>MEHQ01004081.1:0-11791 GCA_008828725.1 Saccharina japonica | reverse complement strand
GCAACTCGCGCATAATAACCCCCCCCCCCCCCCCACGGTGCGCGAATACGCCCACAAAAAAAACTAATACTGCAAGAAAGAACGCGCTCTATAAAAAAAAGACGCCCACAAAAAAACCCTAACCCTGCGAGAAAGAACACGACCTATCTAAAGAAGATGGGGTCGAACGCGCACAACAGGGTACACTCGGGGTACAGTAGAAAACACTGACTGACACAACGGCAAAAAGCACAATAAACAAAAAAGAAAGGGCACTACGTAGACGAAAATAGGTATACCTACGCACTTTGATCCCTTTATAGGTACACTGCGTAATGGATACCGGAAACGTCTTCCTGGCCCGCCTGATATTGGGCCTGCGCTCCATTTTGTACCTACAAATAAATGGCTCAAAGGGCGTAGGTGCACCTATTCTCGGCTACTCGGCCGTCCAGGCCGCCGGCGAAGCCCCTTTTGTATGTACCAAAGTTTCTCCTACTATATACTGCACTACAGTATGTGTATAGTATTTTCAGCATAATGGCATGGAAACAATCGTCATTGCTGTTTCTCTGCATCACGATCACACCCATTAAAGGCATGTGGCCCAAACGACTAATAATATAACATCTGGTTGACAGGAACGGTCGGCTGTGTTGACAGCCCCGGCATCTGGTGTGGCCGTCTGTCTATATTTCAGTTGCCAAAAACTGATCGTTCGAGCCATTTATAGGTACACTTGAAGCCAAAATAGGTGATACGTAAAATAGGTAGCCAATAATAGGTGTACCTGCACACTTCAAGCCATTTGTAGGTACAATGCAGGGCTATCCCAATATCAGGCGGGCCAGGAAGCCGTTTGCGGTGTACATTACGCAGTGTACCTATAAATGGTCTAAAGTGCGCAGGTATACCTATTTTTGGCCTAATCCAAAAAGAAGCGTTGAACCCCCTCCCTCCTGAAAACAAAGATCTGCATCAACACGCAATCAAAGAGACAGGGACAACGCTCGTTGTAGCTCGATAGAAGAAGTTACGATATGTTATTTACGCAGCAGCAGCAGCAGCAGCGACTCTGCACAGCGAATCGATCTTTGCGACCTTCTTGCGTAGTGATAAGAGCGACGAGACCGCACAGCAGACTCGCACAGCAAATCGATCCGCACGGCTGGCTTGTGTCGCGATGGACTGGCTTGCATCGTGACAGTTTAACAAGGGGGGCTTCGCCGCGGCGGGCTGACGCCCGCCTGCGGCTACGCGCAATGCCCGTAACGGCGAGGAGTAGCCTACTGAGGTAGATTGGTAGCTAAGCTTAGGGCGAACAAAGCGACTCTGTACTGCCAAGGGGTGTACAGCAGTAGTACATGACACCTAATTATTTAAAACACTCACAAACGGAGGCTAGGTTTCTTATTTACATGAGAGGAAAGGATGGTTTTATGCTAGCTTCAATATAACGGCTTCCGAATTTCTCTATTTCTTGAAATATCACCCTATGGTACTGAGGTGTTATGATACTCGTACGTACGTACGTACGTACGGGTATATGCATTACAGTAGTAGCTGCGTGTAAAAAACAGAGCGTGTGTGTTTTGTATGTGCGCTCTCCATCACCATATTCTTGGTAAACGTTGCTGCAGCGCCCACCGCCCTGCATGTCCAAGCCCGCGAGCGCACGCGAGGCCCTGCCCGGTACTATATCCAGGCACACACCGACCACTATCATACTGCTGAATACCACGCACGCGATGAATACTGTATGTCAGATATCATCGCATTATTAAATTACCTGGTATATGATACTTCTGTTACTGCTTGCAGCGGTACTGGTACTCGTACATATAGTACGTAGTACGTGTATATCAGCAGTAAAAGGAGCCGGTACGATAAAGATTCCGGGTTGGTCGTCACATAAAAAAACGGAATCTTGCAGAGTGCGGTTTACGTGTAGAACAAAAATCATGTACTGGTTGGTGAATGGCATGTGCACGTGACTAAAAGGGCATGGAATCCTGGAAAAATCGCAGCCCCGTGAGACATGAGTTGGGCACGGCCGAGACCGCCCTTGTGCAGAGTAGGCAGAGCAGGGTCGGCGAGCACGATGAGGGAATCTTTGATTATGCATGTACAGCAGTAGCGCGTGTAAAAAACAAAGAGCGTGTGTGTTTTGTATGTGCGCTTTCCATATTCTTGATAAACGTTGCTGCAGCGCCCACCGCCCGCATGTCCACGCCCGCAGCGCACGCGAGGCCCTGCCGGTACTATAATATCCAGGCACACACCGACCACTAGTCATACTGCTGAATACCACGCACGTATGAATACTGTACAGATATCATCGCATATTAAAAATTACCTGTATATGATACTCTGTACTGCTTGACAGCGGTACTGGTACTCGTACATATAATACGTACGTGTATATCCGCAGTAAAAGGAGCCGGTACGATAAAATTTCGGTTGGCTCGTCTACATAAAAAAACGAAATCTTGAATATGCGGTTTGCGTGTAGAACAAAAAAGCATGTACTGGTTGGTATGGTATGTGCACTGACAAAAAGGGCTAATGAATCCTGGGAAAATTCGCAGCCCCGGAGACATGAGTTGGGCACGGCCGAGACCGCCCTTGGCAGAGTAGGCAGAGCAGGGGTCGGCGAGCACGATGAGGGAGTTGCGTGTCGCCGGGTGGACGTCATCGCCAGTTATCGGAAAAGGGCAAARMACTACGTTAAGAAAAGCTGTCGAGCTCTCTCCGAGCAGCAGCTGCAATTTGTACATGTATTTAAGCGTCGTTATAACGGCGACGATACTGCACAGCAGCAGCCGGAGCTCGTTGTGCAATAACTTGGTAGAAAAGGTGACTATCTTTTTTTTCACAGCGGCAGCAGCAGCAGCAGCAGCTGCAGCGGCTCTGCACAGCCAATCGATCTTTGTGACCTGCTTGCTGTTGCGTAGTGATAACAGCGAGATACCGCACAGCAGCTCGCACAGCGAATCGATCCTCACGGCTGGCTTGCGTCGCGATGGCTGGCTTGCGTCGCGGGGCTCGCATGGCTGGCTTGCGTCGTGATAACAGCTCGTTGTTGTCAAGAGCGGGTACAGCAGCAGGTGTTCGTGGAAGGGTGACGGTGTGCTCATAGAATAGCGGCGATATTCCACAGCAGCAGCTAGCTGCAGCTCTGCACAGCGAATCGATCCTTGCGACCGTAGTGGTAACAGGCTGTCAACAGCAAGTTTAGCACAGCAGCAGCAGCAGGAGCAGCTCACAGCGAATCGATTCTTGAAACTTGCTTGCTGCGTCGTGGCAACAGGCCGTGAACAACAGCGGGCACAACAACAGCGCACCTGCACGCATGTTGTGTATATATGTATGTGGACAGCGGTCACAGCAGGTGTTCGTGACAATACAAAAGACACGGGCACACACTCGTCCTCACAGCAGCAGGAGTAGTAGCAGCAGCAGCAGCAGCTCACAGCGAGTCGATCATTGCGATTTTCTTGCTGCGTCTTGATAACAGGATGTCAACAACAGCGGGCACAACAACAGCGGGCACAGGCACCTGTACGCATGTGCATGTGGGGTGCTGCTGCTGCTAGCGCCTCAGGTGTCGGATATTTCCAGCAGTGGACAGCGGGTGCTCGTGGAAGGTTCAGATCTTGCACTCGTTGGAGAACCAATGACCCTCATAAAATTGTCTGATTTTCAGTACACAACTGGGGACGAAGGTCTGAATAGAGCAGTTTAAAGGCAGCTCGGGAAGGTTCGGATTTTGAAGAACCGTCAGTAAAGCAAGATACGCAAAAAATGTACTGGTGTAAGMTGCACAACTGGCTACAACGGGCTGGTCAGGGGGGGGACAGGCTTCAGAGCCGGATAAGTACTTGGGATAAAGTAGGAAACGGGGTTCTGCGTCTTGATAACAGGATGCAACAACAGCGGGCACAACAACAGGGCACCTGTACGCATGTGCATGTGGGGTGCTGCTGCTGCTCAAGCAGCTAGGTGTCGGATATTTCCTGCAGTGGACAGCGGGTGCTCGTGGAAGTTCATATCTTGCACGTCGTTGGAGAACCAAATGGATCCTCATAAATGTCTGATTTTCAGTACACAACTGGGAGATAAAGGTCTGAATAGAGCAGTTTTAAGGCCGCTCGGGAAGGTTCGGATTTTGAAAACCTCAGTAAACAAGATACGCAAAAATGTACTGGTGTAAGTGCACAACTGGCTACAACGGGCTGGTCAGGGAGTGGGACAGAGCTTCAGAGCCAGGAATAATTTACTTGGATAAAGTAGGAAAAACAGGGGGGATGATAGGAAACAGTTTCATTTGCCTGACATAACCCAGCTCCTAAATCACTGAACACTCCTAAAAGTCACTGGAAATATTTCAAGTAGCATCAGTTTTAGGGGATCGGGGTTTGTTCGGTTAATCTGCGTCTTGCGATGTCGACGTAATTATACCCTGCCCTCAAAACTTTTGTTCTGTTTTGTAGGCGCACAGCCAAGGGTGGCCATCGCAGGAAAATCGTTCCGTGCTCACGACGCAGCCTTCGTCAGCCCGCGCGGAGAGTTCACGGACCGGCCACGGTAAGTGCGATCTTCTCCATCCTCTGAGAATGTTCCTGTCGGATGACAGAATCTGCTTGCTTTGTGATGTTATTCGAATATCATAGTGACCACTGCTGCTGCTGCTGCTGCTCTGATGAGAGCTGTGAGGAGATCCTAGCCGTGGATGAAGCATTGCAGAAGTATTGCTGTGGCTGTTACTCCCAACAGTACCAGCTGCAGAAGCAGCAGCAGCAGCAGCAGCAGCAGTAGCAGCGCTGGTGGTAGTCTGATCAGTTACTCATAGTTGTAGCTTGTAGCAAAAGAGTGCGAACCGCGGTTGGCTGTTGTTTGTTGCTTGTCTCGACATATCATAGACCTGGTGGTACAAAAGTACTGACGTACAGGCTGCAGAGCCAGACTGTGACCCAACAATGCGCGCCCGATCCGCCATTTCCCTCTGCTTGCCCTGCCCAACTATAATAGCAAAATGAAATCGATTGCAAGTGTACCCACAAACCAAACTTTCAACAACCGAGCCAACCCGCTCTGCTTCGCTGCAGCGTGGCGCGTGCGTGCGATGTCGTAATTTTTTCCGTCATTTCGGCATGTGATATTCCGCTTAAAATGTGTACGTACGTACCAAGTCTCGTACCAGGTACCAGGTATATCGGTATGATATCATGCCAATACAGCAGTATCATATGATACCGTCCCCCACTTTGTTCCTCCTTACAGACAAGCTGGTTCAGGCGGGGGGCAGCTTTAGGCGACATTGGCTACTAGGCCTTGTTTCACCCCAACATTTCACCCCACCAGCACCAGCACCACCACCACCACCGCCACCTAAAAAGCTAGAGGCCAGCCGCCGCCCAGCATCATACACAACATCACCATGGCGTTGCTCCCAAAGGGAAGCAAGGCCCTCACGGCGACCGCGGCAGCGGCGCTGCTTGCGGCCGTGTGGGTGGTGGGCTGCGGAGCCGAGGAGGGTGCTGCCTTTGCCCGGACGTGCCCGCAGGTGCACCGTCAGGTGGAAACGATTGCGGCTGACGGAGCGGCCGGGGAAGGATGGAGCCCCCCCCCCCTCGCGATCGCGATGGGGTATAGCGAGACGCTGGACTGCTTGCACAAGGTCAGAGACGGGTTTTTCGTTGCAGCGGTCGGCGTCCTTTGTTTCCACGTTCCCGAGGGTCAAGATGCTGTGTACAAATTGGAGTATCAACCACTCAATCGGTTGGACTCACAGCTGAAGTGTTTGTAGTGATATTATACCGTCCGTACGTATGATATGATACCAGGTATCGAAGTAGGATGCGTCGGAGACCTGTCTCGTCAAGGCCTGGCTTGTCGTTATGATACTGGTTTTAGCACATGTGGCGGTCAGTCAAGAGGGTCAAGGTGTCAAACCACCGTCTCGAATAACAGTATCACACCAAAATATATTGTTTCGTTGATTCGTGTCGGTTGCAGAGGGCAACGCGTACTCGTGCGTGCGTTCGTACGTCCGTATAGAACTTCCAGTCTCCCCAGTGCTCGAAACTCGAAACTGCTTGCACCCACAATTTGGGGAGATGACGTGCTTGAAATTTGAGTACACTTCGTACCTGGTACCTGGTACATTTATAGGAATTTGTGTGTGCGTGTTTTGAGTTTTGTGGCTCGCGTGTCGGAGCTCGCGCCGTTCGACTGCTGGTGGTGTGCTGGTGGTGTCGTCTATTAATATGTAACCTCGGTGCTGCTGGTGTTGCTGCTGGTGTTGCTGCTGGTGTTGCTGTTGCCGCTGGTACTGGGTCTTGTCTTGTGGTGCTAGTTGGTGTTGTACGCCGCACGAGCTGTCAATTTTATACCCATTGTATAAAAGTGCACCTTATCATAGAGTTTAAAAAGTGTAAAGTGCGACATCGATACGGAGCTTCTCGTAGATCTTTCACATTCATATTAATAGTGTCATCATCGCTTCTCATTCCTGATTCTGCTGCTGAGATATTCATATTATACTTACATACAGTACCTGGTACGATTTTTCTATTTTTTTTTACGTATTAAATATATTCCAATTCCTTTCTCTTGTCCTTCTGTCTCTTGTCTCCCTCTTTCTCTCGGTCTCTTTTAGCCTCTATTTTCACGAGTATCTCTCCATGTCTTGCTCCCCTTCCATCTCATCCTCCCTGTTTTTTCCGCCATCTCTCTCCCCTCTTGTTCTCTCTTTTCTCTCTCCCCCCCCCCTGCCCCCCCCCCCCCACCCCGCTCTCTTGGTATCCATTCCATCTCAATACTCGCTCAGTTGTTCGTTTGTCAATTTTTCAACTCTAAACCTTTTTCCAACCATCTCACTGCTGCTGCTGCTGGTGCTGCTGCTGCTGCCTCTGCTGCCTCTGCTGCCGTGTGACCTGTGGCCGACTCCTTTCTGCTGTCCCACCGCCCAGCTCAAGATAGCCTCGGGCCAAGAGATAATGGCTCCGCGCGACCTCCCGCCCGGGAGCGTGAGCTTGAGCAACGCCCGACGCCCTTCCCCCTCGGTCTCCTCCGGAGCACGAGCACAAGCGGGCGCAGGCGAATCTTTATGGGCTTTTGCGGGGGGACAGTTATTAGGAGGGGCCGCTTACCTGGAGTCTGTGGGCAACAGCGAGGATGCACGGTACGAAGCACCCACCAACCAGTTCCTTGTTTTGTCGCACTTTTACGTACGCCCTAGTTGAAAGGCCCGGCAGCCCGGGCTTGCGACGTGTGGCTTATGCTGTTATCGTCGCATATATACGAAGCAGAAACGCTCGTACTGACTGTAAGGAGTGTAGTTCAGCAGTAACGCATTTTGTAGTATACATCCACGTACTTGATACTGCTGACGTTGTACTAATAGTCGTAGATCAGTATGCCAACATAGAAAGGACGGTTTAATGTGAAGAACACACACACATGCCAACACAACCGAGCGGATTCCTTTTCCCTCCTACTTTTCACTGGCTTCTTGTATAGTTCCTCCGCTATGAAATGCTTTCAACTTTCGAGTGAAATCGAACGAACGAAATGAGAAAAGGCACCAGCCGCCGTAGATCTTCCCTCGCAGGCACGACACTTACTTATGTACCCGCCCAGTGCCCAGTGCTCGTAAATCCGCCCTGCAGGGCGGATTTATGAGATCTGCCTCGCTTTTTTATACTGTTTTTAGTGTGGGGCATTTTTTTACATTTTTTTTAAAAAAGAACACTAACCCTAACCCTAACCCCAACCCTAACCCCAACCCACGATATACCAATCGATGTCGCGGTTGGGGGTTAGAGTTAGGGTTGGTGTTGCATTAAAAAAAAAATGTAAAAAAATTCCCCCCACTAAAAACAGTATAAAAAAAGGGAGGCAGATTCAGGGCGGATTTACGCGCGCTAACCTGTATGGGCCTGGGCTTCGTATGACCCTTTTTTTTTTAGGATCGTAGCCCATAGCCACCAACCACCACCCCGACCCGGAACTCCAACCCTCGAACCCTTTAACGCTAACCCTTCTCACCAGAAGCCTGCTTGGTTGGATCTCGCGTACGTAGATCTTCCCATTCAGGCGATCTTCCTTTTAGATGTGCCCGAATATAATAGCAAAATAGCAGGGGTACGCGCGGTAAAGGTCGGGACGGGAAAATGTGGTCGGGACGGGAACGGTACGGTACGGGAATGGGAAACCGTCAGATTTTTCGTTCCCGACCGCGATTCGACCAGCGCAGGGACCTATCAGTCAGTTCTCTGTCCAACGTAGTCGTTTAAACGCGATCCCGCGGGTTAATGTCCGTGTTCCCAGCTTCCAGAGACTGTTCCATGCCCACTGTGTCTGCCGGTTCTCTGACCGACGTATTTCCTCTGCCTCCCGCTGTTTCGCCTCTAGTCCCGACTATAATTCCCATCCCACTTGTCTATAAGTGGTAGGATTCCACGTCCCATTCCCGCACCTATGGGCACAGGCTGTTCTACCCATCCCGCAATTCAGTGTATTGGGGCAGTCATATTCGCATTTCATTTCACGCGTTTTTGTTCTCCCATCGCAATGACCTAATGGGATGGATGCAAGTGCTTATAATATTTCCTGCGCAGCAATTATTTAGGTATTTCCTCTTTTTTAATTGTTCGAACACGGAAGCTTAAGAAATTTCGTATCACATCATTCAATCCGCGCCCAAACTCACACTTCAGCTAATTTTGAGAATAAGTGCGTCATGGATTTCATAAAACGATATAATAAAATCGGTCGCTAGCATTTTGGGAAATATGATAAACGATAATAACACCCCTGGCGCTTCCAGGCACTCGATTACTCGGAGTATATGCCAAGTAAGAGTATTGACAATGCCAGAACAAAGCTAGCGCTTTGAGTGTGCTTGGTGCTACCAGGTGATCATATATTACTACCATACTTTTTTGTTTTGTTCACTGCTTCTTACTGATTTCTCGCGAATACATATACGTGCGTCTATCGTAGCATAAATCAATATTCACAATACTCGGAAGTCCACAAGTCCGAAGATTATTAACTGAAATACGTAAAAGCTACGAGGGAGTACATTCGTACTCGGAAGAAGACTTAATTGAATTAATATTCGCTGCTTTTCAGCCGTCGGGTGTCTCCGCCATGGTGTTCCCGATCCGTGTTCCCAAACCATTCTCCGATACCGCTGTTTCTCAGACCGTATTCCGACAGGTTCTCGACCTCAGGTGATGCTCGTTTCTGCCAAGCCTATCCGACCTATTCCCGAACCCGTCATCCGCATAATTTCCCGTACCGCGAAAATAGTGTATTTCTCCGTACCGTACGGCTGTTTCGTTTACCGCCAAACAAATGCGGTTGCCGCCCGTCTCTCTCGGTACCGCCACCAAGACATTGTGTCTTCCCGTCATACGGCGTCAACCAAATGCTTTCCAAACACCGTTGCCCGTCCCATAATCATAGATTCCCCGCTTCATGGGTAAAACAGAACGGGAACATTTTCCCGTACCGCCCCCTCGGGTAAGACCCAAACAAAATTTCCGGCTTGAACGGCCGGGTCTCCAAATACAGGATCCCATCCCGTTACCCGCGGTGGCCTTACGAACGCACACGCAGCGTACCCCTGCAAAATAGAGCCTTTCCAGGCACAACGACCAGCTGGCACTGGCACACCAACCAACCATGCATGCCTCTGGTTAGGCTTAGGTTAATATAGAGGGTTATTAAGTGTTCGGGGTCGGAGTGGTGTGGAAGCCGAAAATACATGATAAATATCACCGTCCGGAAAAAAATCCCTCCCAGTTTCTTGACAAAACCCTATTTACCTCTCGAATACATCATTTTTTTGTACGCGGGCCTGTCTGAGGAAGTTCGCCTTAACGGGGGACGGGCAGATTTGCTTCAGCTGGCTTAGCGTGCTGTGGGGTCGTTGTTCTTGCAAATAGTTTATATGTACCATACCAGTATGAACATTTTGTAATATATAGGGTGTACCATATGGACATTTTGTAGTATATAGGGTGTACCATATGAACATTTTCTAATAGGTGCCGTGCGGGGCAGATCCAAGGAATTTCGCCTGAGCGGGCAGGTCTATACGAGACGAGCTCGGAATGAATGCACCTTGACAAACAATCGGCTACGTACTTTTTTGCGATTACCGATGTCGAATGATTGCATCGTACGGTTGAATCGTTAGTCTGGGTGTGTGTGTTCTTCACAAATAAAAATCGTGCGATTGACTCGTTCGATTGAATCGGGTGAACCCGGCTTGCTATTGACAGCTGACAACAGCCCTGTCGTGTTTTGCATGGGTTGATGACAATACTCGGTACATTTCGGTTTCGCACGCTCACAAAACAAAATGTGAAAACGGAGATGCAAACTTCTCAGATTCGCAAGATAAGAGTACTTTGTTACACACTACCTGGTACGATCGATATGACAGTAGTAAGAAAAACACTCATAGCCCAGATAGTCTACTCGTACCGGTATAGGTTACGCACGCAAACACATATAATACACGCCGTGCGTTTACGTGCCTGTCCCTGACTCCCCACCCTTCACGCCCCCCTGCCCCCCCCCCCCCCCCCCCCCCCCCCCCCCCCCCCCCCCCCCCCCCCCCCCCCATACACCTCCCCATTCCTCTACCCTCCCCCCCCCTCCCGGGTCCGCTTATCTTTCAGCTTTTTTGTCTATGTCAACACGGAGGAAGCACGACCTGGCGAGGGTTTCCACGCAGTGGTGGCGGCGGCAGCGGGAGGGGCGGTCGGGAGGGCACTCGAGGAGGAGGCTTTGGGTGGTAGCGGTGCCGATGCGAGTGATACTGGGGTCGACGGAGCGGAGGAGGAGGGAGGAGGCTCGTTCGTTTCTTCTGCCGACGGAAACGTTACCGACAGCAGTGCTGGCAGCTCGGCGACCGACGGCGGCGACGGCGGAGGGGCGTTGTTAGGGTCCGAGTCGTCGGCCAGCACGCTCGCGCCTGCTTCGGTCCAGAGCAACACCACCACCACTAGCAACAGCACTAGCGCTAGCAGCTCGGAGGAGGAGGGGGGTGGAGGAAATGGGCTGCTGGGGTCCCAGTCGTCGTCGGTGGATGCGCCTGCTACTAACAGCAGCGGCAGCGACGGCAACGAGGGCAGCGGCTTATTGGCCAGCTCTAGCAATGATACCGAGGCGTTGGGGGGGGGCGGGGACCCGTCGGAACCTCTAGCGCTGCCGGACAACAGCACCGATCCCACCTCCTCGAGCGCCAGGGGTGGTAACGATACGGCCGCCGCCGCCACCGCCACCTCGACTTCTGCTGGGCAGGAGGAGGAAGGCGCCGCCACCTCGACTTCTGCCGGGCAGGAGGAGGAAGGCGGCCTTGTGAACCCCGACTCAAGTAGCAGCAACAGCACCGCTGCTACCGCCGCCGGGGATGATGTCGATGGAGGCGCGTCCAGCAGCGGTTCGGAGAACGATCCTGCCGCTGTCAGCAGTAACAGTAGTAGCCTGGTGGATGGGAGCGGCAGCGGGAACGGCGACGGGAACGGCACCGGGAACGGTTCCATGTACGACGAGGTAGTGTACGGTATGGACGACACCGACGACCACCACGTGGAGTACACGTCGCTAGAAACCGACGGCGCTGGTTCCGCGGGTGGTTCCGCGGATGGTTCCGACGACGGTTCCGACGTCGGTGCCTCTTCTTCCGCCGCAGGGGAAGGGGAAGGGTCAGGGTCCGGGTCGTCGTCGGCGACGGCGGCGGCGGAGAGCGCTTCGAGCGACAACGACAGCAGCGACGGCGGCGCTAGCG
>MEHQ01001828.1:1473619-1498491 GCA_008828725.1 Saccharina japonica | reverse complement strand
CCCTTTCGGGACGAAGCACCGTTCCTACTCCTAAACAGAGAAACCTCCAACAATTGGGCGCTCATCACGTTTATTCCAAAATAATTGTTTCGGGTGAGAGGTATGTGAAGCTCCAACAAGTGACCACCCCCAGGAGACAAAAAAACAGACATGGTGCACCCCCTCTACCGTAGTAGCATGCGTCTTCGACCAGCATCTTTGTTCCAGGATTATGACGGTGGACCATCGTAAATAGAACCTACGGTATACACAAAAACCTATACATTTCCCTATTTTTGCTGACAATATTTGGTCCTATTTACTATGGTCCCAAAACCAGTCGTGTTGCACGAACGAACACACGCTCTTGGAAGGCATGTTTCGGGCGGGAGACATTGAGCTCCCCACGCGAGGACTGCAGAAAATAAGGCGCCACCCCTAAAAGGCGAAAGAAATTTTGCTCGGCAGGCGCGGCCCTCTAGTCACATGACGAGGTCTATTTTACCCCACCCAAAACCTGATTTGGGAGGAAACCAAAAGTGCTATATAGTAGACGCATGCTACGATAGAGGTGCACCACGTGTTTGCCTTATAAGGGTGGTCACTTAAGGAGCGTCACATATACCTCACCGAAAACATTATTTTGGAGGAAAATAAAAGTGCTGCCGGATGGGAAATCTCATGACCGAAGTATACTCTGAAAAATATTCCGTCACAAAAAAAATGAAAGTCCGGTGAATTTGGGTTATAAGCAGCCCGATCGTTCAGAAAACGATTCAGCCAAAAAAAGGTATACCTCTACCGTACGTAGCACAATTCTATATACCCGATGATGACCAATCCCATAGCCTAACGATACAAGCGAAAAATATTGCAACACTATTTTTTTTTGGAAAATTCCGACGGTTTTGGGTTAAGGGCCCGTTTTAACGACGAAGAAAAACAAAATTCAATTTGGGAAAAAAAAAAAAAAAAAAATCCGCTTTTCATTGGTCAGAACCCGAACCACCACCCAATATTATACCCCAAGATCCTAATCTTTGGTGCTGGTGCGTGTGTTGACCAATGAAGAGCGAATTTTTATTTTTTATTTTTCCAAATTGAATTTATTTTATACTCGTTAATATAGGCTCTAAGGAGCCCCTTCCATTCCGAAAACGTTTTCACCCAAAAAGTGCTAAAAAAATGGAAATATTCGGACGATTTTGGGTTAAGTAACCCTTTTTAGGACTGGAGTCCCGTTTTGGGGACAAACCACTCTAATTCTAAGTAATTTGTCCCCAAAACGGGACTCCAGTCCTATAAGGGTTAAGGAGCCCTGTGCTTCCGAAAACGTTTTCACCCCAAAAAAGGTATACCATATACGACCTCTATCGTAGCCCAAGACCAGAATGGCACTACGTTTAACAGAGAGGGACCACTGCTGTGTTTTGTTTTGGCCCACTCGGCGCCAAAGATGGAGAATGACGGCGATTTATCACGTGACGTGACGGCAATACGGCCGTTTTTCGTGCGACGTGACGGCAATATACACGTAATTTTGGATCTAAAAGGGGACGAATGAAGTGGGTCCCCGAATGTGGATAAATGCCTCCGGATTGTACAGAGAGAGAGCGAGATGAACCAAGGACACGCTACTCGTATCGCTATCGGCCGAAGGCAGCACGGAAAAGTAGGAAGAGGGTAGGGAAAAACAGACCATCCCGCCCGCCCATCGTTGTGCGCGAGACACGCCGACAACAACGTCAGTTTTGTAGTGTTTATTTTACCAGGGTAACTACTCTCTGCGACGAGGTGTCGCGTTGATTACCGGCGAATCAACATGGGGGTAGTAGCCCTGGGTGAGAGTCTCCGGCTGATCGCAGCAGAGAGGCCTCATCGATCCCAAACTATATACGAATTAATGCGACGACGGAATGTTACCCGAGTAACTACTAGGTTTTAGTGCATACGCTGCGGCCGTACGCTGTGACGGCTACTCGTTTTTTTTGGTGACGTGCGTCATTCCCCCATCTTTGCTCGGCACACCCACCTTCATGTTGTAGCCGTAGTCGAACTTGACGAACCACATGCAACTGATGTGTAGCATGTAGTAGGCCGACATCGAAATCCCAATCAGAGGCACCATCTTTCGCACGCGGGGTCTGTTCGACCCGTTTGGTTTCCGTTTGGTTTCCGTTCGGTTCCGTTTGGTTTCGGTTGGTTCCCGTTTGGTTCCGTTCGGTTCCGTTTGGTTCCGTTTGGTTCCGTTTGGTTCCCGTTTGGTTCCGTTTGGTTCCATTTGGTTCCGTTCGGTTTTGGTTCATTCGCCATCCATTGTCCCGCGCGCGCCGAAGCGAACCGAAACGAAAACGGGCCGTTCGGGTAGATCGTTGGACACCCCCATCAAACATTGGCGTAACCGTTGCCGCGAAAGGGTGGGAGGACCGTAGGACACGTCCATCAACCATGTGGCGTAGCCGTTTCCGCGAGAGGGTGGGAGGACCGTTGGACACGTCCATCAACCATGTAAGCGTCAAAGTACGAGGACCGTTGGACGGCACCACCAACCATTGGCGTGACCATTGAAACACCATCAACCACATTGGACCGTTGGACACCATAAATCATTGGCGTAACCGTTGCCACGAGAGTGCAGAGGACCGTTGGACACCATATCCACCATTGGCATAACCGTTGCCACGAGGGGCACGAGGGGTGGGAACGGGGGCGGGGCGGGGCGCGAAGGGGTAGGTCAGAGGAAGGGGGGTAGATCAAGTGGAGGGAGTGGGGTAAGTCAGAGGAGGAGGGGGGGGGGGGGTACTCATGTGTTGCTTGCCTTATATAGTTATTTGACCAATGACAACGCACCCCTTTCAAGATGGAGTGGGGGGGGGGGGGCGTACTCATTTTTCGCTTGCCTTAGTCATTTGGCCATTGACCACGAATCCCTTTCGAGACGAGAGCACCGTTTCTACTCGGGGAGGGCGGGGTGTACTCATGTCATGCATGGCCGTAGTGGTATATACAGTACGACCATAGACCCTCGCATCCCCACAATGTCGGGGCGGAGCACGTCGGGTTTTCGCCAACCAGCCAGGCATTGCTTGCGCCAACCCTAACCCCCGCCCCCCGCCCCCCCCATCCCCTCCTCCCACACCACTACAAGTATCACCACCAACACCACTTCGACAACCACCTCCATCAGCCCTTCCCCTCCTGGTACGGTGAAACCCCCCGACATCGCTCCGTCCCGGCATTGTAGGGATGCGAGGGTCTATGGCCATACGTTGTACCACATGACTACCCCCCGCTCCCCTCCCCCCCCCCCCAGGAGTAGGAACGGCGCTCCGTCTCGAAAGGATGCGTGGGTCAATGGTCAAATGACTAAGGCAAGCAACAATGAGTACGCCCCCCCCCCCCCCCCCCCCCCTCACCCCTCTCCCTACTACTACCATCACCACCGCACGGACAACACAGGCGTGTATGCAAAGCGGTTACCTCCGGCTTTGAGGAGGTCCCGCCACCCGCACGATCGCCATCCATACCACATAAAATATATTCCTGGAGACAGATGGGGGGGGAAAGGGGAAACGGGGTGGAGGCGGGAGAGTAACTAAGTGGTGGTGGGGGGTTGGGGGGGGGTGTACTTCATTTTCATGCATGGCCGTAATCGTATGACCATAGACCCTCGCATCCCTACAATGCCGGGACGGAGCATGTCGGGTTTTCACCGACCAGGCAGACATTGGGGGAGGATGCGTACTCATTTGTTGCTTGGCTTGAGACATTTGACCATTGACCACGCATCTCTTTCGAGACGGAGGTGGGGGGGGATGGAGTGGGGCGCGTGCTAATTTTTTGCTTTCCTTCGTCGTCTGACCAATGGTCACGCATCCCTTTCGAGACGGAGCACCGTTCCTACTCCTAAAATAGACACCCCTCCAACATTTGGGCGCCTGTTACGTTTTTTTCCCCTTAATATATATATGTACATAGAAACTGTTCGCTTATCTTATCCCCCTCCCTGTTTGGCCCGGCTGTAGCCACCATCATCTCCTAGGGTGAGCGATCGTGGGGGTGGGCAGGACCAATCTAAGCAGTCAGGAAGTCGCTGTATCTTGGACAATGAGAGCTGCCGATATAGGGTGCTTTCTGCGGCGGGTTTTCCCTACGATATACCGTGGTAGTGGTCCCTCTATTGTGCCGTTTGAGTAGTGCTGGTTGCCCGCTATAGTGCCTTTTTTTTTTTTTTTTTTCTTTCTTTTTCCATCCCTTTTATTATCTTCGCCCTTCTTTTCTCTCTCCTTTCTAGTCGTAACTCAGATCTGCGGTCTCCCTCCCCCCCCAACTACGGTCCTGAAATCGCCTGGTACAGATGCGATCCACCAGTGTGGCAATCAGTGTGCGGAGTATAATAGTGCCGGTTGCCGCTATAGTGCCGGTAGTGTTGTTCGGCGCATACCGGCATTAGAGGGACCACTCATAATGCTGTACCGGCAAGTGGCGTAGGGCACCCCGATATACCGTTTTGTGGCTAATACGCAAAAAGTCCAACAATGAGAACTTAACGCACCCACGTGTCGCGGACACTCTTACTTGGATTAAGAGTCCAATACATTTTGCAGCAGTGGAAGGGTTGCGAAATAAAAACCGGGTCTTTTCTACGAAAGGGCAAATGGGTTTTGCAGCCGAAGAAAAAAGGCTCAAATGAAAAAAAATGAACAAACACGTCTTAAGTACTATATACACAAAAGGGGCAACAAACAAGTTTTGCATGCACTTAAAAAACAAAAATGGTATGCTAAAAAACAAAAAACAAAAAAAAGAACGCCTTTTCCACATACAAAAAAGAAAAATGTGACAACAACAGCAACAACAACAACAAAATACCAGAATGGTTCAAAACTTGAAAACAAGAAATGAAAAAAAAAACGAAAACAAAAATGAAGACAAAAAATGAAAACGAAAAATGAAAGCAAAAAATGAAGACAAAAAATGAAAACCACAAATGAAAAATGAAAAATGAAAAAGTGAAGACAAAAAATGAAAAAAAACAAGAAAAAAAAAAAGAAAAAGAAAAGCAAAGAAAAAAACTTACAACAAGGCAAAGAAGTAGTCCGCCGCTTCCGTCCAAGGGACATCCCTCGCGTGGAACACCGTTGACCAGAACCAGGTGTTCATGCCCACCCAAGGATAAATGCTTAGCCACAGGCGCATGTAGTTCCCGGGAGGGTTATACAGTCCTGAAGGTGGGTTGACAGGGTGGTATGGGTGGGGGTGGGGGGGCAGGAGGGGAGGGTGGGTGTGCACTCATGTCGTGCATGGCCGTAGTCTTGTGGCCATAGACCCTCGCATCCCTATGACGCTGGGGCGAGGCACGTTGGGTTTTCACCAACCAGACAGACTGACCCAATAGCTAGGTGTATAGCTCGGTTGATAGACAGCTCTAGGCACGTTTAACATATTGATAGCTTTAGACTACAATGTTGTGATCCTTCGAAGTATACCTGGTATTGTTGTTGTTGTCTTCACATTAAAAACCGTGCCGGTCTCTCTATCCAGTACCTCCATCTGTCCGTACTAATCCAACACTTGACACGGTCGATTCCCGTGGTCACAGGCTAACTTACCCAAAAAAGGTATACTGAAATAAAAGTGGAACCCGAAGGGTCCGCAAAGCGATCAAAGCCAGTCAAAAACAGATAGTCTGGAGCCCTCCGCTCCCCTCTACACGCTATGTGAAGGTAAAAATAAAAATGGAAAAGTCAACATCACCAATCGGGGGTACACGCCCCCTGATTCTATCTTGGTGCCCTTATAATGCCGGGGTGTTCCGTGCCGGGTTCACACCGGTCAGGCAAACAAATCGAGTCCTCCACCCCGATTATAAACGCAGACATGATACGGGGGAAGGGAACTATGGTATAGGTTACGAAAATGAGCGAATGTGAGAAGAATCAAACGTCATCATCGTCGCCATCATGATGGTGATCACCCTCGTCGAGATCGTCACTATCACCCTCGACAATTACATCATCGTCATCATCATCATCATCATCATCATCATCATCATCACCATCACCGTCATCATCATCATCATCATCATCGTCATCGTCATCGTCATCGTCATCATCATCATCATCATCATCATCATCATCATCATCATCATCATCATCATCATCATCATCATCATCATCACCATCACCGTCATCACCGTCATCATCGTCATCATTATCATCAGCATCATCGTCACCATCATCATCATCATCATCATCGTCATCATTATCATCAGCATCATCGTCACCATCATCATCATCATCATCATCGTCACCATCATCGTCATCATCATCATCATCATCATCATCATCATCATCATCATCATCATCATCATCATCATCATCACATCACCACCACCGTCACATGAAACATATGATCTTCATCTTCATGATAAATAGCTTCGCAGGTCAAAGAGTCACGGCTGTAAAAGCAACCATGATCATGATGTAATCACCATCACCACCACCACCATCCTCATCGCCATGACCGTATGAACGATGATGGTCATTCATCACCACCACCACCACCACCACCACTACCCCCCCCACGCACCTAGACAACCAGGGTACCGTTTTAGTTTTTGGCGGTCACCACGGCTGGCGGTCGAGTTATGATAGATCATTTGTGCGGGGTGGAGAACCTCAACTCCGCACATGGGGAATTATCTTATCACGTAGTGTGTAATATGGCAAGGCACCCACGCGGCAGATACATAGTATACCCCGATGGTTGTCTCTGGAAGTGGCCACACCAGAAAAACAAAATCAATTCATTCGGATTTGTCATCCATATACAAAAAAGTCCGCCTCGCAAGCTCACCCTTCATGCGACTCGCCCAACACCTCACGTTTCGCTTCGCGCTTGGTGCAACAAGCAATCAGTGTCTGTCTGGTCGGCGAAAACTCGACGTCCTCCGTCCCAGCATTGTAGGCATGCGAGGGTTCTATGGTGATACGACTACGGCCATGCATGACATGCGGCTAATGAGTACACCCCCCCCACACTACCACCATCATCACACAACACCACACCTCGGACAGATCATCTACAGATAGATCAGACAGATCATTCCCACTTGATTATCTAGATCTTTCAGAGTAAATACATACCTGATCTGTATGATCTGTATGATCTGTATGATCTAGCTCATGTTGCTGGGTGGGACCCGTACAATCCGCATGATCTATACGTATAGCACATGTTTCCTGGGTCGGGTCTACTACATATATGCAGATCCAGCACAAGCAGCCTCTCACAAGGGCAGGTGAGGAACTACAGTATATCGATGATCTAGGTCATGATAGATGGTCTAGATCACGAGAGATGATCTACATAATGATAGATGATCTACATCATGATAGTTGATCTAGATCACGATATATGATCTACAGTAGATCATGGTAGATGATCTACATCACGATAGATGATCTAGATCACGATAGATGATCTAGATCATGATGTGTCCAAGATGTGCACAGCACCATACCAAATGTATTGCACGCCCCATTACCAATTTCAGCCAACACTATCATCATCCTTGTCATCACCATCAACATATGATTATATTGATGATGATTACTCCACCACCGCTGCTGCTGCCAATACATACAAGTATGCCCCAAATTACAAATTATAGACTGTTTGTATGTCAATATCAAATACAGCTGGTCCTTATAACTCAGGACAGAGCACTATGACCGCCTTATATAGGGAAGGCGCCTTATTCATTCCAGGTTATGAGTGCAATTCCCCAGTCGCGACAAGCGATTTTGACTGCCTTGTATCGGGATACCGCCTTACTCAGACCGCCTTATATCGGGATACCACTTCACTCAAACCGCCTTATATCGGGATATCGCCTCATTCAGACCGCCTTACATCGAGATACCGCTTCACTCAGACCGCCTTATATCGGGATACCGCTTCACTCAGACCGCCTTATAACGGGATATCGCCTCACTCAGACCGCCTTATATCAGGATACCGCCTTACTCAGGCCGCCTTATATCGGGGGGAACCCTACTGCTGGATGTACCGATTCCCTCTCGCTGGTCGTTAGGCCGTTCGTTTTTCGAGCTGAATAGATTTCAACATTTCAACGGCTGGTGGATCCTTTCGTTTTCATATCAGCTGCTCTAAAACGTCATCGGATTTTTACCTTGCGTCACCCCTACGTCCGAAAGCCTCCATAAAGGAAAAACCTGGTACAGTAGTGCCAGTCCCTCTAGAGCCGGTTGATAACATAATGCCGGGTGCCCACTAAAATAGTGCCGGTGGAATCGCTTGGCACAGATGGGAACAACCAGTGCGGCAGTGGGCGGAGTATAATAGTGCCGGTTGCCGCTTTAGTGCCGGTATTGTTGGGTGATGCATACCGGCACTATATAGGGACCGGCATTATTGTACACTATTACGGGGGACCATAGTAAATATATAGGACCTATGGTACATACAAAAACCTATATATTTACCTCATTTTACCAACAGTATTTGGTTTTATTTAGGGCCCGAACTAACGAGTATAAAATAAATTCAATTTGGAAAAAATAAAATTCAAATTCGCTTTTCATTGGTCAACACACGCACCAGCACCAAATATTATGCCCCAAGATCCTAATATTTGGTGCTGGTGTGTGTGTTGACCAATGAAAAGCGGATTTGAATATATTTTTTTCCAAATTGAATTTTTTTCTTCTTCGTTAAAACGGGCCCTTACTATGGTCCTCCGTAATGTTACGGGGGAACGTAGCAATCAGAACCAAATATGGTGTGCAGAACATAAGAGGATAGACGCGTGCTACGATAGAGGTAGGTATACCTTTTTTTGGCTGATATGTTTTCGGAATGACCTATTACAGGCTCCTTAACCCAAAATCGTCGGGATTTCACTCTTGTTTCGCACTATTTTTCGTTTTCTACGTTAAGGCCACGGGATTGTTCATCGGGTATATAGCACTTTTGTTTTCCTCCAAAGGCAGGTGGCTTAGTATATTAAGTATAGAGCTCCTCAAGTAATAAGCCACCTTCAGAAAAAACACGGTGCACCTCTACCGTAGCATGCGTCGATACCTGTTTCTTACGTCCATCGTGGGTTCTGATTTTTCTTACTACATCATTAGCCCACCCCGAAATACGATAGAGGTGCACCATGTTTTTTCTAAGGGTGAAGAGCTCTCTATACCTCATGCAAAAATTGACTTTGGAGGGCAAGAAAAGTGTTATGTACCCGACAAACACTCCCATGGCCTAAAAGTGAAACAAAAAATTCCAACAACAAAAGAGATGACAAGTCTGACGATTTTGGACTAAGGAGCCCGATCATTCAGAAAACATTTCCAAAAAAACGGTACAGTACCTCTATCGTAGCACGCGCGTCCCCCCCCAAGCACTAAGCACTACAGTAAGCGCTAGCACTACTAGCACTAACAACATTTCTTTTTTTTTGTGTTCAACGTTTTACCTCGAGAGAATATGACGTGGTAAAAATGAGGAAGACCGTTTCCTGCTGAGAAGAGCGACGCGAACAGCTCCTGGATGCCCCACACTCGTCTGGAAATTTCCGAGAAAAATCGCGCAAAGGCGGCGGGAGGGATATAGGGATCAGGCGCGGGGTGAGGGGGGAGATATGATGGTCGGGGTCGGGGTTGGCGTGCGAGGGGGGGGGGGGGGGGGGGGGGGGGTGGGGTCGGGGTAGGGGTGGGAGTTGCAGTTGGGGTATGAGGTGGGGGTTGGGGTACGCTCCCCATCCCAACCCTAACTCCGCCCCTATCCTCATCTCGACAACAGGGACAGTAGCGCAAAGACCGAGCGATGCGTCCATACGGAAAGATATCGACGAGATATTTCCGACTAGATCTCGACGAGACATTTCTGACGAGATCTCGACGAGATACTTCGGACGAGATCTCGACGATATATTTTCCGACGAGATATTTCCGAAGCCCGCTATGTACGGGGTGCACATTTCCCCGTGAGACTGCTCGCCCAGAGAGGGAGAGAGAGGGGGAGAGAGGGAGAGACGAGAGGTCTGCTGCCCCTCATAGCGCACATCAAAACCCATTGCCATCGACGGTGGTACCGGTTGCCGATGGCAGTTCCGAAGGCCTTCTGATTTCCTTTAGTTCTCATTATTTATTGTATTTTTGTAATGAAGCCAAATAGGGCCAGCCGACTATTATAGTCGACTAAAGTCAGTTAGTTGGCTGGCGTCGCCAGCCAACCAATAGCTATCCGGGAAGTCCATCCAACTCACCCCCCCCCACACCGAAAGGGGTTACAGAGTAGTTGTCGCTCAGTACAGGGCCGGTTGCCGGAGTATGCATAGTGCCGGTATTTTTGGCTGGCACAGTTTGTCATCTACATGGATTTTTACTATTACGGGGGACCATAATAAATAGGACCTACGGTTCAGACAAAAACCTACATATTTACCTATTTTACTAACAATTTTTGGTCCTATTTACTATGGTCCTCCGTAATAACAATAATTGGTCCTATTTACTATGGTCCCCCGTAATAGTTATAGTATCTTTTGGCAGGTGTATATGACGAAATATGCTTAAATGACGTATGTACATAGAAACAAATATTACGCCGTACGAGCGGCACCTTTTTGCCCTTTTAAGCCGGCCTCGCATCAAAAATACCCGAATAGCTATTAATTACACTGATCATTACATCTTCGTTCCGATACGTTTCACAGGCGGTGCGGGTTAAGGTTAGGTGTTCGCGTAGATCTGCCCGCTCAGGCGAACTTCCTTAGATGTGCCCGCACTGAAAATAGAGCCTTTCCAAGCACGACGACCACCAGGTGGCACACCAACCAGGCATGCCTCTCGTTAGGGCTAGGGTCAGGGTTAGAGTTAGGGTTAGAGGTCCGGGTCGGGGTGGTGGCCGCCGTCAGCCGAAGCCAAAAATAAGCCTCACCGTCGGGAATGAAGGCCTTACAGCTTCGTGACAAAACCCTACCTCATTAGAAACAGCGTCATTTTTATGCGGGCACGTCTGAGAAGTTCGCCTGAGCGGGCAGATTTACGCCTGCTGTAAGGTTAGGGGTGGCAATAACACTCGAGTGTATTGCTATTACGAGGGACCATCGTAAAATAGTGAATAGGACCAAATATCGATAGTAAAAATAAGGAAATATATACTGGTAGGTTTTTGTGTCTACCGCAGGTCCCCTATTCACTGCAGTATGTATGGTCCCCCGTAATATAATTTCACACCTCGGACAGATCGTCGATTTTCCCACTTCATGATCTATAAGCAGTAGACCTTTCAAGGAAAATCCAGTCCCGATATTGTATGATCTGTATGATCTAGCTCATGTTCCCGGGTGGGACCCGTACAATCCGCATGATCTGTAAGCATATGTTTTTCTGGATTGGATGTGCACTGCTGTGCACAGATTCTGAACCAAACAAACCTCGCACAACGGCAGGTGATGGAACTTAGACGATCTACTGAAGATACTACGCAGGTCCTGCACAAACAACCTCGCACAACGGCAGGTGATGGGGCTAGATGATCTATACACAGCAGATCATGATCTATCCGTGGATGGTCTGTCTGAGATGCGAACAGTTTTGTCGAAGCTGAGCCGAGGTCTATACATACATATATACATACAGCCCTCCCACCTGAACGGCCACTTCCCATGGTACTGCTGCACCGGTTCCCCCGCGCGTATCCTAGACTCCACGTGCATCGTCATGCACTGGTAGCCGCACTCCGACACGCAGTCCCAGCCCATCGCCCGGAGATGCCACGGGGGGGAATGAACGTATCTGTCAACAACGCCTTCTCCTCCTCCTCCTCCTCCAACTCCCTCCCCCCCTCCTCCTGCCGCCCCCCCACCCCCACCCGCATCACCGCCAAATGGAAGCCCCGCGGCGTCGGAGCCATCGCCACCGTCCCCACCATCTCGCGCGTTTGCCAACACGGCCTCTTTCATCTCCACGGCACCCTGCCCCCGCTCCCCTCTCTCTTCGGCCTCCGTTGTTAACCGTCGCCGACCCCCACCATTGTTAACGTTGTTGCCATCGTGGTCATGATTGATGTTGTCGTTGTTGTTGTTACGGCTAAGGGCATCTTCCCACTCGAGTGGGTTGAGACTAGCCGCGCTTGCCTCCCCCTCTCCCCCCTCCTCGTGCTGCTGCTGCTGCTGCTTCCCGCCATCCCGCAGCAGCTGGCGCTGGTGTTGCTGGTGCTTCTCGCGCTGTCGCTGCAGCTGGAACAAGTGCTCATCAAGCAGCCCGTGCAGCTCCTGCTGCTGCTTGTAGCGCTGCATCGTCAGTGGCAAGAGCGTAGCCTCGCGGACGGTTTTTATCCCGCACAGCTTGTCGACACATCTTTGGTCGCGGGAGGCAGAACAGGGGGGGGGGAGAGAGGGGAGAAAGGTGGAGGGGAGGGAGGGAAAGGGGAGGAGGGGAGGGGGGGGGACGTTACGGGAGGGGAGAGGCGAGGAGGGGTAAGTTGGGGGAGAGGGAGACGAGGGCGATATGGGAAAGGAGTGGGGGAGAGGAGGACGGGGAGGGGGAGTGGGAGAGGGGAGGGGGAGGGGCGGGGAGCGCCGGGTCCCATTTAACGATGGATAACGAAAATGGCGAGCAACGATCGTGACGGGAAAGGCGGTGGTAGCGGAGGGGGGTGGGGCGGAGTGGCACTTCGTGGCACGGCCTCAGTATCGTCAGCGTGACATGATAAAGCGCGGTAGCAGTAGTAGCAGTGGCATGTGTAGTCCCTTTTGCCTGTCCGTACCTACTACTGCTGCTAAATATCACTACGTACTATACTATACTTGTACTACTACTACTCCTACTACTACTACTACTACTACTACTACTACTACTACTATTAATACTACTACTGCTACTACTACTACTACTACTGCTGCTGCTGCTGCTGCTGCTGCTGCTGCTGCTGCTGCTGCTGCTGCTGCTGCTGCTGCTACTGTTACTTACTACTGTTCATACTATGACTGACTCTTACTGCTATGATACCACTTATACATACTGACGCCTCTTTACTCGTGAAAAAGTATCTACTGCAGTACGTGATGCCAGTACGTACGTATAATGCCTCGCACAAGAGAACAGCAGCAGCCAGTCAAGAATACGGGTAAATACTGCTGTATCATACTAAACTGACATGATCATTGAGTACCTCTGGTACGTCTTATATGTACACAAACATACTTCGTATATATACAAGGGGGGCTTCGCCGCGGCGGGCTGACGCCCGCCTGCGGCTACGCGCAATGCCCGTAACGGCGAGGAGTAGTCTACTGAGGTAGATTAATAGCTAAGCTTAGGGCGAACAAAGCGACTCTGTACTGTCAAGGGGTGTACAGCAGTAGTACAGGACACCTAATGAGAAACACTCACAAACGGAGGCTAGGTTTCTTATTTACATGAGAGGAGAGGATGCGTTTTAAACTAACTTCAATATACGTAACGGCTCCCGAATTTCTTATTCCTTGTAAATATCACCCTGTGGTACTAAGGTATCATGATACGTACGTACGTACGTACGCGTACGTGTATATCAGCAGTAAGCTATAAAAATCCGTACGTGTGTCAGCGGTAAGTAGTTCGTAAAATCCAGCATCGAGCATAAAAACATAATCAATCTTGGATCTTGCATGTAGCCCACGGGACAACTATAAATGCAATACGAGTACGAGTATACGCATACGGTAATGAATTCGGAACCACTTTTTTCGAAAAAAACAAGTTCTCGACCATCACCGTATTTTTATTGGGAATGTTGGAGTGTCCACCGCTCGCATACGAACAGAAACAACAAACACCAGTATTAATTGTATCATAGTATCACACTGGTGTACCACGCACGTATGAACCCATGGTACACAGGTCTGTTTCTGCTGTGGTGTTGGTACTACTGTATCATACGTGCGTACGTACGTATATGTATATCAGCAGTACAGTAGTAGTACGTGGTCTTATAAAAATCCGGGTTCGTCGTCGTCATAAAAAAGCGGAATCTTTGATTATGCATGTAGCTGCGTGTAAAAAAAAAGAGCATGTGTTTTGTATGTGCGCTCTCCATCACCATATGCTTGGCATGTTCACGCCCGCGAGCGCACGCGAGGCCTATGGGACTATATCCAGGCCGACGGGCACGTACACCGATAAATTATAAATTCTCCCGACACGCTCCTGAGGAGCGCATGCCGTAGATATTTTTGGGGTTTCGTAAGGTCCAAAACAGATAATCATCCCGCACGGGACTTGTCAGAAAAAAAAAAACGACGTGCATTCGTATGGCGAGCCTATGACAAATAGGCAATAAATCCTCGAACAAACGTACCCCCGTGGGCCTCGTGTAGGGCAAGGCCGAGGCCGCCCTTTGCAGAGTAAGCAGAGCAGGGATCGTCGAGCACGATGAGCGAGTTGCGTGCCGCCGGGTGGACCTCATCGCGAGATATCGCGAAAAAGGCTCAAATCTACGTCTAAGAAAAGCCTAGGAGCTCTCACACGAGACCACCAACAATATCGTACATGTATTTATATATCCGGTCACAATTCGATGCGAGCCGACGAGGGAAGAAAGTGCTGAAATCTTCTCGCGATAAAAAGGCAAGGCACGAACCATAGTGGGGGAGAAGGGAGAAGAGTCTACTTTGTGACCCCGGATCTGAGATACAACTAGGAAGGAGAGAGAAAAGAAGGGCGATGATAATAAACGAGATGACGAAAAAAAAACCCCCAGCAATCCCCACTCATGCTGCAGCTATATTTACAGTTAAAATCAGGTGTATACCAGGTGGCGGTATACTGGTAGCAGGGACAGGGGCCACTATAGATTCACATGCGACACAGAATTTGTATCAGGTGGCAAGGGGAGAGGCTTTATTTTGTATCAGTACCTATCCTGTCGCTGTCCCCACCATCGCCCGTTCGAGCCTAGATAGGGGTCTACAGCAACAGAACACTGAACACACCAAACGAAGACGCTGCGAGAGCCTGGCAAAAAGCGCCCCTAACAGTTCCCGTAAAAAAACTGCACGTACGTACTGGCCTGTGAGGATGCCACCTACTGAGCTATACGCATAGGTGTAAAACATCTATCGATTACCCAGCCCAGGGTAATCCTTGTTACAACCCCCCCCCCTCTGAACGGCGGGATACTTTTTGAGACATCGGTACGTGCCGTATACGGCCGTACGTTGACCTACCCGAGCTTCGTTTCAACAACCTGGGGAACCAGGGAGGCGGCATGTTTTTTTCAGGGACGCACGCGCAGCAAGCGTTTCTAGAAAAGAAGCGTTCGAGGTGAGATTCGAACCCCCATGTCCTGCCGACGACGCCAAATGTGAGGCTGTTCCCTACTGAGCTACGTATATAGGGGTAAAATATCGATCGAAACCCCAGCCAGGCAGGGGTAATCCTTGTAACATGGTAGTACGTACTATTACGGAGGACCATAGAAAATAGGACCAAAAATGGATAGTAAAAATAGGAAATATACAGTTTTTTGTGTGTGCCGTAGGTCCTATTTACTACATTAGCCCACCCCGTAATAATTGGGAACAGGGTGCCCAATGGGATCGACCCACCATGGATCAAAGTACCAAAATGGGAACAGGGTGCCAGGTGCCAGGTAGGACCTACGAGTATAGCCTTTTAGTACCGCACTACTACTGTGCAGAAAAATGTATTTGACTCTAAATACAAGGAATTTGTCCCCGAAAACGGGCACTAATGCTGTGCAGAAACGTATATTTGACTCTAATTACAAGTAATCTGTCCCCCAAAACAGGAGGGCGGTTCTAAAATGGGCTTGCCTTGAAAAATGCCATGAACTCCCTTTTCCGAAGAGGGGTGCCGGAATAGAGCTGTTTCGAGCCTCTGAACCCTACCTTAAGGGCGATGTTCGCGGCCGAAAACAACGCCATCAGACTGGAACTCCCTGAACCAGGCGACAGAGTAGAGAGGCCCTATTAATCGTCGCCCTACTGGCTGTAGGCTCTTTTTCGAAGATTTGGAAATATACCTCCATGGGCGCCAAAAGCGCGTTCAAAAATAATTAGCCGCTGCCCCCTAATGCCACTTATTGGGGGTCCCATCTGCATGTGACAGGCGTCATGTTTGGACGCGATCATCATCTTCAAGGCAAACGGCGACTATTTACAACCTACGTTCGTATGGACTGTTCATAGAACTAAGTGCAGTCCACACTCTATTATGAGTGACTTAGTGTTGTAGGGGTGAAACGGGGTGCCCAATAGACTGCACCTCCATTTTGATTGGTCAACCCCTCTATGCATACCCCGATTCCACCCGGACCAGATCTCATTTGACGTCTGACACACTGCTCCCACATAGTAGGCGCAGAAGTATAGGGTTGGGGTTCGAGTTGGGGGTAGGGTAGGGTAGGGTTAGGGTTAGGGTTATCGGAATAGCGTCTGGAGTCTGGACTGTAGTTAAGAGTTGCAGTCCATGGACTGCAAATAGTTGCTCTCGTCAAGGCAAGCACACGCACTGGTACTGCCAAAAAACATGCAGCTTTAATTTTCAAGTACTGCTGTTTCCCTCCGAAACGTGCGTGCATGAGCCTTACAACGAGTTTATTTGCCTTCATGCGCCCCCTGAGGCGAGAGCCTTGAAGGCTGCGTGCTTCGTACGTAGTGAGTGCCGGAGTTGCCAGGTGGTGAAAAAACTACATTGCAAATGCGAACAACCCAGCACGTACCAGGTACGATCGTATGTATGTACGTGCCACTATGCACTACTACAGCAGTACGACGTATAGGGCACCTGATAAAAAACAGGAAATCTGGTCCAGGCTGGGTTTCTTATTTGAGAGAGGGTGCTTTCTGCACCAATTTTCAAGATAACGACTCCCGAATTTCTTGGTTTCCTTTAAATCTCAGCCTGGCTTTCTTGGTTCGTAGCCTGTTGTTCTTATTAGGTGTCCTGTACTACTGCTATACCAGGTATGCTGCTGGCCCGCCCGCAATGCCCAACACAGCAACACAGCACACTGGCATGGCAGCAGTACATGCAGCCGACCGCTGTGGGCACAACGACGCGGGCGGTTACCTAAATGGGTCAGGGCAAAGACCGGACTGCTGTGAGATTATCCGGCACTCTCGCACAGCTCGGTGGTTTGTCTCGTCTCGCAAGCTCGGGACCAGCAGCAGTAGAGATGGTCGGTGTAGGTGTGTCGGTGGGGGGTATACAAGACATCACTGGTTCGTACAGAAGCAGTCCTGTGGAGGTATATACCACTATGTCCGGAAATATAGGGATCGTTAACGTATTAATATCAATATAAACAAGTTCTTACTTTTACGGCCAAAGGGGTAGAAGCTAAACCATCTTTCGGAAGCTCGGGCATGCGAAAGGAAACAATATGGCCGACAGGCCGAAGTGTGAACGAGCTATATACGGGCATACGCTTACGGAATGAGCACGCTTCTATAGAGGGGCCAGGGGATTCCGGCAAAGGCTCCCACCGCAATAGTCCTTGCAGGGCGTACAAGCACAATGAAAGCACTGCACAGAGAAGGTTTCTCTGCTGCTGTAACATACCAGGTACAACGACCCAAAAGAAGGGGACGAAGAATAGACCGCTCACCTGTCTAGGCAGCTGGTGTATAACTCGTCCCGGTCCCCATGGGAAGCCTCGCTGAAGCACACAAGAGTGAACCACAGGAACCACGCGTACGATAAAGGAGGCATCGATGCTCTCCACGTAGGTGCATGCGGCAGTAACAGCCAGGCTACAAGGCAAGCAAAGGCGGACAGAGGCAATCAATTCAAAACGAAGGTTTTC
The DNA here is from genome assembly GCA_008828725.1 of Saccharina japonica. NCBI lineage: Eukaryota > Phaeophyceae > Laminariales > Laminariaceae > Saccharina > Saccharina japonica. Next base: position 1,480,671 of record MEHQ01001828.1, on the reverse strand, counting down.
AATGGTTTGGAAGGATGTTTGTTCCGATATTTCCGGGGTTGCTTGCAGATATCATCGTTCCGCCCCCAGCACGCAGCGCACACGGCCTGAGAAGCAGCACAGCTCGCAGCTTGGTGAGCAACCCAGAACATGCCCTTCTTGGCCGAAGAGGCCGTAGCAGACCGATCGCGTCGATGCCCTTGCATGGGGCCTAGGATACTTTTGATCAACCAACATTCCATTCCTCCATCTCCAAATGTGAATGTTCAACAAGCGAAAAGACACACAAATATAACATCAAAACACTAAGATCGGGATCACACAGGCAAGCAAGCAAGCAGCAGATGAAGCACGCAGCAACAGCAGCAGGAGCAGCAGCAGAGGAGCACATAACTCACAGAGCGAGATATTCATACCCCCCTCTGCGCTGAGCAGCCCCCCCCTTTACCCCCCGCGCGCTCCAGCACGCTTGCCTTGGTAACTGCCCCCGTTCTCACCACGGCGCTGCTGGTGCTTTGCTTGAATTAGGGAGACACAACATCAATGATGGCGGCAAGGCATATAGAGAACGAGATACGAGACTTCTCTCTGTGCCCCAAAAAGGAGAGGAAAGGAAGCAAGGGCCGAAAGGCAAATGGAGTGGAAGATGCTGTTCTCCACTCTGCGCTGAGGCTGTCCCTGCAGAGGATCCTCAGGGAGACCCCTCCCTCCGATGCGGCGAAGTCTCGGGACTTCTCCGTCTACACAGGTGCGCTGTGGCTTGGCTCGGCTCTCGGTTTATGTGCAAAAAAGCACTGGATTATGTTGCGCTGTGGGAGAAATGCATTTTTCAGTACAACAGCCGTACCAGGCCGTACTGACATTTTTGCATGATCTACGTGATACACCCAAACTTTTGACTTTTTCGTACCACACTGTCCGAAAATATAAGGACTACTTTGTATAGGTATTTATATTAAATAGGTGCTTACATTTCCGTACATAAATGTGACCTGTAAAGTTTCGTAGCGCCTCATGTTTGAGAGGAAGTGTCTGTGTTTTTTTTTGTGCTGTACAACAGCAGTATGTGAACGAGTATGTACGAGTCTGCGGCTGAAACAGATTTCGATCGTTTTTTCCAAGGCTTATCACGGTACTCGATAATCGAGACGGGACGGGACGGTACTGTTTTTACTTGTTTGGCGGAAAAAAAAATGAAGACGGGACGGGACGGGACGGTAAAATGACGACCAAACAGGTTTTTGAGACGGGACGGGACGGGACGGTTGGTGTACAATTTCTCAACGGGACGGGACGGTAATTTCAACGGGGTAGATTTTCACGACGGGACGGGACGGTAAAATTCAACGGAATTTTTTTCCACGACGGGACGGGACGGTAAATATAATTTTTCACGACGGGACGGGACGGTAAATATATTTTTTCACGACGGGACGGGACGGTAAAAATAATTGTTTACGACGGGACGGGACGGTAAATATTTTTCTTCACGGCGGGAAGAGACGGCACTGGATCATCATTGGATCAAAACAGTTGTTGTTGCTCCAGAGGAACAAACAAAAAGAAACACTCGTACGAATCGTACGTAAACAAAAAGCCATCTTGAAATACGTATTCCCATATATACCGGCACGGCGAAATCGCACCGAATTACCTTGCAATTTACAAATTACGCTACGAACTCGTATATATTTACATAATAGTACAGAGCAATCCTCATCATGCTTCGTCCACAGAAATAACCTTGCCAGCCGCAGCGTTTTGAGCAGCGACTGATGCGGCAGCCTCCACGTCGCAGTTAGCCTTTAGCGCCGCTACATCCTGGAGAACCTTCGCTAGCCCGGGGATCAAGTGCGAGTTGAGCTTGAGCAGCATCAACGTTTCGATTTTGTCAGTCCCAAGGGAGGTGCGCAGTTGGCTAACGACTGCCGAAAGAGCAGAGAAGTTGTTTCTTTCTGCTTGACAACTGGTGGTGTCGATCCCCAGGTACAGTCGAGCCAACAGTCCGACATGTGGCCATCGAGCCGACACTACCACCCCCCCGTCTTGGCGTCTACTACATCCATCGTAAATTCGTAAATTCAAATTTTTGTTATTTCATTATTTCATATTTTGATATTTGATGTTTCATATTTCGGAATTTTCGTATTTCGTAATTCCGTAAATTCGTAAATTCGTATCACTTTAATTTAATTTTAATGTACTACCAGTGTGAAAAAACAAATTTTGTAAATTCGTAGATTCTTGGTGGGAATGACGGGAAGAGACAACGGGCAGGTGTGAATCTTGGCGGGAGAGACAAGTTTTGTCGGCGGGACGGGACGGTAAAGACAACGGCGCACGACGGGACGGGACGGTAAATTACATTATATCGACGGGACGGGACGGTAATTTCAACGGGGTAGATTTTCTTGACGGGACGGGACGGTAAAGTTCAACGGGGCAGATTTCGATGACGGGACGGGACGGTAAAGTTCAACGGTTGGAGATTTGTCGGCGGGACGGGACGGGACGGGATTTGACGGGACGACGGGAACAGTTTAACGACGGTTTAACCGTCCCGTCCCGCCGTTACCGTCGTTACCGTCCCGCCAAAATACCGTGATAAGCCTTGGTTTTTTCCCACAGCGCATTTGATCCTTTTTGGAACAAACTGTAAAACTCCGCCCTCTACTGTGCTGTACTACTGCTGCTGCTGAAGTAAGCAAAGCAAGCAAGCATATCAAGCAAGCAGAGCAAAACAGGCGAGCAACATACTGCAAAAAAGATTTCGTATCGTAGAGAGAAGCAAAGGATAGCGAAGAAAGCAAAGCAAAGCGAACGGGCAGGGCAAGCAAGCAAAACAAGCATACGTAGCAAGACAACATCAAGACAAGCAATGCAAGCAAAGCAATGCAAGCAAGCAGAGCAGCAAAGAAGCGAAGCACAGCAAGAAAGACATCAAAGCTAGCAAAGCAAGGCAAAGCAAGCGCATACATAAAAGCAGGCAAGCAAAGGACAGGAGACAAAAGCAAGCAAGCAGAGCCAACAAGGGCAAACCAGGACAGCAAATCAAGCAAGCAAGCCAAAGAAGGCAAAGTAAGCAAAGCAAGGCAAGCAAGCAAGGTTAGCAAGCATAGCAAAGCAGGCAAAGCGGAGCAAGCAAGGCCATACAAGCCAAGTAAGTCAGCAAAGCAAGCAAGCACACACTCGTGTGCAAGCACACGTAGAGTAAAGCAAAGTAAGCAGAACAAATCAAAGCAACGCAAAGCAAAACAACGCAAAACACAGCAAACAACAAGCAAAGCAAAAGTAGGCAGAGCAAAGCAAGCGGAGCAAATCAGGCAAAACAAATCAAAGCAAGCATGCATACAAGCAAATCAAGCAATATCCAAAGCAAGCAAAGCACACACAAAAAGCAAGCAAGCAAGAAAAATACGCAAGCAAAGGAAGCAAGCAAGCAAAGGCAAGGCAAATAATACCCTGGTCGTAAATAAGCAAAGCAAAACAAAATCAAACAAGCGAAACAACAAAGAAGGAAAAGCAATCATACAAACTAGAGCAAAGCAAACAAGCGAACAAATCAAAGCAACGCAGAGCAACGCAAAGCAACGCAAAGCAAGGCAAAGCAAAGCAAGCAAAAACAGCAAAAACACAGTAAGCAGAGCAGAGCAGAGCAAAGAAAAGCAGCAAACACAACGTACTTCGTACACATTCCAATCTATAGTCTACTGAACACAGCATACTAAATGAAAAATACACGCAAGTTTGTGACCGATTTTTTCCTCAAAACTCTATGTTGTCCCGTGCACGAGTAAATGACTGACGACATTCCAAGATCGTTCGAATGCGAGGCGAGAGAGCTCTCACCGCACTCCACACTTGACCATGTGTGGTTCGGTTCGGTGTCGTTCTCTAGGATTTAGGATCACCCTTGTAGCCCGTACCTGATCCTATCTATGCCCTATACCAGGGATATTCTCACGTGTTGCGGCTGAAAAAAAAATGCGGACGGCGCCCGTTCGCACGAAATTGGCCAAAAATGAGAACGGCACGAATAGGAACTATCCGCAATCTGTAAAATGCGTTAATACAGGGGATGTCAGACGTCACACTACTATATGATACCATCCTCTTTCAAGACAAAACAGGGTTTCCAGTATATACGGAGGTATTTCCCACCAGGGCCTATTTTTAGTTCCGCGAACGTCGAGATAACGAGTATTACGGGGGACCATGTAATGAATAGGGGACCTACGGGTATATACAAAAACCTATATATTTCCCTATTTTTACTAGCAGTAAGAACATTTGGTCGTATTTACTATGGTCCCCTCACTGAGGGTAGTATCTCTGTGTCGTAGTTTTGTGACCACAGAACTGGTACCTCTCTAGGATGAGGAATCGGCACGGACACTGGGTGTGCTGGATGTCGACGGGTAGAAAGGAAGGTTTACTGTGAAGAACGCACGCACAGTGGATTTTTTTTTTCATTTTTTCGCGAACGGCGCGTGGTTTTGTGAGCGCGAGCGTGTAAATGTGTAAATATTACCGGTATACGTGTAGTGCGCATAAATATATATATCACGCATCCCTCCGCAAAGAGTTCAGGCGACAGCACTTTCACCCCTTTTAGCGCAAGACAGCGACTTTGCCTTGACTGACATATGCTTTGACTGCCACCAAACATATAGGTTTTAGTGTTGGACACTCGGCCCTACTTAAACCCTTAACCCTATTCAGAACTGAAAAAAAAATCCCACCCTACGAAATTCCAAGTAGTTTGTCCCCAAATATCATACCAGGTATGTCGGACCAGTTCTTAGGGGGTTAACAGCGCACGTTTTGCCCTGTTGCTCGACATGCCTCTTACTGGCATATTTGTCCCTCTCCCATACCCCATACGTATACGTGGTCATATTATATGTACCTGGCGTGTCTTCCGTACTATATACCTATTACTATTATAGTCAAGAAAGGAAATTGCCTCTGATGTCGAGTCGAACCGGAGGCCCTCCTCAGGAAGCACTTCCCAAGTGGGATCAAGGCACGGGAGTAGACAGCAGTAACCCAACCCAACCCAGCCCCTCACCCTGACCGTAAGCCTGACCCCCAACCCCAACTACTGCGGTCAGCCTCATTTTTTGTTTTCAGAGCTGTTCACGGGTCAGATTTTTTTTTAATCTCACGGGTCGGGTCGGGTCGGGTCGGGTCGGGCCGGGTCACCCTTACCTGACCTGACCGGACCTGACCCGCGAGGTTTGGCCGGGCCTGAACCGGTGGGCAGTGAGCAGCCCTGGTTATTTTTGTTATATTGTATATGTTGTATTTACGGGTAGTGTATACCTGGTATGTTTATATCGGAAAGCAAACGTTGAGAGCAGGTGCTGATGCGCTGACGCAAGCAGAAGCCAGAGGGCAGAGGGTCCGCATGCTGCCTGTGTCTGGCTCTTTGCTTTGAGTGTTGGTCGTCAACAGTAGCGGCAGCAGCTGATACTGGGCATAAACAGCACCAGCACCAGCACCAGCATCGCTTCTTTCCGAGAGAGATACTGAATTATAATCGCGCGCATAAAAAACAAGCACAGGCGTGTGTGTGTTCTTCACATTGAAACGTTCTTTCTACCCGTCGACATCCAGCACACCCAGTGTCCGTGCCGATTCTTCATCCTAGAGAGATAGTCGATCTTATGTGGTCACAAAACCACGGCACAGATATACTATCGTACGTTGTAATGCAGCAAGCAGAGCAAGAGTAGACATACAATGCAATGCCCATGTACGATAGACACGACTTACCCATGCTAGCTAATCCAAAAGCGCTGAAAGAGAGAACAAAAAAAACGACAGAACATATATGAACTGCGAACAGGCTTTTGCCACCTGCAGTTTTTTTTGTCGTGTGTTTTCTCTCGTATCTCATCATCGAAGTGTGCAGGTCGGGTCGCTCTCACAAGGGAAACTTCAACGTGAGCATATCAACGTACCTAAAACTCTACAGCTTATGCTGACAGAGCCAGCAGAACAGCAGCAGCAGCAGCAGCAGGCAGGCAGGCAGAACAGCAGAGCAGAGAAGAGGAGGACCTTTCCCTTTCCCCCGGTGTTCTTGTCTTCTTCTTGTGATGCGCTGCCTGCGTTGTCGGCCCAAGCTCAGTGTCTTCGTTGCTGACAAAAGTCAAGTACGGACTACTACATTTGTAGTCGTGCTGCTGTCAGCAAAAAGTGAAAAAAGTGAATAAAGCTAATAAAAGCAAGCAGTAATTCGAAGAGCTGTCTATCGAAAGTTGGGCCGTTCGTCACGAAAAAGAGATGTCTTACGGTCCACCCATAACTAACGACCGACCCAGGTTTACGTAATGGTATACCTGGCAGGTATTTATACTACGAGCTCTCAGCTATTTTGCAGAGGCGCCTCCACCGGTCTGTATCCCACAACTCGTACCAGATAAAAGTACCAAATATAGCATATGTTTTCTTGCTGGTTTAACGTGTTTTTGGATGTTTTTTTTTAATCCAAATCACGAGAAGGCATCGGCCCAACCCTAACCTTAACCCTAACCCCACCCCTAGTGCGCAGGCTAAGGCTCGACTCGAGCGCGGCTTTGCCGCGCGTTTTGGGCAAGCTGAAAAAAATGCGCGGACTTCCACAAAAACCGTGACATATTTGGTACTTTATCTGGTACGATTTGTGGCCCAAGAACACGGTAAAGGCTATATACTGATTTTGCATCCCTGTGGATCGACCCCTCCCTTCGTTGTCTACATGCCTTCCCCTCGTGAATGTATCGTTGCCTCTTCTCCATCTCTCTGACGTTCTCTCTGTCCCTCTACCTCTCTATATGTTCGCTCTACGCTAGATTACCGGGGGGGCTAATGTAATAAGGATAGTAACCAAAACTAATGGAGCCATAAACCATGTATTCCCCTATGTTATCACACCATGTTAGGCTCTAACTACTACTTCGTATGTGATTTTCCCGTAATACCAGGTAGTCTGCAGCAGTATCTCCCCTTCTTGCAGATGTCGCTCCCTCTCTCTCTTTCTCACACACACGCACACCTATACGCCCTCTCGTATCACCCCCCCCCCCCCC
>MEHQ01001828.1:1460598-1467766 GCA_008828725.1 Saccharina japonica | reverse complement strand
GGGGGGGGTGTACTCATGTTGTGCACGGCCGTAGTCATATGACCATAGACCCTCGCATCCCTACAATGCCGGGACGGAGCGCGTTGGGTTTTCACCAACCAGGCAGACATTGCTTGCACCAAGCGCGAAACGCCGTGAGGGGGGGGGAGAGTTAAGGAAGATGAGTGGGTTAGGCACGCGAGTAGCTCAGGAAGGCGGCAACCGGGGTATCGACGGGGGTGAGATGAAGGGAGCGGGGGGTAGGAGGGAGGTGGGTGGATGGATGGGTGGATGGGGTCAGGGGTTAGCTTGTGCATCGTCACGGGCGGTCAACACCCAGATGGCCAGCCGGGCGCGGCGACAACCGTTGTCGTTTCCTCGGCGAGCTACGTAGTGAGAAGACCCCCGTTTTGACGGACGCCCCGTTTGATCACAGAATAATTTGGCCCAAGGAGGCTCGCAGGCTTTTATCTCTTTTACGCAACTCCCCCCCCCCAGAGTTATGACGTAGTGTGTATATTGGCACGGCACCTACGAGGCAGGGGCATAGTATAACCATTGCTGTCTCTGAAAGTAGCCCCAGCAGGAAAACAAAGGAAACATTTCGAAGCTGTCATCCAAGTGCAAGAACGTCCGCATTACAGGCGGTTCTCAGTAGCGGGTGCTGCTCACCCTTCATGCGAGCTCGTTGCTGCCACACCTCACGTTTCGCTTCGCAGAGCATGGTGGTGCAAGCAACCAATGTTTTATGCCTGGTCGGTGAAAACCCGACGTGCTCCGCCCCCCGCCATTGTAAGGGTGCGAAGAGGGTCTACTGTTATACGAGTACGACCACGACCATGCATGACATGAGTACACCACCCCCACACCCCCCTGATATCGTGCCGCAGCTCTCCAGACGGTGTACGGGGAGTCGCTTTTGGTGGAGGCGCGAGGAGGAGAGGGAAACGACAGGGCGGACCTGCCCCCTCAGGTGATGATTTGCGACCTTTAGCGGCGGTGGTGGGTGGTGGTGGTGGTGGTGGTGGTTGTGCGTGGTGGTGGCGGTGGTGATGGTGATGGTGGTGGTGGTGGTGGTCATTGCGGTTGCGGTGGTGATGGTGGGGAGTTGTATATGGTGGCGGTGGTGGTTTTGGTGGGGTGGGGAGTAGTGGTGGTGGTGGTGCTGCTGCTGCTGTAGCAGCTGTTGTTGCTGCCGCTGCTGTTGATTTTGCTTATGCTCTCGCGATTGTCTCTGTGTCAGGGAAAGTCCTTAAACACGACGCAGCAGCAGCAGAAGAAGCAGCTGGTTTTGTCCCGCCTGCCCAGCGTCGTCGCCAATGCTCGGCAAAATATAGACAGGTCTGGGTTATTCTGTGTCGTAATTTCCTACAAAGGACACACACACGTATCCCCTTTCTCCTTGGCCTTTACAGTCCTTCCAAGGCAATGCCATAACATTTCATCCCCCCCGACATGCTCCGTCCCGGCAGTTGTAGAGATGCGAGGGTCTATGGTCATACGACTAAGGCCATGCACGACATGAGTACACCCCCCTCCTCCTCCTCCTTCGCCCTTTGCTGCTGCAGGGATTTTAGCTCCGGAAGGGTTCGCAAGAAGCTCAACCTCGTGGAAGACATGGAGTCTTCCTCTGCATCTGCTTCCAGCTCCTCTGTTCAGCAGGTGCGCAGAGGTGTTCCACACGTTTTGTTTTGCATTTTTTTGCAGGAGTTACCTATAGTACATACATTAGTTTTTTTTGTTGACGCTGTTGACCCCTTTAGAACCGCACCCCAAGGTTTGGGAAAAATCACTTTGAAGTAGTGTGAGATCCTTTTTGGCAGCACGTAGTAGATGGGTTAAAAATAGATCATTTTCTTTTGTTTATTCATTTCTTCTTTCCGTTTTTGTTGTTTTTCGTCTTTATTTCCTCTCTCCCTCCTACGTAGTCATAACTCAGATCCGGGGTCACATAGCGCTATTACTGTGTGTGCGCGCCATGCTTTTTTTATCGCGAGAATACTTCAGCCCTTTGTTTTCCTCGTCGGCTCGCGTCGGATGGCGCCTACCCACGCGTTACGCACTCTTAGAGCAGCGGGTTCCTTTTTTTTTTGCAAGTATGCTCACAATCTCACCACCGTGGGATTCGAACTCATGGAACCAACGCTAGCAGCATTCGAGGGTAACCACTAGACCACCGGGTCCACTGGCTCTTGGGGAGGTTTATTCGTTAAACGTCAAGTTGAATACTTAAAAAAAAAAACAATATTGTATATACGTGTATCCAGACAGAATACCCGTAGGTTGCAAGTCGCCGTGACTAAAACGAGAAGCAGGATACTGAGCAGAGCCTTTACTGTGGCATTTCTTGGAGCGCTTCGCTTCTACTGCTCAGCTGCGTTACTGTACGTAGGTCTACGTAGTGTGGGTGGCTACTGTGTGGGTGGGCACGCGCTAGCAAAATACCCCTTCCTTGTGGCAGGTGCCGCACGGCCCCGCGGTTGGGAGGGAAACTCGTGCGTGATTGCGGCTATGCATCAGTCGTGTGGAATGCTCACCCCCCCCCCCCCCCCCCCCCCCCCGTCCAGCAAAGCCTGCCTGGTCGGTGGAAACCCGACGTGCTTCGTCCCGGCATTGTAGGGGTACGAGGGTCTATGGTCACACGACTGCGGTCATGCATAAATATCGAGTACCCCCCCCCCCCTGCTCCGCGTCGAAAGGGGTGCGTGGTCAATGGTCAAATGACTTAGGCAATCAACAAATGAGTACCCCTCCCCCTCCCCTCCCTTCCGCCTGCCCCCCCCCCCCCCCCCCCCCCCCCGTCCAGCAAAGCCTGCCTGGTCGGTGGAAACCCGACGTGCTTCGTCCCGGCATTGTAGGGGTACGAGGGTCTATGGTCACACGACTGCGGTCATGCATAAATATCGAGTACCCCCCCCCCCCTGCTCCGCGTCGAAAGGGGTGCGTGGTCAATGGTCAAATGACTTAGGCAATCAACAAATGAGTACCCCTCCCCCTCCCCTCCCTTCCGCCTGCCCCCCCCCCTCCCTCCCTCCCAACCTCGTTACTTCCTGCAGCTATTCAACCCCCCGTTTGTGTACTCGGTGGATTTCAGCGCCGACGGGCGTTTTCTGGCTGCGGGGCTCGGGGACAGCGGTGTCGTCGTCCTTGACGCCAAGACACGGGCGCCAATTGGTCGCTGCGATGGCCACTCGGCTCCCATATGCCAGGCGAGTCTACGGGATACGAAACACACATCAGAGAGAGAGAGAGAGCCAGGACCGAGGGCTGCTTGTATGCTTACGCTTGTGTTATACTTTCGTGTGCTTGGGTGTGCTTGTGTGTACTACTAGTGTGTGCCCGTGCGTGGTAGCGCTTGTGTTTGTGTGTACTTGCGCCTGTCCCTGTGCTTGCCCTCTCACGGTTGTGTGGATGGATGCCTGTGCTTGCGGTGGTGCGTCTTCTCATGGCCCGGCAGGCCCTTGCGGCGCTGTTGCGGCTCGCATCCTTCACAGGTCCCGCCCCCTGTTTTATGTGTTGTGCCTTCCCTCGTTCCCGTTATGTGCGTTGTGTGCCATGCATACCCGTGTCATGTGTCCCGTAGCATGTGCCATGTGTCCTGCGTCATACCTGTTGCCAGGCATCTATGTCTTACGCCTTGCAATATGTGTCCCGTGTAATACGTACTATGCTCTGTACCCTGCGTCACTATCCCGTGTCCTGGTCCCGGGTCCTGTGTGTGATGTTTCCTGTGTCACATCTTCGCGTCCAAAAACAAACCTAACATAAAACAACAGCTCCGAAAACCAGCAACCCAAGCCCTCTCTCCCCCCCTTCCTAAAGGCAACCATGCACTGGCATAAACAACAGCTCCGAAAACCAGCAATCCAAGCCCCCCCTCTCCCCCCTCCCTACAGGCAACCATGCCCTGGCAACTCCCGCTTATACTACACATAACTCTTTGGTGGGGCAAGCAATACGTATTGCTCTGTGATAGTTATTGCCACCACAGCAGAATTGTTGCTGCAGACTGTCCCGTGTCATGTGTCATGTGTCCTGTATCATGTTTTGTGTGTTATGTTTTGTGTGTTCCATGCTCCGTGCGCCATGTGTCCCGTGGCATGCGTCCTGTCTTCTGGGTCTCACATGCCTCTGTCCCGTGTCCTGCTTTTCCCGTGTCCTGTGTTCCGTGTCCTGTGTCTCGTGCAACGTTTCTTGTGTGTCGAAATTTCATGTATATCCCGTGTCCTGTGTGTGGTGTGTCGTGCGTCCCGTGTTTTTTTGTTTCTTGTTTGTTTTCCCGTGTCCAGGTTGGTGCAGTGGTGCCACGGGGCACCCGGTGTGATCCCGATGCTCACAAAGGCCCATGAGGTCTTCGAAGACGATCGGTGAGTGAGGCGCTGGAGGCGTGTGTGCGGAAGGGGGGGGGGAGGGGTTGCACTCATGTCGTGCACGGCCGTAGTCGTATGACCATAAACCCCTCGCATCCCAACAATGCCGGGACGGAGCACGTTAGGTTTTCACGAACCAGGCAGACATTGGTCGCACCAAGCGCGAAGCGCCGTGAGGTGTTGGGCGAGTCGCATGGAGGGTGAACTGCATCCTGCTAAGAACCGCCCGTGAGGCGGACTTGCATACATATGGACGACAGCCTCCATTTTTTTTTAGTTTTTTTTTTTTCCATCTCATTTATTATCTTCGCCCTTCCTTTCTCTCTCCTCCCTACAGTAGTCGAAACTCAGATCCGGGGTCACACAGGCTCCTCTCCCTCCTCCCCCACTACGGTTCTTGCCTTTCTTTTTATCGCGAGAAGACTTCAGCCTTTTCTTCCCTCGTCGACTGGCATCGAATTGTGCCTACCCACGCTACTAGGCACTCTCAGCAGTTGATTCCGTTGTTTAGTTATTTTTGCAATTAACCTCAAAAGTCCGACCCAACGTGAGATTCGAAGTCCAGACATCAACGTTTAGAAGCGTTCGAGGTTACCACTACGTAGACCATCGGGGCGAACGATAGGTTTAATTTCTGGTGTGGCCACTTCCAGAGACAGCAATGGGTATCACGGGGGGGCTGTATAGACACTGCCCCGGCTTCGATCACATGGTTGAAGTGCGTTCGACTTTAAACCCTAACCCTAACCTCGAAGATCTTGTTCCCGTCCGTTTTACCGTATTTTTGGCAAGGTATCCGTTATGTGGACGAGGTGTTCGTCGAGCTTGGCGTCCGTGACGAGAAACGTATCGTGTCCATCGCGCGCGACCGCCTTTTTGTTTCATTGCTGCTCGTATCATATACATAACGTACGAGTACGATCTTGTTGCCGTTCGTTTTTTACCGTATTTCGAAAGGTATCTTGACGCGATCGCCTTTTTTTTTTCAGTTTTGCTATGTATTTGGTGTTCCCTGGATAAAACAGATGTGTGTATATCCTGCATGAGGTCCTGTAAAACCCGGACGTAGTACGTACTCGCACGCGATCGAGGAATCACACTCAGCTTGCAAATACAAGAGTATCACAGGCAGCTTGCAAAAATGAGTATCACACCCAGCTTGCACAGATGAGGTTCGACGAAATCCTCGATCTAACGGCCGAGTTTTAAATATAGAAATAAGTAAATAGTATACTCGCATTTACGTATGATACGATTTTGTTCCCGTCCGTTTTTACCGTACTTCGCAAGATATCTCACTCGATTACCTTTTTTGTTCTACGTTTGCTACGTAAAATGCTCGTATATATCATACGTACACCGTAGTGGGGGAGGAGGGAGGAGAGCCTACTTCGTGACCCTAGATCTGAATTACGACTACGTATAGAAAGGAGAGAGAAAGGTAGGGCGAAGATAATAAATGGGATGGAAAACAAATGAATGAATATATACGGTCTTGTTCCCGTCCGCTTTACCGTATTTCGAAAGGTATCTAGATATGGCGAGGCGATCGTCGGACGTGGTGTGGAAGCGAGGTTTACTGACCAAGGGGAACGGCATCTGCCACGGAGTGGCGGGAAACGGGTACGCCTTCCTGTCGATGAGGAAAGCCGATGGAGCCGATGGGCGACACCTCCACAGGGCCAGGAAATTCGCGGGTGCGTGCGTGTTTTCGTGGCTTTTGTCAGTGTTGACTTTGTGTGTGTTTGTGAGCTGTGTGTGAGCTGTGTGTGTTGGTGATTTGTGTGTGTGTTCGCGATTTGTGTGTGTGTGTTTGCGATCTGTGTGTGTTTGCGATTTGTGTGTTTGCGATTTGTGTGTGTTTGTAATTTGTGTGTGTTTGCGATCTGTGTGTGCGTGTATCGGTGTGTTTTGGGATATTTGTGTATTGAGTGTGTTTGTGGTCTTTTGTGTAGTGTGATTTGTATTGTTTGTGATTTGTGTCGTTTTTGTGGGCGTGTTTGCGGTCGGTATGTTTGTGATGTGTGTGTTCTTCGTTGTGGTCTGCATGTTTTGTGATCTGTGTGTTTGTGATGTTGTGTATTTTAGATCGATATTGTTTTGTTATCTGTGTTTCTGTGATCTGTACGTAAGTGTCTGTCTTTCTGTATCGATGTCTGTCTTTGTGTCTTTGTGTCTCTGTCTGCCTGTCTATCTGTATGTGTCTGTATGTGTGTCTATGTGTGCCAGTTTGTTTAGCCTCTACTGTGACACAAACGGAGCGCCTTTACCGGTATTTTAACCCACAAATCATACAAGATAAAGTACCAAATCTCCTCAAACTCCCGACTCTTCCTCCCCAATTCCCTCCCTCGTTACACCCCCCTTCTTCTTACTCCCATCTCTTCCCTCCCCCCCCCCCCCCCAATTCAGGCCTCACGCCTCGGCGGTCTTGGGCCCGAACCCCTCCGCGGGCGAAAACGCCTTTCGCGGAGACCCCTTCGGGCCCGGGGCCCACGCCCACCCCAGGGGCGCCGCCGTCCGTGAGGCGGCCTGGCCTGGGCGTCACCCCCACACATTGGGAAACTTTACCCACGCTTCGGGTGGCCCGCAGCGCGCCCACAAAGTGACTTCCGGGGTGGCGCGGCCAACGCTGCCGCCGCTGCCGCGGCACGCCTCGGCGTGCGAGGCGGCGGGTGTAGCCGTGGGCACGGAGGGTGTGGGTTTGCGGTGGCGCCGCGGGAGGGCGGGGGCAGGGCCGCGCAAGCGGCGGCGGGGGTCTTTGGATCGAGTGGGGTATGTGGCGGTTGGAAGGTGCGCGGTGCGGGGGCCCCCGGGGA
>MEHQ01001828.1:1450598-1458098 GCA_008828725.1 Saccharina japonica | reverse complement strand
TCTGGTGTCTCTGTAGCTAGCTTTTGGGTATTTTGGGGGGCACGTCTTGTTTGGGTTTGTAAGTTTTTTTTTGTTTAGTGTGTTGTGTGATCCGTAGAATCGTTTTCGCTCCACAGCACTACGTAGCAGTGACGGTTCTTGTCGAATACCATTTTTGTTCGGGAAAAAAAGCAAAGTGCCGTTTTTGGTGTTCAGTTTCACTCCGATACGGTCCATATGATGCAATCCTGGACAGATGGTAGCACCAAAACAGTTCTGACAAATCCAGACGGATGTATTGTCTGTGGTTTTGTTTTGGGGGGGGAGGGCACGTCTTATTTTTGTAAGTTTGTGTGTTTTTGTGTGATTGTGTAAAAGCTTTTCGCTGCTGCTGCGGCGGCGGCGGTCGATCCGGGGGCTAATAGTAGTAGTAGTGGAAGTGACAGTAGTAGTAGTGGTATACAAATATAGTGGTAACTGCTCGATGGGCTGAGTTTGCGCAAATGCATTAAACTCAATGTTTTTTTTTTTCCATGGAGGGGGGGGGGGGTTGTTCTTGCGCAATCCAGGGGGGTGTAGCATAGAAGGAAGGTCTATTCTCAAGGAGTGGGGGGGGGGCAGCATGGTGTTTTATTTTCTTTCCCCGCTCCCTGTGTTACGTCTCCCGAGCATTTCCGATGTTTTGTTTTTTGTTTTGTAGCGCAATCCACTACATACGTACATACCTGGTACCCGTTTTTTTTTCCTTGGAAGTTGTTGTAGTTATCACGGTCGCCTTTGTTGCTGTTTCTTATTGTTTTTTCTCTTTTTTTGTCGTTTTTTTTTGTTTTCTTGTCTTCTTTTCTTTAGTTTTTGTGTATTGTTCCCGGTGTTCTTTTTTTCTTGTTCTCTCTTGTTATTTTTTCTTGCTTTTTGTAGTTTTCTTGTTTTCAGTGTTCTTCTCGTTCTTTGTTTTCCTTCTTGTTTGTTGTTTATGGGCTGCCGCTTTCTTTGGCTCTACCCCCCCCCCCCCCCCCCCCGTCTTCGCGGAATAGGTGATGCGTCGGTCAATGGTCAAATGACTAAGGCAGCCCAACAATTGAGTACGCCCCCCCCCCCCCCGCGCCCAGAGACTAAGACTTACCGACAACACAAGAAGAGCCGTCGTGGTCGCATTTCCTCGCCGTTTTTGAAAAGCGGTTCAGACCAATTGTTGGGGGAAGCAAGCAGCAGCAAAAAGAAGAGCAGCCCCATGGAAAAAAGTGGCAGAGAGAAGGACCGGTTAGAGAGGCTACAGGCAGGGTTTGACTATGAGATTATCTGCTGCCGCACGACACCTTTTGATCGATAGCGGCGCATGCATGTATTAGTGCTGGTGTAGGATTTTATTGTCTTCTTTGTGTCTTGTGTGTACAGCATTATTATGGATGTGTTTTGTTCTATCCACCTGGTACACAGTAACAATACAGAAGAATGTAGTTTCCCCCCCCCCTTTTTTCTCTCTCATTACGGCACTACTGTTCTGTGCACTTATTCCGTGGGACGACGTGTACTGCATGATTACGACGTGTACTGCATGCTTACCAGTATGACCAGTATGTCCAGTATGTTCGAGGATGGTGTTATTAGTTGTTGTAGTCTTTTCGTGTCTCTCACGTATAGTATGTCAAGGATTTCGGTACGGTTTACACGAATACCCCCCCTCCCCCCCCCCCCCTCCCGCCCGTCCCACCATTTTACTTGGCATCCTGAGCGAGACACATAAAACGAACAAAATCTGAACGGTACAATTTTTTTGGTGGCCCTGCCGCGACTCATGTCATTCGTCAACGGTACAAAAAAAAACATATGCATGCATCAATATATGACCAACGAACGGTAAACAAAAACACACACATTTTCAACGGTCATAATTCCCAATTTTACTGGTTGGGGTTATCTGTGGCGAAAAATCTAGTATGGTTTGATGAGACTCAAGGGCCAATCGCCCTGAAGAATAATAAAAAATGTGTCCGACGTGGATACCAGGCCCCCTTCCCCCTACTAGTAGTAGTAGACAGTTCCGCCTCGACGCGTGCTACGTACGATAGAGGTGTAGCACTTTTTGGCTGAATTATTTTCGGAATAATGCTCGGGCTCCTTAACCCAAATTCGTCGGACTTCCATTCTGGTGTTGCAATATCGTTCATTTTCTAGTTCGTTAGGCCATGTGGGATTGATTGCTCATCGGGTATATAGTATATATATAATATAGCACTTTCTTTTAGTTTCGTCCAAAATCAGGTTTCTTCGGGTGAGAGGTATTTATACTGTAGAGGGCTCTCTCTTTCTTTCATGTGACCCCCCTCAGAAAAATGGCCTGTATGCAGGTGCACTTCTCTTCTACCGTGCGAAGCACATGCGTCCCTCGTTATTACGCAAAAAAAAGTTCAAGGTCACCCAAAGAGGGTCAGACTGTCAAAACTCTCCGTTTCGTGAAGACCCGAGGCATCAACCCACCCACCTCCTCGGTGTGTGTGTGTGTGTGCCCTCCGCACCAAACTCACTCGAGAGGGAACTTACCTGCCAGAGGCTACGCCCCACACCCACCCGTAAAAACGATCATCATATACCCGGCATATCTTTCTAAGGTCATCATACCTGGTATTATCCCATAAAAACCGTCATAGTTTCGTACCGCCATACCTGGTGTCCCACAAAAACTGTCCTGTAACCGTCATAGTTTCTTACCTCAATACCTGGTATATATAATACCCCATAAAAACCGCCACATAATAACCGTTATAATACCTGGTGTCCCTTGGTTGGGTATCCCGCAAAACCCCGCCATATAACCGTCATAGTTTCCTACAGTCAACATACCTGGTATCCCATAAAAACCGTAACATAATAACCGTTATACCTGGTATCCCATAAAAACTGCATGTATGTTCGTAGCCGTCATGAGTTTATTACCTTCATACCTGGTATGATAAATATCCCATAAACCGTCCCATAATAACCGTTCGTTATACATGGTATCCCATAAAAACCGTCCCGTAATAACCGTTATACATGGTATCCCATAAAAACCGCCATGTAACAACCGTCATGGTTTCTTACCTTCATACCTGATATCCCATAAAAACCGTCACATAACAACCGTTATATACCTGGTATCCCATAAAAACCGCCATGTAACCGTCGTAGTTTCTTACCGCCATAATATCTGGTATCCTATAAAAACCGCCATAATATAAATAACCGTCGTGCGCGTAGCTCATAGTAGGCTGCCAACTTCACCGCATTCTCGACTCTTAACTGTTCCTTTTTGGGCCTCCCACACATCTACCTACTACATACACTCGAGCACTTCGATCTCCAGCAGTAGTAGCCCAATCAACGCAGCACCGAAAGTATATCTATAACCACGAAGAAGAAGAGGAGTCGCGAGACGCAGAGTATACACGCCCCCCCCCCCCCCCCCGACGCCCCCGTCGTCGTTGTTCTGCGGCACCGACCTTCGAAGGCGTACTGCTTATTAACTCCATGCCTTGTTCGAGATGGATACTCGTATACCTGGTATATTATATGTGGGTGGTCTCGTATATTTGTGCCATGGAAAAGCACGTAGAACTACTCGTAGCGATATGTACTATTATTACTGTTGTATTAACGCTATATAAGCCCCTACATGTAACACGTTTAATCCACCCACACCCGAATACTGCTTCGATCATCTCCAGCAATAATCCAATCAACGCAGCAGCACCGAAACGACAGCAACTACAGTAGTTAGTGGTGGTGCCTCGCACCTCTCGGCGGCGGATATATCACATCGACAGATCATAGAGTCTCAGTTCATTAATGATCTAGATCTTCCCGAGGGTAGATCAAAAGTATTCCTGATCTGTATGATCTGCTAGCTCATCGTGTTGTCGCGGGTGGTTGCCATATATAACCTGTACGATCTACGTATCTATGTAGGATTTGTTTCCTGGGTCGGGTATGATCTGTACTAGACAGATTCCGCACAAGATCAGACAACGGCAGGTATGTCAGGCTATCTACTATTAATAGATGATCTACAGCTGTAGATCGTGATGCGCCCGGGACGTGTGAACTGGTCATTACCTAGGAGACGTGGATCGCCCCCGCCTCGATATCAATGGGAAAACAAGAAGAAGAAAAAACTGCCAACGACGGTTCGACGACGCTATGATAACAATATAAGGGGGGGGGGGGAGGGGGGGGTGTACTTCATTTTCATGCATGGCCGTAGTCGTATGACCATAGACCCTCGCATCCCTACAATGCCGGCACGGAAAGGGGGGGGGGGGGAAGGGACGAACTCAAAGCGACACTCGCTTGCGCCCATCTTCGGCAAAAAAAAGGGTCCTTGCTTTCAATTCTTGTTTTTCCTTGTGCTTTATCTTTCGTTTTTTTCGTATTTTTTTTTTCTCATCCCATTTATCATCTTCGCACTTCTGTCCCTCTCTCTCCATAGTCGTAACTCAGATCCGGGGTCACAAAGAAGGATTTTCTCCCTCCTCCCCGCTACGGTTTGTGCCTTGATTTTTATGGCGCAGAGGGCCCAGCATTCCCAACGCTCGTCGATTTTCATCGAATTTTGCTAACTCACGCTCTCGCGCTTTCCGCTAGTCAAGATATTTTTTTGCGATTAAAAGTCCCCACGAGCATGCACTCGGGGGGGCTCGAACTCACGACCTTGACTCTAACAGGGACGAGATTCACCTGTCATTTCACCGGGGACGCCGGTTTGTGATACATATACCAGATATAATGCCGGTGTGTTTCATGAAAGAGAGCAGTACGACAGCCGTCGACGTTATAAGTCAACTAAGCTAAGTTATTTTCAAACGATCGTCGGTTTGTATTGTTTCGTTTTTTTTTCACGTACACACGTATTGGAAACGGGGGGACGTCAACATCCGACCCCCCCCCCCCCCCCCCCCCCCCCCCCCCCCCCCTCCCCCCGAAAAATTCAACCTCTGTAGAACTCCGCTAACCTTTGTCAGCACGCGGCGACTACAATGACGACGACGAGGATAAAATAATCGCACGGGCGCGAAGAAAAATCGTGGAATGCACGAACGATCGAAATCATGGCACAAACGAACGATCGAAACCATGGAACACCCGAACGAACGAAATCATGAGAAACGAAAACAAAGCGATCGAAAGTCATGGGGGGGAACGAAAACAAAACGAACGAAAGTCGTGGGGAACACACGAACAAACGAAATAACGGAACGAACGAATGAAAACAAATAATGGAAACGAACGCAGGCATGTACTACTATAAGGGGGGGAAAAACGCTTATCATACCGGACAAACCACCGACCAAAAAAACGAACCGAAACTATAAAAAACTACGTACTTCGTATATATATAAAAAAGCGAACCTAAAGCGTCACTCGAAGTTCAGCACGAAGTTACCCCTACCTAGGGAAAACAGTCTCTCCGTCTCCCGCTCCCCCAGGCCAACATCAATATTTCCGAACTCCACGCTCGCCACCGACCACCCCTGCCGTCGGCATGTCCAGTTCAACCACGCAAAACGCCCCGTCCTCCCTCAAGCTGCCGAGGGCGGTCACCGTACACTCACCAATCCGGCAACCTAGCCCCCCCCCATCCCCCCTCCCCGCCTCTTCCCGGCCTACGCTATGGTTGGTGGAGGCGGCAGGAGCAGCGGCGGCAACGTCGGCGGTAGGGTCACTGCTGCTGCTGCTGCTGCTACCACCGTGCCTTTCCCCCACGCCTTCGGTGGTACACCCCCGCGTCGAAGACGGCTCGGAAACCGTCGCGGCGGCACCGGCCGTGACGCTCTCGGCCCCTCTCGCGAGCGCCCCGCGAACCGCAGAGAGCGCCCCCGGCCCCGCGCAAGCGTGGAGCAAGACCCCACCACCGCCGCCGCTGCCGCCGCCGCCCCCTTGCTCTTCTTCTCCCGACACCAACGCCTCCTGTAACCGCCGGTCGTCTTCGATCGCCCACAGCAGCTTGAGCAGCGCGGCAGCCCTCGCCGCCTCCGCCGTCGACACCGCCGCCGACGCCGCGGCCACCGCCGCCTCCTGCTGCTTCCGTGTGCGAGTGGCCTTTTTCAGGCGATCGGCTGCCGCCATCTCCGCGGCCACTGCTGCCGCTACTGCAGCGGTCGCTGGCGCCGCTCCCGCCCCCCCCCCCCCCCCCCCCCCGCCCCGCCGTCAGCGTCACGACCACCACGACCACCACGACCACCGCCGCCGATGTAGTCGTTGTCGTCATCATCATCGCTGCTCTCGGGGGGGGCAGTCGTGGCGCCGTTCCTCACCCGCGCTCCGCCCAGTCTCGTCAGCAAGATCACTGCCTCGTCCGGGGTAGTGCTCCTACTCTTACCCTTCTTCCTGCTGCTGCTGCTTTTGCTGCTGCTGCTGCTGTCACCTCCACTGCCACCACCACGGCCGGCGCTACCGCCGGCGCTGCTTCGACCTACCCCCGTTGCCCCGACTCGCGCCTTGCTGCTTCGGCCGAGCGCCTGTATCGCGATTACGGCTGGGTCTTCCTCTGCCCCTCCCCCCCCTTCCCCCCCCCTTCCTCCTCCTCCTCTTCCTACAGGTGAGGGATGCGGCGGTGGCGGTAGCGGGAGCGAAGGCGTGCCTGTTGCTCTCGCCCCCACCGAGGGCAGGCCGTGTTCGCCGCGGTGTAGGGCTGCCGCGGCGTTACCCTCGCCCCCTTCCTCCAGCTGGTGGTGGTGGTGGTCGTGGTCGTGTCGGGAGGGTTGTCCTTCTTCTGCTTCTTCGGTGAACCCGGCGGCGTACAGCCCGGGCGCTAGGCGCAGCCTACGCCTGCATCAGGGATCGTCGAGAAAACACGCGGGACCGTTCGTAGTCGAGAGGGTTAGGGGACAACAGGCAGGCGTTATCAGGGAGGGGGTAGGGGGTGGGGTGTATTCATGTTCGTGCATGGCCGGAGTTGTATGACCATAGACCCTCGCATCCCTGCCATGCCGGGTGGGGGTGCCCTGCCCTGCCCTGCCCTGCCCTGCCCACTACAATGACGACGACGAGGATAAAATAATCGCACGGGCGCGAAGAAAAATCGTGGAATGCACGAACGATCGAAATCATGGCACAAACGAACGATCGGAACCATGGAACACCCGAACGAACGAAATCATGAGAAACGAAAACAAAGCGATCGAAAGTCATGGGGGGGAACGAAAACAAAACGAACGAAAGTCGTGGGGAACACACGAGCAAACGAAATAACGGAACGAACGAATGAAAACAAATAATGGAAACGAACGCAAGCATGTACTACTATAAGGGGGGAAAAAAACGCTTATCATACCGGACAAATCACCGACCAAAAAAACGAACCGAAACTATAAAAAACTACGTACTTCGTATATATATAAAAAAGCGAACCTAAAGCGTCACTCGAAGTTCAGCACGAAGTTACCCCTACCTAGGGAAAACAGTCTCTCCGTCTCCCGCTCCCCCAGGCCAACATCAATATTTCCGAACTCCACGCTCGCCACCGACCACCCCTTCCGACCCCCC
>MEHQ01001828.1:1434888-1449984 GCA_008828725.1 Saccharina japonica | reverse complement strand
CTCCCCAGCTCCCCTTCTCACCGCTGCAAGTTCTTCGACGTTGGCGTAAGCTGCACAGCACCCCCCTCCTCCCTCCTCCCGCCTCCTCCAGCCCGAGTCACTCGAACCCTCTCCGCGGCACTCCTCTCCATGTCACGCTTAGCTGCTGCTGCTGCTGCTGTTGCTTCTGCCGAGCAGAGCGGTGATAGGCCCCGAGCACCGGGGGGGTTCCTCTTGGCGAGGCCCAAACGCCTCCGCGGGTCTCGGATGGAGGGGATGATGGGGTCCAGGGGCCCCGGGATGTAGACGACACGACACACCGTGTTTTCCAGTTGGGCTGCGTTCGTGCGTTTGTGCGTTCGTACATGGCGTGTGTGTCAGAGGTCAGAGGGAAGACAAAAAGGAAGAGGAGAAGTCGAGCAAAACGCCTATTTCGGGGGACCATAGGAAAATAGGACATAAGTCCTGCCGACAACGCCAATGTGGGGCGGAGCCCCTGGCAGGTTCGGTTCTCTCTAGTGTGGGCTTGGTGCGGAGGATAGGACACACCGAGGTGGGTGGGTGGGTGGGTTGGTGTCTTACGGTCTTCACGGAACGGAGTGGGCAACCTCTGGTGACCTTGAACTTGTGTGTAATAAGGCGGTACTATCTAGGGGAAGGGGACCTGGTATCCACACCTACGGTATACACAAAAACCTACCGGTATATTCACATAATCTATTTTTAATATTTAGCAATGTTGATATTTGGTCCCTATTGTATTTTTACTATGGTTCCCCGTAACAATGAGGGATGATAAAAATTGAGAGAAAACAACAATCCCGGAAACCTTTTTTTTTTGTTTTTTGGGGGGAGAGATGTTCGTAGAAAATCCAGGGGCATGAAAAAAAAAAAAAACTTTTTTTTTTTTCAAGGTGCTGGCTGTCAAATCTGAGAACTGCACACAGACACCTTTTGTAGGAGAAGATTGTTGTTAATGGAGATCGGGAACAGTTTCGAGAGATAATCTGTTCTTTTGTTGTGGTGAGAGATATACTACATGAGGACATATAAAATCCGTAAGTACGCGCGATCGAAGTATTACACTCAGCTAGCAAAGATGAGCTTCGACGAAACCCTCGAGCTCACAGCTGTTTTTTTTTTTTTTTTTTAATTTTTAAATATACTCTGCTGCATACGTATATCATACGCGTTTGGTTCGAGTTCTGTAGGCTTGTTTGCCAATTTGGATGGGGATGTGGGGATACAAACATATTTGAAACCAACAAAACGCGCGAGGAGCTGATTGGCTAAACAGATGGACCCAAAGGCCGTATACGGTATACGTAACAATGTAAGTAGGGTGTTTGCCAATTCGGTTGGGGGTATAAACATATTTAAAAACCAACAAAACGCGCGAGGAGATGATTGGCTAAACAGGTGGAACCGAAGGCCGTTAGGTATGTGGTCAATCAGAAGTTACTCCGCTTGCTAACCAACAACCAACCCCACAGAGCACTCCAACCGCAATAATAGTTACGTTAAAACACGTCATGTTTGGTCACTTTCGCCCAGGAGCAATTTTTTATTTATTCAAAATAATTAACTATAATTTTGGTACAAAAATAATAATAATAAATATATTTTGCCAACCTCGGGAGGGCAACTTTCGATGCCACCCGTTCATATTACCGAGGGCCTAAGTCGGTGCATTCCGCTCCACTACACACTCGGGAATACAGCTAGCTGTACGGCAGATCAGCAGTAGCAGCAACACCTATACATATACACCGCAGCAACACTTATTATATACATAGTTGGTTAGTTTTTCGTGGGATTTTGCTATCATGTACCGGTAGGTGGGAAAACAGACAACGACTAAATTGGTTCCAACCAAATTCTACAGGGGGGGCGAGTGTATGCGCGGATCTGAATCGCAGATACCCCCCCCCCTATATTGGAGGGAAGAAACCGGACCGTTGTGATCCCAGAAAACAAGTCAAGTTTTTTTAATTACCCCCCCCCCCCCCCCCCCCAAAAAAAAAAGCAACCCCCCCCCACCCCGCCCATTCTCCTCAACCAATCTCGTTATCTTCAATATGGTCATGGTCACGCACCTTCACGCCATCGGCACCCGCGATGCGCGCCCCCTGTCCTTGAATGTCGCTGAGAATAGCGAGAGTGTGGCAGCCGCTCTTCACCACGTCTCTTCTGCCGTTGTGGAGCGCCATGGTGGCCAAGACCCCCCGTATCCCTCCGCCGTCAGTAACAAGAAGGCCGTTACGCTGTTGGATAACGATAAGCCAACGTGAAGAGCAAAACATAGGTACGAGGAGGTTGTACGTATGCGGCATCTAATGTATGGGTGCTTGCACTCATGGCGCGCTTGCACTCAATCAAATAGCAATGACTCGCGAACGCACCACGACCCCCCTCGCGAAATTATTTGCTGTCACCCCGGGGGGGGGTTGCTCTCCCTGGTTCCCCCCTGTAACGACGCGGTTCAGCACAGCCGATCGGCTAAGAGCATCGTCGGAAGGTTCAAACGCGCTCTGCGATCAACTCGGGCAACAGCGATCACGGGCAGCGCTGCGTCGACGTTGAACGGGGTTCGGGCAACAAGCTCAACCCGCCGAAAGTATGTATGGAATAAGTCACTCGGATCCTTCTGCCGAGTGCGACCGCGCACGTTCCGCTTAGAAGCTTCCACAATTCGGACAGATCATCTACACATAGATCATCTAGATCCTAACCCGTCGTTATGATAAGTTGTGCAGGATCTGTATAGTACAGATCCAACCCCAGGAAACATGTCCTTACAATGAAGACCATGCAGATTATATATACGACTCCCCCCCACCAGCGAAAAAAAAATAGGCGGGGTCTCTAAAACCAAGTTCAAAAAGGGGAACAAAAAACGGGGAAAAAAAATGGTTTTCGCTCATTTCGTCCTGTGATCACAGCGATCCGGTTTGTTTTTCATTCTGACCTTCCTACGTGTGTGGTGTCGTTTTCTCTCTTTTTTTTACGCCCCTGGGGGGGGCATAGTAAATAAGAATACCTACACGGTACCACAAAAACCTACCAGTATACATTTACCTAATTTTACTACATAACAATATTTGGTCCTATTTAGGGCCCGAATTAACGAGTACCTGGTATAAAATAAATTCAATTTGGAAAAAAAAAAAAATCAAATTCGCTTTTCATTGGTCAACACACGCACCAGCACCAAATATTATGTCCCAAGATACTAATCTTTGGTGCTGGTGCGTGTGTTGACCAATGAAAAGCGGATTTGATTTTTTTTCTTTCCAAATTGAATTTTGTTCTTCTTCGTTAAAGCGGGCCCTTACTATGGTTTCCTAATATAAAGCAAAAACACGATTCAGATTCGGTACGTAGCTCCACCCATCAGTCATTCGTTGTTGTTGTTGTTGTTGTTGTTGTTGTTGTTGCTGCCGTTAAAAAGGAACAAGATAACCAATGCCAGGTAGCAGGTATATACGTAAGCAGATTATCGAAGTTTTGTTGATAAAAGCTGTTATTTTTCTGGGAATTGTCCGTGTATGTATGCACCTCTACATAACGACCACCGACATATAAAAGGGGGGCTGACATCTGCGGGAAACAGGGAGAAACAGGGGAAGGGCGGTGCCCCATCAGCTTGTCTTCAGATCAACGCGCAGCCGTATTTACGAGTAGGTGTAGCAGAAGAGGCACGCAGGCGGACGGCACCACACTGCTTGCTGTTGTTGTCCATAGGCCTACTCTGCAGAGGTTCTCGTAGGACTATTGTTGTGGTGCTATTATACCTCTATTAATAGTATCGTATTCCGGGTGGGTAAATGTTGTAAGAATAATAATCAGAACCCACGATGGACCCAAAAGCTATGTATCCCCACATGTTTAACACACCATTTTAGCTTCTGATCACTACAGCCAGTTCCCCCGTAACAGCACGCGTCCAATCATAACTGCGAAACGTAACCTCGAAACGTAACCGTGAAACGTAACCGCAACGTAACCGCGAAACGTAACCGTGAAACGTAACCGCAACGTAACCGCGAAACGTAACCGCGAAACGCAACCGCGAAATGTAACCGCGAAACGTAACCGCGAAACGTAACCGCGAAACGTAACCGCGAAACGTAACCGCGAAACGTAACCGCGAAATGTAACCGCGAAACGTAACCGCGAAACGTAACCGCGACCGTAACGACGAAAAAAAAAACTGAACCTAACCCTATAATAAATCAAAACCGCAAAGCTTGAACCGCAAAGCTTGAACCGCAAAGCTTGAACCGCAAAAAACCCCCCAAAAAAACAAAAAAACGTCTTACCTAGCGTGGCCGAAATCTCCCCTTCCTCTGCCGAAAGCTGCTCTTCGGTCTCCTGCCCCACCACCCAGCCGGTGGGTCGAGGGATGAAGTCCCCGCACACCGCGCACATGTCAAACACTTTCTCACTGCTTCCACCAGGGTGGTGGTCGTGGTGGGTGGGGAGGGGGGGTTGGGGGGGAAGGGGCAGTAGGAGGGGGGGGGGGCAGGCGGTGGGGTGGTGGGGGTGGTGGGAGGGGCGGGGGGAGTGGCGGGGGTGGGTGGTGTGGTGGGGCGGGGTGTGTGTGGTGGTGGGTGGTGGGTGGGGGGGGCTTATCTTGATTTTCATGCTATGGCTGCGTAGTAGTATATGACCATAGACCCTCGCATCCCTACAATGCCGCACGGAGGCATGTCGGGTTTTCACCGACCAGGCAGACATTGCTTAGCACCAAGCGCGAAGCGCCGTGAAGGTGTTGGGCGAGCTCGCATGGAGGGTGAATTGCATCCTACTACTAACAACCGCTGGTGAGACGGACTTACACATGGATGACAGCTTCAATGAGTTAATTTAATTTCTGCGGTGTGGGCCACTTCCGGTAATGGGGGGGGGGGGGTACTCATTTATTGCTTGCCGTACGAGTCATTTGAACATTGAGCACGCATCTCTTTCGAGACGGAGAACTGCTCGTACTCCGAATAGAGACACCTGCAACAACATTTGGGCTACAAGTACGTTTTTTCCCATAGATTACAGTAAATAAATTGATTATCCTATCCCTGCCCTGTGGGGGGGTGTGGGTGTGGGTGGGAGTATGAGAGGGAGCGGTGGGTAGCGAGGGGTAGAGGGTGGGGGGAGGGGCATGGGGGAGGGGTGCAAAGGCGGGGGTTTCCAAAGATATATACGAAGTAGGGTGCACGAGGCGGCAGCGGGGGGCTCTGGTGCAACATCGATGTAAAAGATACATACGCATACCCCCACGAGGGACCATATAGCAGTAATCAGCACCCACGATGGAGCCTAAAACCACATATCCCCCTTATGTTTCACAAACCATATTTGGTTCCGAGTATGTACTATGATATGTCCCTCCAACTATCAATACGGGGGACCATAAGTAAATAGGACCAACGGTACATCCAAAAACCTACCTATATTTGTATATCTATCTATTTTTACAATTTTTTACCAACATTTTTTTTTTTGTCCATCCCATTTATTATCTTCGCCCTTTGTTTCTCTCTCCCTCTTTAGTCGTAACTCAGATCCGGGGTAACTAAGTAGGCTCTTCTCCCCCCCCCCCTCCACTACGGCACGTGCCTTGCATTTTTATCGCGAGAAGATTTCAGCAGTTTCGTCCCTCGTCGACTTGCGTCGGATTCCGCCTATGATACCCACGCCACGAAGGCGCTCTCAGCAATTGGTTTCTTTCATTTTTTTGCAAATAAAGTCAAAATCTCTCGCCACGGTGGGATTTGAACTCGGGTACCAATGCTAGTAGCCTTTGAAGCTGACCACTACCCGGTAGTCTACCGGGGCGACCGGGCTTTCATATTTGGTCCTATTTTACTTTGGGTCCCCGTAATATAAACCCTTCCAAGGGGTTTCGACACGTAACACTAAAACTTATAATAGATTATCTAGGGCTGGGCACTGACACAGTATGTACTGGCAGTAGGAATCTACTGCTGTACGTACTGACAGTAGTAATCTACCGATTGACCTGGCCAGTATAATCGCCAGTAGGTTTTATATGACGTACGCCCGAGAAACACGCCAAATTATAGCACGGAAACCCACTGAATGCGTTTCGGGAGGAGATAGTAGAGAGGAGAGACAGTATACTGCTGTTGCCAATCCGGTATACTGATTGATTTTGACGACAGTATAATCGCTACTGACTGAGTCAGCCAGTGTGTATTGTGTGTTGTCTTCCCATTAACCTCGTTATTCCTACCTAACTACATCAGTACACCCAGTGTCTGTCCTGATTCCTAATCCTAAGAGAGACACAAATTCTGTGGTCACAGACTGTGAGACAAGGAGAAAAAAACCAAAACAAAATAAACCCAAATTAATGGGTAACGCAAGATAATTGTCAACGTACCGGGTACGAGAACACAACGACACAAGCCAAACAAGTAATAATAACCCTAATATTATCTCATATATAGCACAAATAATATAGGGCAGCGGCCAAAAACAGGTATATCTGGTCCGTTCGGGGCCAAAAACAGGTACATACTAAAATCATATCTCACCCCGCTATGGCCCACTCCACCACCCTACCCGCCGACGCCAGATCAACATCCGCCAGCAGCAGGAGCCGGAGACGGGGTCGAGGAGCTGCCGGTCCGTCCCAGTCGACAGAGTACTGGCCGCGGCGAATAGTTGAGGAAAACGCGGAGGTTTTGGCGTCGATGGAGGCGATCGCAGGGAGGGAGGGAGGGACGGACGGAGGGAGGGAGGCAAGGCATCGCCGCTCTCACCTCACGGAAGGTCATGAGGCTGGGCGTTTCTCCCACGGGGGGGGATCCGTTGCACGTCAGGTACGCCACCGGGGTCCTCGCGAGGGCCTGGCTCCGCCCCAGGCACACGTCCATCCAGGCGCCCCCACGCTTGTTCTCGGGGCGTGAGTACGGGTCCAGGTAGAAGCTTGCCACGTGCTGGGGGGGGGTAAGGGATGAGGGCGGAGAGGGCAGGGAGGGCTGGCGAGGTGCGGAGGAGGGAGAGGGAGGGTGGTCGAGGCAGGAGGAGCGGAGGAGAAGGAGGGCGGGGGGGTAGGGATGAGGGCGGAGGGAGGGATGGAGGGTGGGGTAGGGATGAGGGCGTGAGGGAGGAGAGAGGGATGGGAGTGAGGCAGGGAGGAGGGAGGGAGGGAGGGAGGGAGGGAGGGGGTGGATGAGAGGCGCAGTAACCCGGTATTCGGCGGGGGTGTTTGGCGATGATATACGAGTGATTAGTCAGTGGCCAATGGGGGTCGGTGACTCGAGATTGGTTGTTATCGGTATATATGATGAGTTTTTAGTTTCTAATTTTGATCGCCCAGTTTCGAAAAAAAACGATTGGTTGTCTAGTTCGATATTTTTGTTGTAGGCAGCAGTTTGCCCTATAACTGCTATATAACCCGACTCTACCACCCCCGTCGCCTGCGTGCGTGCGTAGGAAAGTTCTAGGAACATTCTCGGAATGAAGATGCGATGAGGAGTTATACAGAAGAGCGTGCACTATCAACGATTTTGTCGGAGCTGGGCCCGGTCGTAAAAGAGAAATGAATTGCCCCGATTATTGGGGATTGGGGGTGTCGGGGATATCTATTTTTTTGTTTCCACCCTGTTGCAGCATGAACTCCTTTTATACGAGCAAGAAACCGGGAAAACAGGGAAACGGGGAGCTCTCGGCCCGGCTGGCCTCGCCCTGGGTTCTTAAGTTCATACCAGGTATATGCATGGGAAAGGGTCCATTCTGCATTCTACACTTGTCTTCAGCGTAATTAACGGCTTCCGAATTTCTTGTTTTCCTGCAGGGGTCTCATGAGCCTGGCTTTCTTATGATGCTCGTGCTGCTGTACATATATACCCATACTCGTACACGCATCATGTTCTCATGAAGAACAATAGCAACTGCCTCGAAAAGAACGCCGACCGTTTGGCGTTGAGCGTTGAGACAAGCGGGACGACCGCTGGGCGCGCTTGCGTGCTCGGCCTCCACCATGGTTTCCCCCATTACCTCATATATTAGGCCCATCAGGCATGATACAATATCGTGTTAACGGGCTCTATCAGCCGCGGGTCTCGGTGGCAAGCTTTGCGTGTTGCGATAACTTATGATATACCTCACTCTGCTCTTTGCTGGAGGCATATGTACAGCAATCAGCAGTCAGTAGCAGTGCCACACGGGACCAGCGTACCCGATACGAAGATGATACTTCCGCGTTCTTTCGCCTTTCGCACATTGATTTGGGGAAAATAATTTTCTACAGGTAGAGGTCTCTCACCTCCTCGATCGCCATCTCGCGTGACTCGGGGCCACGGCGGAAGCTGGTAATATCTTCGCCAGAACTATCCCTTCCTTTCTCTTCCATGTCCTGCGTTCGACAACAACCACTGCGCCTAGGCTGTGCCGCCGGGGCGGGGTTGGGCATCGCGATGGCACGGAAGCTCCCGTACAAAAAACGCTAACAACATGTAGTGGAACTCCCAAATTCTTTGAATTATTTTCACGGACATGCTTCGTCTCCGCTCTCCCCGCGCCCACATAGAGCCACCCCTGGCAAGATCTCAAGGCTTGCTGACGAATAAAGCCAGGCATCGAGAGATCTGTGGCGTCGGATGACTCGTAGTTGACTGGTATCTTAGCGAAGAAGTGTCAACAAGGAACTTCAAGCTCAACAATATAGGAGAAAGCTTGGTGCGAAGTTTTTAGTTCCCGAGCAGTTTTTCGAATGGGCAAGCGCAGAGGAGGGGGAGGGAGGCAAGGGAGTCAAGGCCATGCCCAGCATGGCCGTGGTAGCTGGCAGCAGGGAAGTGGAGGGGGGGCAAAAGCAAAGCGTAGCTGGCACGAAATGGGCAACCGCGGTAGCAGCAGTGGCGGCGGTGGAGGCGGCGGTGGAGGCAGCTTTGGCCTAGCCCAGGCACCCTCAGCCAGGCCGTTCGGCATTCAAGCACGAGCAGGAGCAGGAGGAGGTGGCTGGCCTGGGTCGAGCAACAAGCGAAGCAACAAGCTTGGCGACGGTGGCGGCGGCGGCGGCGGCGACGGATTCACGTTGACCAACCACGCTGCTAGGGGCGCATTGCTCTCGCAGCAGCAGGGCAAACCGTGGCAGCAGCAGGCACGAGCAGGCGGAGGAGGAGGAGGTGGTGGTGGTGGTGGTGGTCGTACCAGCACTGGCACTAACGAATCTTCACTATCTCCTCCACCAGTAATACCCGGCAGCAATCGCGATAACGTTGGCGGCGGCGGCGGGGGCGACAGCACGGCACGGGACTATCTCGCGTCCGCCGTCTCGCAGCACCCCCTGCGCCGCCGCATAGAGTTCCACCCGGCTACCAAACCATCCACTGTCTTTTCTGCGCCAAGTACTGGCCAACAGGGCATCACCAAGGTGGTCGGAGGTGGCGGCAGCGGCAGCAGTGGTAGCGGTGGTGGTGGTGGCGGCGGCTCTGCTGACCGTGGGAAAGGACGGATGAAGGAGGCTGGGGGGGTCGATGGGGGGGGAGGGAAAGCGGCGGTGCTTGCGAGACTCGCGGATGAGAAGATCGGGCTGCCGTCGGGGGGCCAGGTATTTATACCTGGTATATGTTTGCTGCACGTAAATACGTTTGATATCAGGTACAATAATAGTATTAATAGTACGTCGTACTGTAGTACGTACGTACGTACCACGCATATACGAGGTGCAGCACCTGGTATATATCACTCTGTGGACGCAAATGTAAGGATCGTTTTGATATGAATATTCATACTAAAATGTACCTTACTTTTTCGGACAGAGTGGTTCCAGGTACCTGCTGCGTATAGATTACACATATATACGACAATACGATGTGGTACTTTTAAGTCTTACGAGGGGGGACAATAGTAAACAGGACCTAGGGTAGACACATAAACCTATATGCTTACGTATTTTTACTAACAATATTTTGTTCTATTTACTATAGCCCCCCGTAATCCTACGAAACAGAGTCTACTGGTAGTTTTTATGGGCCCTCTAACAAGAAACACTTACCAGTACGTACGTATTCTTGGCAAGGGCTACAGCGCTACAGCTACGAGGAGAACCTTGTTGTGACATCATCCTTGAACAACGTTGAACATATCACACGACGAGGCTGTCTGTTTCTTCCTCTCGTCCAAAGACGGAAGAAAAACGTTTGCGTACTTGTATATACGAACATACACCTGGTGCATACCAGGTATTTTGTACCAGCGCGAGAGGAATGAGGATACCATAACGATATACTTCGTATCATATACATTCTCACTCTCCCCACAACAGCAGCCGTTCCTGCCAGTCGGTTACGAAGCCAAGCCAGCTTTTCTTGTACGTACGCTGCCGGAATGCTGCGCTTCTCGTAACCCCTGGCGTCCTGTCGTCGTGTCCTTATTTCTCGATAGATAGCCCCTTTTCAAGGGACCCCTCTATAAGGGAAAACGGTACGTGTATAAGGGACCTCAAATTTCTGCGTACCGTTTTAGCCCACTATTGATATGTAAGGGACCGGTACCAACTCTGATATTAAGGGACGTTGGTACCGCATATAAGGGACCTCCAACCCCTAACACACGGTCTGTTAATAGGGTCCCCTAAAAGGGGCTACCCACTATCTGTATCCCGCTCCGTCTTGAAAGAGATGCCTGGGTCAATGGTCAATGGCCAAATGACTAAGGCAAGCAGCAAATTACTACTGTAGTATGCCGTATGCCCCCCCCTAAACGTCCCGGCATTGTAGGGATGCGAGGGTCTATGGTCATACGACCACGGCCATGCATGAATATAAAGTACCCTCCCCCCCCCCCTAAACGTATCCCTTAGCGGATGGAGTCTCGTTAACTCGGTTCACCTTGTTTATTTCTTCGCCGGAAGAAGAAGAAGCAATGGTTGTGATAAGTGACCAGACTGACCTACTACAGTAGTACCAGACAGTCCTCGATACTGCCTGCCCACAAAACGGGGGATAGGGGATAGTTTCCAACTACACCTATGGCCCCCCTATAGTGCCGTTATTTCGCCAGCCAACAATACCGGCACTATAGCGGCAACCGGCACTATTCCGCACACTACCACTGGTGAATTCCCTTATATATGCCAAGCGATTCCACAGGCAATATAGCGGGCAACCGGCACTAAAGAGGGACCGGCACTACCGTATTCTCCTTGTCCATCTGTGTCGTTGAGGATTGAGGACTCGTTTTTATCTTGTCGACAGCAGTTCTTCTTTTCCGATCCGTAGTGGATGAAACAGTGAAAACGCCTTCAGCTGTCGGTGCTGTCCCCCCCCTTCCACTACGTTACCGACCTTTCCACACCTCGGACAGATAATGATCTAGATCATCTACAGATAGGTCATGATCTAGATCATCTGAGTTCTCCTCACTTATCGTTGCGAGGGGTTGGTGCAGGAACTATGTATCACGTAGGACCACAGTAAATAGGACCAAATGTGGGAGCCATGCCTCGTCCAACCTGCATGTATCCTGAGATCACCGTGAGGATCTCCCAAGCAGGTATCACCAATTCACCCCGTCACAAGATCTCCGTCTCTTATCGTACAAACTGTGACGTCAGATTTCCTATGATCTCATCAGTAAGATCTCGGTACAATCTTTCGTCGACGGACGAACTATGGTTGGTGATATTGACCCGAGACATCTGATGCATGACGAGATGCGTCACGCGCATCTGTCACAAATCTCACGTCCCAGACTCGCCGTCGAGTCTGAAACCCAACACCTGGCGTGGACTACACGCTACGCATGCAAAAGAGAAACTGTTGCAAGCTTCGAGTCGAACCTTGGGTACCTGTACTCACATTGGCGTTGACGACAGACTCGAAACCTGTGACAGCTTTAATTTTTTTTAGCGCGGTGGCGTGGTCTGAATGACCAAGAAAAAGAAACATGCTGCTCGGAAGCAGCAGGCTTTCGAGCGTCCT
Organism: Saccharina japonica; assembly: GCA_008828725.1. Classification (NCBI taxonomy): domain Eukaryota; class Phaeophyceae; order Laminariales; family Laminariaceae; genus Saccharina; species Saccharina japonica. The sequence continues at coordinate 1,438,051 of MEHQ01001828.1, read as the reverse complement.
CCATCGTTGGAGGACAATTTAGACTTCGAGCTCCCCCCTTATGATGCAGAGAGGGAGGTCACGGAGAAAGGCGTCGTCGCCGACCCCGAGCACAAAGAGAAAGGCGCCGTCGCCAACTCTGCGAGCATGGAGGTTTCGTCTCCAAGCTCAGCGAAGGAGCAGTCTCCTTCGCAATCCTCTAACTTCTGACGTAGAGGAGACGGCGGTGGAAAATGTGGATGACCTCAACGTTGAGCAGCTCCAGATTCTGCTGTTCAAGACCGAAAATACGCGTCCTACGACAACGTTGAGCATCTCCAGATTCTGCTGTTCAAGGCCGAGGCTAAAACGCTCCCCTTACCATGGTCCTCCGTCGCAAGAAATGAACGGTGCCCTCCGATATCGACGGCGGGGACGCTTCCTCCTTGTGTAGTCCACGTAGGCGCGCTTTTACGTAGCCGAGGCAGGGTTGGAGGTGGACGCACACGATTGTTTTGTTTCACCTACTTCCTGCTCTGCTGGTGTTCCTACATCATCTACATGAGCGGCGTACGTATATACGTGCGTGGGTTTTCCGATATTGTCAACCGTGACAACGCGGATCCTGGTTGAGGCCATCCACATTCTGCTGTTCAAGGCCGAGGCTAAAGCGAACTTACGCAGACTACACAAGGAGGAAGCGTCCCCGCCGTCGTTATCGGAGGGCGCCGTTCATTTCTTGCGACGGCGGACCATGGTAAGGGAACTGTTCGTAGTCGAATCGGCAGGATCCGCGTTGTCACGGTTGACAATCTCGGAAAACCCACGCACGTACATACACCGCTCATGTAGATGATGTGGGAACACCAGCAGAGGCAGGAGCCAGGTCGTAGCATTGTTTCATCAGCACAGCAGCCCGTGCTTGCCGTGATTACCTGCAAGAGTTTAGCTTCTGCTCGCCCATAGTGGGCAGAAGAGGGATGCCACCAGTAGAACTGTTGTTGAACTGTTGTTGAACTGAGCACAGGATCGAAACGTCGTGCGGTCCATCGGAGTGCTTTCGGCGGGGCGCTTGTTGAAACAGAGCGCCTATGTGACCGCCTGCCAAGCTGGAAGCTTCGTGGCGGCGAGCACAGTCGGTGGCGACATAATAGAAGAGCGCTCAACTCCGTGGGGCTCACCCGTAACTATTGTGGCCTACTGTAGTATCGTTGTCTCGGGCAGAGCTCGGCAAGTGTACTACTGCCGAAGCAACGTTCCCACTTCCTGATAATACCAAACCCGTGAGCCGTCGTCCGTATCGAGCCAATCCACGCACTGAAGCCGTTATCAATAAGTGTGTTCAAGATATGCTGGATGACGACATAATAGAAGAGCGCTCCAAGTCCGTGGGGCTCACCCTGTTAATGTGAGTACAGGTACCCAAGGTTCGACTCGAAGCTTGCAGCAGTTTCTCTTTTGTATGCGTAAGCGTGTAGTACACGCCAGGTGTTGGGGTTCCAGACTCGACGGCGAGTCTGGGACGTGAGGATTGGCGTGTACTACAGGCTACGCATACAAAAGAGAAACTGTTGCAAGCTTCGAGTCGAACCTTGGGGTACCTGTACTCACATTGGCGTCCTGCTTCGCCAGCGAACACTACCGGCACTATAGCGGCAACCGGCACTGTAGCGGCAACCGGCACTATAGCGGCAACCGGCACTATTCCGCACACTACCACTCTGGTGAATCCCTTATATATGCCAAGCGATTCCACCGGCACTATAGCGGGCAACCGGCATTAATTACTCAAGCGGCACTAAAGACGGACCGGCACTACCGTATTCTCCATGTCCATCTCTGTCGTTGAGGATTGAGGACTCGTTTTTAGCTTGTCGACAGCAGTTTTTCTTTTCCGATCCGTATTGGATGAAACGGTGGAAACGCGTCCAGCTGTCGGTGCTGTCCCCCCCCTTCCACTACGTTACCGACCTTTCCACACCTCGGACAGATAATGATCTAGATCATCTACAGATATATCATGATCTAGATCATCTGATCATTATCTAGAGCATCTACGGATAGATCATGGTCTAGATCATCTACAGATAGATCATGATCTAGATCATCTACAGATAGGTCATGATCTACTGTAGACCATCTACGGATATATCATGATCTAGATCATCTACAGATATATCATGATCTAGATTATCTACAGGTAGATCATGATCTAGATCATCTACAGATATATCATGATCTAGATCATCTACAGATAGATCATGATCTAGATCATCTACAGATAGATCATGATCTAGATCATCTACAGATAGATCATGATCTAGATCATCTACAGATATATCATGATCTAGATCATCTACAGGTAGATCATGATGTAGATCATCTACAGATAGATCATGATCCAGATCATCTACAGATAGATCATGGTCTAGACCATCTACGGATATATCATGATCTAGATCATCTACAGATAGATCATGATCTAGATTATCTACAGGTAGATCATGATCTAGATCATCTACAGATATACCATGATCTAGATCGTCTACAGATAGATCATGATCTAGATCATCTACAGATATATCATGATCTAGATCACCTACAGGTAGATCATGATCTAGATCATCTACAGATAGATCACGAGCTACAGTAGATCATCTGGATCCTCCTCGCCTGTCTTTGGGAGAGGTTGGTGCAGAATCTGTGTATTACGGAGGACCTATATAGTAAACAGGACCAAATATAGTTGGTCAAAATACTTCAGTTGGTAAATATATAGTTTTTTGTGTGTATCATAGGTCCTATTTTCTATGTTTTCCCGTAATACATACGTACAGATCTAATCCCGGAAACATGTGCTGGACCATGCAAAAGACTACACGGGTCCCACCCGACTACGTGAGCTAGATTATATTATACGTATGGACAAGATCGGGAATAGATTTGCCTTGAAATGTCTAGATCACCGAGTGGGAATCGATGGTCTGTCGATGATCTATCCGTGAGAGGTGTGGACTTTTTCTTTTTCCTTCTATGAAATTACTCGGTACCCCCATCCACGCCTCCTATATGAAGACCCAGTACCCGTCCACAAGCCCGAGATTTCGTTCGTTCAATCAATCTTATCTTGCACAAGCCAAGATGCAAGTCCGTGCTCACAATCTCGCAAGCTACCCCCCCTCTCGGCAGCATCACCCCCCCCACC
>MEHQ01001828.1:1424554-1434771 GCA_008828725.1 Saccharina japonica | reverse complement strand
CTGAGAGCGCCAATTAATAGTAGCGTGGGTAGGCACAATTCGATGCGAGTCGACGAGGGAAGGAAAGCTGAAGTTTCTCGCGATAAAAAATGCAAGGCAAGAACCGTAGTGGGGGGGAGGGAGAGGAGCCTACTTTGTGACCCCGGATCTGAGTTACGACAGGGAGGAGAGGAAAGGAAGGGGGCGAAGATAATAATGGGATGAAAAAAAAAAAAAAAACAAATATACTATAAAATATTAAATAATAATAATAATAATAATAATAATAATAATAATAAGGGCCCGTATTAACGAAGAAAAAAATTCAATTTGGAAAAAATAAATTCAAATACGCTTTTCATTGGTCAACACACGCACCAGCATCAAAGATTAGGATCTTGGGGTCTAATCAATTTGAATTGGACGAAAAAACCAAGAAGGTCCCAGGACCTTCTTTTCCAAAGAATTCAAATCAAATTGAGGAGTTGGCCCGACTTGGACCGGCATGTCCACGGTGGGCAAACGCCCCCGGTACAATCTGGTATTTCTTGGTGGCATCGATGACCACGACCGGGGCGACAACACGTGAACCACAACCCGAGGCCACCGGGACAACAGCCGCGCCCACGCCTATAGACAATAGCACAGCGTACCCCGGCGGTGGCGCCTCAAAACCAATCATGGCGGTCGCAATCCCAACTTTTCAACCAGCTCGATGCTCCAACCCGATCAAAAACCGAGCGATCGACCCAAAAACAGCATGATACGCTCAAGACTTCGATAACACAATCGCCGCCCCTGTCTCGCCCGTGGCGTTCCAGGGATCCCTACGCCCACCCAGGAGACCCTGAGAGCGATAGCTTCCTAGCCTGGGCGGTCAAAAGCAAAAGTATGCTGGCGGCGGCGCGCACGCGTCGACGCATGCTTTCCCTCTCGTCTCCTCTCGTCGATTTTTTTCACCTGGGCGCTGTGACGCATGCTGCGTTTTTTTTATTTCATAAATATTTGAACGAGCAATTCACTATTCCCCATAGGACGCAAACCACTTTTTTTTTGCGAAATCACATTCAAATAGGATTTTATTTTCCAAAATGAATTTTTGCTGTCTTCGTTAAGATGGGCCCTAATAATAATAATAATAATAATAATAATAACAGGTATCAGGTAGTGAATAAGTTACGTGCAAACGCCCCTTTCCTTTCCTTTCCTTTCCTTTTTTTTTTTTCCCCCCTCCCAATATTTGTTCTTTCATATCGACACACGCTCAACTAAATTTAGGTCATGTTGTTCGGGAAAAGGTAATATCTACCTGATTTCTACATTTCTACACCCTCAGATTGTCCCCCTCATATGCGGGATGTACATCCTGCATGAGGACATATCAAACCCATACGTACGCGCGATCGAAGTGTCACACTCGGCTAGCAAATATGAGTTTCGACGAAATCTTCGATCTCACAGCTGTTGTTTTTTATTTATTTTAATATTACTGGGGGCCATCGTAAATAGAACCAAATAGTGTTGGTAAAAAAAGGAAAGCATACGTACACTTTTTTTTCCCACACAAAATCCAAGTAGTGTGTACCCGAAAAACGTGCGTGGCGTTTCTAAAAGGGGGCTAAACATATCTACTAACAATCCGGAACAACCATGTAACGCCTGCCAGGTTCACCAGGGCAGGGGAGCGGGGCTGGGTGCCATCAGCCCGAAGGTGGTGGTGCAAAACCTGAGGATGATCGGAAAGCAGTTTCGCCTGGGACGACAGGTGGGTGGGGAGCGAGGGAAGTAGGGGAGGGACCCATACCTGCCTGCTGCGCCTGATCCGTTTTTTTTTTTTTTCACTTTTATTAAGTTCGGTTTGCAAGGCGGGCTTCTGATCTGTCCCATGTGCACCGTAAACATGCCTTTACAGTGCGGCATATGCCTCTTCAGTGCGGTAGATGCCTCTACGGTGCGGTAGATGCCTCTGCAGTGCGATATATGCCTCTACAGTGCGGTAGTATGACTCTACTGTGCGGTAGGAGGCCTCTACAGTGCGGTAGGTGCCTCTACAGTGCGGTATATGTCTCTACAGTGCGGTAGTATGCCTCTGTAGTGCGGTAGATGCCTCTACAGTGCGGTAAATGCATCTACAGTGCGGTATATGCCTCTACAGTGCGGTAGATGCCTCTACAGTGCGGCAGTATGCCTCAACAGTGCGGTAGCCATGCCTCTACAATGCGGTAGATCCCTCTACAGTGCGGTATACGCCTCTACAGTGCGGTATATACCTCTATAGTGCGGTACGGGGGGTACTGACTGTAAAGAGCGCTGAGATCGCGCACAAGGTGTCGAAACCCCTCCTCGCCTCACAAGCGGTTCTTAGTGGGATGCAGCTAGCTCACCCTTCATGCGACTCGCCGAACACCTCACGTTTCGCTTCACGCTTGGTGCAACAAGCAATCAATGTCTGACTGGTCGGTGAAAACCAAACGTGTTCTGTCCCGGTATTGTAGGAATGCCAAGGTCTATGATATGGCCATACGACTACGGTCTTAAATAACATGAGTACCCCCCCTCCCCCGCGCCTGACATTTATCACTGTAAAGCTGCATGCTCTTTCCTTCTCCACAACGACGCCCCCCCCCCCCCCTCCCCGCCCCGCCTCCCCCATTTCTGGCGTCAAAACAGAAACGACCAACAGCGAGCAATACTCTATAAAGCACTCCCAGCAAACATTAAGCAATAAAGCACAATGGACAGTTTACAATGACTACTGCAAAAAAAAATGAGGACGCTTTGTCCAGTGTCTTTATACGTATACCGTACAGGACACCTAATAAGAAAGGCAGGCTGATACGAGTATTTAGAAGAAGATAAGAAATTCGGGAGTCGTTATCTTGAAACTAGTGTAGAAAGCACCCTCTCTCAAATAATAAATCCAGCCTGGGTCAGATTTCCTGTTTCTTATAAGGTGTCCTGTACTGTATACTCGTTTTTATGTTAGAACCAGCGTTTTCTGCTGGCTATCGCAGCAGCACCACGGGATTGGCCCGTGCTGTATTGGATATTGAACTATTAACTACCAATATTAACAATTAACAACGCAGAATGATCAATGCATGTGGAATATTGAACTATTGCCAATGAAGTTTTTAACAATTAACGACGCAAAATGATCAAAATGTGCGTTGAATATTGAACAACCAACTATTCACAAGTAACCACGCATTACCGATCAATGCACGTGGGGTATTGAACAACTCACAATTAACAATTAACCACGCATTCATGATCAATGCACGTGGAATATCGAACAATCAACAATGTAGAATGAACAACAAACAAACGCTCAACGACCAATGCACAACTGAATATTTGAACAATGAAGAATGACCAAATGAACAATGAAAATCATTTTTACCATACCCTTGACCCCTTTAGAACTGGTTCCACGAATTTTGGGAAAACTACTTGGAATTAGTGTAGGGCATTTTTTTCAGGTCTGATTGGGTTACCAAGACCAACAACCGACCACGCCACGACCAAACGCCAACAAAAAACCCAACAAAATTAGCACGTTCCGTGCGGTATCCGCTTGGTATTTCCACAAGCACGATCAACCAAACAATGCCAGCTGCTGCTGTCAAGTGAGCTACATACTTCGTACTCAGCCAGAGGAAATGAACCATAACGCCGAATTCTCTCTACAACAACAAACTACAGTTTTTTTTAATATCGGTTCCCGATTCCTAATAATAAACTTTCTCGTTTTTTTTTTTAGGAGGACGCGCACGAGTTCTTGCGCCACCTGCTGGACAAGATGGTCGACTGCTGCCTCAAGCGCCGCGGGGTTAAGTCCTCCGCGCCCAACCGCCTAGCGGAGACGACTCCCATTAACAGAATCTTCGGGGGCTATCTGCGCAGTCAGGTAAAACACCCCACAAGGAGCGAGGGCAGGACCGTTTATGTACCTCGTATCCCTGGTACCATTATATGCGCATACATATAAGAGAGCCGTTTGTACTGTAATGCTTACTCAAAGTGATCCTTATATTTAGAGACATAGTGGTATATGTTAGAAAAGGTAGACGGCGGTGGGGGTGTACTTCATGTTCATGCATGGCCGTAGTCGTATGACCATAGATCCTCGTGGGGGGGGTGTACTTCATTTCATGCATGGCCGTAGTCGTATGACCATACTCGCACAAGCCGGGGATGGGGGGGCGTATCGATTTGTTGCTTGCCTTAGTCATTTGACCATTGACCACGCATCCTTTCGAGACGGACACGTACCACCAACGAGAGGGGGGGGAGGGTACTCATTTGTTGCTTCCTTAGTATTTGACCATTGACCACGCATCCCGTTTCGAGACAGAGCACCGTTCCTACTCCTAATGAGACACCCCAACANACGGAAACCCACCGATATAACCCTAACCCTAACCCCTTCGATATGAACCAACACAAGTATAGCTTTGGTGTTGATCAGCCGTCTACGGGCAGCGTGAGCAGCCGCTCAGCAGTACGGGTGGGCTAATGATGCGCCTGTGCCGTATATACGGTTCCTTACATCCCCCCCAGCTGCGTGGCAGTTCATTTGTATCATCCCCCAATCACTAGGGCTGGGCACTGGCACAGCATTTTCGCTGGTAGGTTTTTTCTCGTGTACGTCCAAAAAACACGCTGTATTATAGTACGGAAACCCACCGATATAACCCTAACCCTAACCCCTTCGATATGAACCAACACAAGTATAGCTTTGGTGTTGATCAGCCGTCTACGGGCAGCGTGAGCAGCCGCTCAGCAGTACGGGTGGGCTAATGATGCGCCTGTGCCGTATATACGGTTCCTTACATCCCCCCCAGCTGCGTGGCAGTTCATTTGTATCATCCCCCAATCACTAGGGCTGGGCACTGGCACAGCATTTTCGCTGGTAGGTTTTTTCTCGTGTACGTCCAAAAAACACGCTGTATTATAGTACGGAAACCCACCGATATAACCCTAACCCTAACCCCTTCGATATGAACCAACACAAGTATAGCTTTGGTGTTGATCAGCCGTCTACGGGCAGCGTGAGCAGCCGCTCAGCAGTACGGGTGGGCTAATGATGCGCCTGTGCCGTATATACGGTTCCTTACATCCCCCCCAGCTGCGTGGCAGTTCATTTGTATCATCCCCCAATCACTAGGGCTGGGCACTGGCACAGCATTTTCGCTGGTAGGTTTTTTCTCGTGTACGTCCAAAAAACACGCTGTATTATAGTACGGAAACCCACCGATATAACCCTAACCCTAACCCCTTCGATATGAACCAACACAAGTATAGCTTTGGTGTTGATCAGCCGTCTACGGGCAGCGTGAGCAGCCGCTCAGCAGTACGGGTGGGCTAATGATGCGCCTGTGCCGTATATACGGTTCCTTACATCCCCCCCAGCTGCGTGGCAGTTCATTTGTATCATCCCCCAATCACTAGGGCTGGGCACTGGCACAGCATTTTCGCTGGTAGGTTTTTTCTCGTGTACGTCCAAAAAACACGCTGTATTATAGTACGGAAACCCACCGATATAACCCTAACCCTAACCCCTTCGATATGAACCAACACAAGTATAGCTTTGGTGTTGATCAGCCGTCTACGGGCAGCGTGAGCAGCCGCTCAGCAGTACGGGTGGGCTAATGATGCGCCTGTGCCGTATATACGGTTCCTTACATCCCCCCCAGCTGCGTGGCAGTTCATTTGTATCATCCCCCAATCACTAGGGCTGGGCACTGGCACAGCATTTTCGCTGGTAGGTTTTTTCTCGTGTACGTCCAAAAAACACGCTGTATTATAGTACGGAAACCCACCGATATAACCCTAACCCTAACCCCTTCGATATGAACCAACACAAGTATAGCTTTGGTGTTGATCAGCCGTCTACGGGCAGCGTGAGCAGCCGCTCAGCAGTACGGGTGGGCTAATGATGCGCCTGTGCCGTATATACGGTTCCTTACATCCCCCCCAGCTGCGTGGCAGTTCATTTGTATCATCCCCCAATCACTAGGGCTGGGCACTGGCACAGCATTTTCGCTGGTAGGTTTTTTCTCGTGTACGTCCAAAAAACACGCTGTATTATAGTACGGAAACCCACCGATATAACCCTAACCCTAACCCCTTCGATATGAACCAACACAAGTATAGCTTTGGTGTTGATCAGCCGTCTACGGGCAGCGTGAGCAGCCGCTCAGCAGTACGGGTGGGCTAATGATGCGCCTGTGCCGTATATACGGTTCCTTACATCCCCCCCAGCTGCGTGGCAGTTCATTTGTATCATCCCCCAATCACTAGGGCTGGGCACTGGCACAGCATTTTCGCTGGTAGGTTTTTTCTCGTGTACGTCCAAAAAACACGCTGTATTATAGTACGGAAACCCACCGATATAACCCTAACCCTAACCCCTTCGATATGAACCAACACAAGTATAGCTTTGGTGTTGATCAGCCGTCTACGGGCAGCGTGAGCAGCCGCTCAGCAGTACGGGTGGGCTAATGATGCGCCTGTGCCGTATATACGGTTCCTTACATCCCCCCCAGCTGCGTGGCAGTTCATTTGTATCATCCCCCAATCACTAGGGCTGGGCACTGGCACAGCATTTTCGCTGGTAGGTTTTTTCTCGTGTACGTCCAAAAAACACGCTGTATTATAGTACGGAAACCCACCGAATGCGTTTCGGAAGGAGAGAGGAGAAAGGAGAGACAATGTACTGCTGCAATCCAGTCTACTGATTGATTTTGACGACAGTATACATCACTACTGACTGAGTCAGCCAGTGCCCAGCCCTACCAATCACGCAATGGTCGTTGCTGCTGTAATCGGCAAGTTTTTTTCGTCAGTTTTCCTCTCTTAACCCCTTAAGAACTGGTCCCACGAATTTGGGGACAAAATACTTGGAATTAGTGTGGGACCTGTTTTCAGTACTGAATGGGTTATAAGGCCAAAGAAGGTGTTATAACCCCGTTTCTAGTTTTTTAAGACTTGCCTCCCATTTTCGGGACTTACGACTTGGAATTAGAGTTTTCAGTAGGTACACGTTTTTGTACAGTCTTGTATTAAAAAGGGTTACGTGTAATCCCTGGTACGTGTATATGTATAACAACTAACAACCCCTTCGGCAGAGCCCAAGTCGGCCGCCCCGATGGTCTATTAATAGTGGTAACCTCGAACGCTTCTAAACGTTGATGTCCGGAGTTCGAATCTCACGTAGGTCGGACTTTCGAGTTTATTTGTAAAAAAAAAAAAAAAAAAAAACGGAATCAACTGCTGAGAGCGCCTACTGTTGTAGTAGCGTGGGTGGCACAATTCGATGCGAGTCGACGAGGGAAGAAAGAGCTGACTCTTCTCGCGATAAAAATGCAAGGCAAGAACCGTAGTGGGGGAGGAGGGAGAGAAGCCTACGTTGTGACCCCGGATCTGAGTTACGACTAGGGAGGAGAGAAAAAGAAAGGGCGAAGATACTAAATGGGATGGAAAAAAATAAAAATAAAATGACCACCAAAAGTTAATTCGGTTCGTTGACTTGCTTGTAAATAGTGTAGGTTGGTTTTGGTAGTGTAATCGACACATCCTCTTCCTGGAAGTTCCAGGTATACGAGGTATACATCATTTAGGGGTGCGCCAGGCGTCCACGAATAAAAATATTTCCCGACACACTTGCGAGAACCAGGCAGGGGGGGTATCTCTAAAACCTTAAACCAAGCAAAATAATGTTTGGAAGATGCGAAAAAAAAAAAAACGTTTTTCGTAACTTCGTCCCCAAATCCCAACGCATTGGTTAGGATTTTCATTTTGACATTGGGAAGGAGTGGTACTTAAGTCGTTTTTTTTTTTTTCAGCACCCTCGGGTGCGCCTATTTTTTTTTTGACGCTCCCCCCTCTTTAAGAACCTCGCCCGACAACTGACTTCTGAGGGAAAACGAAACTGCCATTCCATTTGCCTAGGTTATATAAGTAAGTAAATCATGAAAAATAGTACGTCGGCAGCTGTGAGATCGAGGGATTTCGTCGAAACTCATCTTTGCAAGCTGTGCGTGTGATGCTCATATTTGCAAGCTGCGTGTGATGCTCATATTTGCAAGCTGCGTGTGATATTCATATTTTGAATCTGCGTGTGATGCTCATATTTGCAAGCTGCGTGTGATGCTACTATTTGCAAGATGTATGTGATACTCCTATTTGACGTGCTGCTCATGAAGGATATATATATATATATATATATCCGATTGAGGTGAGTCTCGATGAGGCCCTCACGAGACATTAATTGTCGTTCGCTCTTGATGAGCGTAGCATCTCCTTGCTAAATAAGACAACATAACTCTGGTCGGTTACGTCCGACCGTAACGACGACTACAAGGGACCATCGCTCCGGGGCCTCTCCAAGGCGACTTCTACGCGGCAGCAACCACGACGGCTGGAGCCTAGTAATTACATTGGCGACCAATAAAACCAAGAATTATGGCGCGAGTCTCGCGCCACAATTCTTGGTTTTATTGGTCGCCAATGTAATTACTAGGCTCCAGCGTCGTGGTTGCTGCCGCGTAGAAGTCGCCTTGGAGAGGTCCCGGAGCGATGGTCCCTTGTAGCCGTCGTTGCGGTCGGACGTAACCGACCAGAGTTATGTTGTCTTATTTAGCAAAAGGAGATGCTATGCTCATCAAGAGCGAACTACAATTAATGTCTCGTGAGGGCCTCATCGAGACTCACCTCAATCGAGCTTCAAGGTGGAGGAACATCGAGCCAGCTTGAGGGGAGAGGTCAACGTTGTTCATGCAGCGGACCTCTGAGACCTATGCCAATGGGAAAGCGATGTTTGAAATGTTTCCCTGGAATTTTCAGGCTGAAGATCCGCTCGTACCGCCGCTGTGGGAAAAAAAGGGAAAAAATATTTGATTTTTTCTTATTTTTTTCAAACGGCTGCAGGCGGCGCAATTTGCTTCTTCTCGTTGCAAATCGTCAACACCCTGATAAAAATCAGCTCGTGCGACGATAGACCTTCGATCTCGACATAGACTCAGCCTACGGCCAACCCGCTTCGGGTCGAGCAAGGCCAACGAGTGTAGATGGCGGCCTCGAAGGTATAAGGTGGATCCATGGTCTAGGGGGCGAGAGATTGCCGGCGGCGTCCTACGCTCTTCTCCCAAACCCGAAAAAAATTCGAGACAAAGCACAGGGAGGGGGGAAGAGGTTACTCATTTTGTTGCTTGCCTTAGTCTTTCTACCATTTTGACCACGCACCCCCTTCGAGACGGAGCACCGTTCCTACTTCTAAAAGAGACACCCCCAACAGCAGTTCGGCGCTCATTGGGGTGTTACTTTTCGGGGAAAGTTTGTGATACGTGCATAGATGATGCAGATTGTGCGGCTCCCACCCCACGCGGCAACATGAGCGATCATACATATCATACAGATTATGCAGATCATACAGATCATACAGATCAGGGACCTATCTTCCCTCAATTATCTAAATCATGGAAGTGTATATAAAGGAACAAAGGAACCGATGATCTGCCTGACGTGGGAAATGTTTTTTTGTTGTTGCTCGGGTTCCGTGAACGTCCTTTTGAGACGTGACGACAAACGAACCCCCCCCCCCTCCCGAAGAACATGGTCCTCTTTTCATCTCTAATGATCCTATTATGTTTCTGCTCGGTTTCTTCCCCAGGGTATCTATCTACCTTTTTTTTTTTTTTTTCTCTCTCTTTGCAGCTCTGTTGCCTGAGCTGCGGGGAGGGGACACAGCAGCGACACGTTTCGACCTATTATACACACATTCCCTCTATACTTGTTTTCTCTCTCTCTCTTTTTTGTTTTTTTTGTTTTTGTTTTTACTATTCTTCTATTTCATATCTCTCTCACTTTTCTCATTTTTTTTTTTCCGATTCCCCCCCCCCTCTCCCCCTTGTTCTTTACTCCTTTCTCCTTTCTCCCTTCTCCCTTCTCCCCCCCCTCCCCCACCCCATGACAGCTGAAATGCCTTAGCTGCGGGCACTGCAGCGACACCTTCGATCCCTTCCTCGACCTCTCAATGGAGCTGTCCGGTGGCGTGAGGTCCCTCGACTCCGCGCTGCACCGCTTCACAGCTAAGGAAACCCTTGACGCCGGCAATAGATGGCGTTGCGGGGGGTGCCAGAAGCTGGTCAGGGCGGAGAAACGCCTCACGGTTTTCAAGGTGCGGTGGAATTTTTTTTTGTTCAGGGGAGGTCGGGGGGGGGGGGGGGGGGGGT
>MEHQ01001828.1:1391235-1414300 GCA_008828725.1 Saccharina japonica | reverse complement strand
GGAGGGAGGGAGGGAGGGAGGGAGGGAGGGCGGGTGAACGCCTCTTTGGAACTCTGCACCCATGGTTTTGGGGACCAGACTTGAGCTTGGTAAAATAGGTGATCGTGCAGGAGTGGCTCGGTACACTTGAGGGAGGGGCTGCTTGCTTCAGGCGGAATGACGCGCTCACTCCCCTCCCCTCCCCCCCCATCAATATATGGAGACAGCGTGATGAGCGCCCAATTCTCGGAGGTGTCTCTATTGGGAGTAGGAACGGTGCTCCGTCTCGAAAAGTATGCGTGGTAAATGGTCAAATGACGAAGGCAAGCAACAAACGAGTACCCCCCCCTCCCCCCCGATATCGAGTACACCCCCCACCCTCCCCCCCCGCTTTCCCTCCCCCCACTTCGCTCTGTGCTCCTGCATTTTATGAATTTTATGAAGGCACTCCACCAGCAGGCCGCGGCCAAGGAGGTACAGGCGCGGCTGTCGCGGCAGCAGGCCACGGAGGAGGGCAAAGATAAGATTTCCCGGGCGTCTTCGTTCTGGGACCGATCGTTGGACATGGGCAAGCAGAAGAAGGTGAAGGTTTGCTGTTGTATACGCATGCATGTCTATAGGCGGGGTTATTTCGTAGCGTTGGGTGTACATAGTATCGAAACTTTTTTTTCTTCTTCGTTTTTTTCCGTTTTTTTTTTTGTCCATCCCAATTAATATCTCCGCGCCATTCTCTTCTCTCTCCCTCTTTAGTCGTAACTCAGGTCCGGGGTCACTAAGTAGGCTCTTCTCCCCCCCCTCCCCGCTACGGTACATGCGTGCCTTGCATTTTTATCGAAATAATATTTTAGCACTTTCTTCCCTCGTCAACTCTCGTCGAATTGTGCTACGAGTAGCATTGGGTAGTTGGTCCTGATTTTTGCTGTACTCTATGTTCCCTTGTACGACGTACACTACGAAGGAGTTATCTGTTTTTTTTTTCTGGAGACGATATCCTATATACTCGTGTGTTGACGCGTGCTACGGTAGAGGTAGCAGTTTTTGGCTGAATCGTTTTCTGAACGATCGGGCACCTTAACCCAAATTCGTCGGAATTTCGTTTTTGTGACGAATAATGTTTCAGAGGATACTTCGGTCAGGATATTTCTCATCCGGCAGCACTTTTATTTTCCTCCAAAATTATTTTTTTCGGTGAGGTATGACGCTCCTTAAGTGAGGAGCTCAGAACAAACATGGTGCACCTCTATCGTAGGATGCGTTTGTTGTTTTGTTTTTGGAGACGATATCCTATATATATACATATATCGGATGATAGAGACGCGAAGTGTCGTCAACCATGCCTCTGGCGGACTCAAAACCGAAACCCCAAACAACCACACACATACACACCGCACCGCACCACACCACTTTTTTTTTTTTTTTTCAAATTTTTTTTTTCCTTTTTTTTTCCTTTTGTTTTCCTTTTGCTTTCCTTTTGTTTTCCGAGCAGGTTAAGGAAAAGAAGGACGGCCCGCTCGAACCCACGAACACGGGCGACGCCTTCCAAGCGAAGCAGGAGGCGATGCACAGCCAGGGGAGGAGGGGACACCGCGAAAAAATCCCCGAGCGAGATAGCGGCGGCGGCGGCGGCGGTCGCGGCGGTCGTGGGGGAGGCCGTGGTAGGGGGGGGATGGCGAGAGGGGATGGAGGCGGTAGGGGTAGGGGGGGTGGGGGTAGAGGGGGGGGTAGGGGACGCGGCAAGGGGGGGTAGATTGCGTCGGAACAGGGGCGGAGGCGGGAGGAACGGGGAGGTGGGCAGGGGGGGAGGGCGGAGGAGCGGTGGCAGGGTTTGAACGGGATGGGGGCAGGGGATGGGGAAGGGGGGGGGCAAAGGGGGGGGGGGGGGTGTACTCATGTCACGCATGGCCGTAGTCGTGTGACTCCATAGACCCCTCGCATCCCTACAATGCCGGGACGGAGCATGTCGGGTTTTCACCGACCAGGCAGACATTGCTAGCGCGAAGCGCCGTGAGGTTTTGGGCGAGTCGCATGAAGAGGGAGCTGCATCTTCTACTATTAATAAGAATGTATTCATGTCATGCATGGCCGTAGTCGTGTGACTCCATAGACCCCTCGCATCCCTACAATGCCGCGACGGAGCATGTTGGGTTTTCACGGGGGGGGGGGGGGGGAGCCCCGGTGTTGGCGATTTTCGGGGGGGGGGGTGTACTCATTAGCCGAATGTCATGCATGGCCGTATATAGTCGTATGATTCCATATACCGTCGCGCGCATCCCTTACAATGCCGGGACGGAGTGTGTCGGGGTTTTCACTGACCAACCACGGCAGCAGACATTGCTTGCACCAAGCTTTGCGAAGCGCCGTGTGAGATATTCGGCGAGCCGCATGCATGAAGGGCGAGAGCTGCATCCTACAGAGAGCGGCTTGGAAAGGAGAAGAAAGGGGGGCGCGGGGGGGGGGGGGGGGGGTGCGCCGACATTTTTTTGTTTCCGTCGAAGGATCGTTGCATGATGCTCGACGGGTATTTGGGGGGGGGCACTTTTTTTCAGTTATATGTTGACGTTGATGTATTTTTCTCGCCTGCTTGTTCTTGTTCTTGGGCTGTTTGTGTCGCGGCTCTCCTTGTGGTTGCAGTTTTTTTCCAGCGCTGGAAAATGGAAAATGGAATTTTTTTTTTTTTTTTCTAGCCCCGGTGTTGGCGATTTTCTTTTTTTTTCTTTTCGTTTTTCCCATTGGGTGGTGTATCTCGCGGCTGTGCCGTGTTGCGTGTTGTAGTTCTTTTACCCGGCGGCGGCGATGGAAACTGGAAACCCCGGGGGCTTTTACTGGAAACCCCGGGGGCTTTTTTTGTACTTCCTTTTTTCCCTTAATGTGTTTTCGGTGTTTTTGTCCTCTTGAGGGTTACGAAAAGTTTGCTTAGTGGAGCCGAGAAGTGGGAGAGTGTGTAACATAGTGATGCTACTTTTGATGTTTTTTTGTACGACATCGGACAGATGAGATGAGATGAGGCGAAATGAGATCAGGCCCCTGTTTCGTGATTTATACTCGTAGATCTTTTGCGTAAGATGGACAAAGATCAGATAGATCTCCGTTTCGTGATCTAGATATTTCGGGGCAGATAGGGACATATCAGATAGATGTCAATTTGTGATCTAGATCTTTCGGGGCAGATAGGGACATATCAGATATAGATCTGGTTTCGTGATCTAGATGTTTCGGGGCAGGCAGATACAGATCAGATAGATCTTCATTTCATGATCTAGATATTTCGGGGCAGATAGGTACAGATCCGATAGATCTCCAGTTCGTGATCTAGATCTTTCGGGGCAGATCGGGACATATCAGATAGATCCCCATGTCATATCTAGATACATTGGGGCAGATAAATCTCTGGTCTTTTATGATCTGCACGGTCTGAATCATATGCTGATGTGTATGATCTGCACGATCTAATATCATGTGCTGATGTGTATGATTTGCACGGTCTAATATAATGTGCTGATCTTTAAGATCTGCACGGTTTATTATCATATGCTGATGTGTATGATCTGCACCGGTCTAATATAACACGCTGATCTGTATGATCTACAGCAGTACACGGTCTATACCATACGCTGATCTGTATAATATGATCTTCGAGGTCTATATCATGTGCTGATCTATATTATGATCTTCACGGTTTACATCATATGCTGATCTGTATGATGATCTGATCGGTCTATATTAAAAAAAAAAACAGCTGTGAGCTCGAAGATTTCGTCGAAACTCATCGTTGCTAGCTGAGTGTAATACTTCGATCGGGCGTACTTGAGGAGTTTCTGTGTCCTCATGCAGGATGTACATCCCGTATGATCTATATAATGCTGATCTTTATGATGATCTGCTCGGTCTAATATAATGTGGCTGCTGGGTGAGATCGGTATACATGACTTTGATTAGGCCCTTGCGTACATGTTTTGCCGGGTGTGATGAATGTATGATGTTGGTACAGCGGCTCTTGTTCAACATTTCTTAACGGCAGCTATATAATCTAGGTGAGATCTACAGTAGATCGTGGTGATCTTGGCGAGATCTAGATCGTGGTGATCTTGGCGAGATCTAGATCATGGTGATCTTGGTGAGATCTAGATCGTGGCGATCTTGGTGAGATCTAGATCGTGGTGATCTTGGTGAGATCTAGATCGTGGTGATCGTAGGTAAAATCTAGATCGTGATTTGCCCGATGTTGTGAAACATCGTTGCAGTAATGGTCCGTCCCTCTAAATATTGCCGGTATGCGCCAGCGAATACCGGCACTAAACTGTAGCGGCAACCGGCGCTATTATACTCCGTACACGGCCACACTTGGTTACTCCCAGATGTACCAAGCGATTCCATATGATAGGCACTGCGTATAGCGGGCAACTGGCACTATAGAGGGACCATGCCTACTGCTGTATATATTAAAAAAAAAAAAAAAAAAAAAACAGCTGTGAGAACGAGGATTTCGTCGAAACTCATCTTTGCCACGTAGCTGAGTGTAGTATGCCGCGTGCCCTGTGTTTGATGGATGCTTGTGCTTGTCAAACAAGTTTTTGGTGTCAAGATTTTTGGAACGCACATTTATTTATTTCTTCTTCACACGTCATCGCTTTTGTTTCTGCTGATACATATACAAATCCTCCCTGGTATACAACTAACTGCAGTGCTGTAGGCAGTTGTACAAAACCAGGGAGTCTACAAGACCAGGGCTGCCTGCAAAACCAGGCAGTCTACAAAACCAGGGCTCTTTCACGAGCCATGACCCGACCCGCGGGCCGGGTCAGAAATATTTTTTTAACTCTCACGGGTCGGATCGGGTCGGGTCAAGAGGCACGTATCGGATCGGTTTCGGATCAAGTGGCACGTGTCGGATCCGGTCGGGTCAAGAGGCACGGGTCGGATCGGGTCGGGTCAGGAGGCAGTCTTTAAAAACAGGGCTCTTTCACGGGCCATGATCCGATCCGTTCTCACGGGTCGGACCGGATCGGGTCAGAAGACACGGGTCGGGTCGGGACGGGTCAGGAGGCAGTCTATAAAACCGGACTCTTCACGGGCCCTGACCCAACGGGTTGGGTCATGACGGTTTTAAAACCCTTACGGGCCGGATCGGGTCGGGTCAAGAGGCAATCTACAAAAAACCAGGGCCATTTTCACGGGCCATGACCCGCCCGACCCGCGGGTCGGGTCAGGAAGTTCTTGAACCCTCTCGGGTGGGGATCGGTTCAGGTCAGGTCGCAGGTGAACTACTGTAGGTCGGGTCAGGATGTTTAACCGGCCCGTGGAACAGCCTCTTTATGTATGAAACCCAATTTTTAGCGCTACTACTGTTTGTTGTAGTCGTACCGACGTTTTACAAATAACAACAGTAACTACAAGGGAGGCGTAATATATATCATTTTTTTTGCCATAAAAGGCGAATACATCCGACTAACCGGGCTCCTTTTTAAACTCGACATCGCCGTCGGAATCCCGTTTCAGTAGGTAGTGTGTTTCAACATTCATTGTTGGTGATACGTAGGCGTTTAAGCTTTCTTCGGGGCTGTTTTCATCGGGTGTTGTGCACTTTTGTGTGCACTTTTTTGTGCACTTTTGTGTGCACTTTTTTGTGCACTTTTGTGTGCACTTTTTTGTGCACTTTTGTGTGCACTTTTGTGTGCACTTTTGTGTGCACTTTTGTGTGCACTTTTAGCTTTTCTCTCAAAATCAGTTTTTGTTTGGGAGGGGGGGGGGGGCGAGGTACGCGTACAGAGCTCCTCCTATATACAATCAAGTGTGTCAAGTGAAAACACACACCCTGATTTTTTTCCCTTAAGAACTGGTCCCACGAATTTGGGGACGAAATACTTGGGAATTACGAAGTGTGGGAATTTTTTTTCAGTTCTGAATGGGTTAAACTGTACTACTCTGTAATTTTCGTAACGATGGAAAGTAAGTGTGATGCGTCGAGGGCGGCGCCGTTAGGGTGGTTGGTTGGCTTGGATCGCCCCCTGTGAGTAATACTTTCGACGCATGGCTGCGATAGAAGAAGTGCACCATTTTTTTTCGGAGGTTTAAACGTCACTTAACCCCTTAACCACTTAAGAACCGGTCCCACGTTTTTGGGGACAAATTGCTTGGAATTATAAGTTTTTCAGTTCTGAATGGGTTAAGAAAACTGGTCCCACAGATTTAGGGACAAACTACTTGGAATTAGTGTGGGACATTTTTTTCAGTTCTGGTATGGGTTAAGAAACTGGTCCCACGAATTTGGGGAAAAACTACTTTGGAATTATCGTGGAACATTTTTGTCAGTTCTGTACCGGTATGGGTTATAAGGAGCTCTACAATAACCTCTCACCAAAAAAACGTTTTTTTGATAAAAAAAAATGAAAGTGCACCCCGATGCACAAAAAAATCCCATTGCCTAGGAGGTACACAGAAATTAACATTTTGCATAAAGAGACAATGGCATTCGACTATTAATAGTGCTGCGTAGCCCTTTTTGACTAAATCGTTTTCTGAACGATCGGGCTCCTTAACCCAAATTCGTCGGACTTTCATTTTTTTTGTGACAAAATATGTTTCAGAGTATACTTCGGTCATGAGATTTCGTTCGCATCCGGCAGCACTTTTATTTTCCTCCAAAATGCTTTTTTCGGGTGAGGTGTGACGCTCCTCAAGTGAGGAGCTCAGAAAAAAAAATGGTGCACCTCTATCGTAGCACGCGTCATTCCGACAATTTTGGGTGGCATTAACCCCTTAATAACTGGTCCGACGAATTTGGGGACAAACTACTTGGAATTAGAGTGGGACATTATTTTCGGTTCTGAATGGGTTAATAAGGAGCCTTTGATACTCGTACATAGGTCATTTCAGAAACTATTTGCCTTATTAGGCAAAAAAAAAGGTGCTATATACCCCTATATCCCTATCATCGTAGAACGCATCACACATAATAAACGGTACAACCCTTAAAAGAAACGGCACGTGTATGATGAATGAGTACGGACTCAGGTTCGGCTTGAGTATCCAAACTTGAAGCCATTTATTTGTTTTCATCCCATTTATTATCTTGGTCCTTCTTGCTTGCTTGCTCCTGCCCCTTCCTGATCGTAGCTCAGATCCGGGGTCACTCGAGTGGGTCCTTCTTCCCCCTCCCCGCTACGGTACGGCATGGCCGCACCCCAGATTATCGACCTATCATCTCGAGACAGATTCTCGACCAATCATCTCTCGAGACAGATTCTCGACCAATCATCTCTCGAGACAGATTCTCGACCAATCATCTCTCGAGACAGATTCTCGACCAATCATCTCTATTTCCAGAGCGTGTTTTTTGTTGTTGTGTGATTCTGAACGCTCATGTGACGTCCGCCTCTGTCTGCAGAGGACAACATATGCGCCACTCCCAAGGTGGCATAAAAACGACAAAAGCAAAAGCAGGTAATGCGTGCGTGTGTGTTGTGAACACAGCCAAGCCTGCCCCCCCCCCCCCCCCCCCCCCCCCCCCCCCCCCCCCCCCCCCCCTCGAGACAGATTCCCGACCAATCCCCCGGCATCCCTCTTGAGGTACCGCCTCCTCCAATCCTCGGCGTTGCAAGAAGCGGGGACCGGGTGTATGAAGCTCTATACCCCCCCCACCCCCACCAAATCCCCACCAAATACGCTACCTGGCACCACTCTGTCCGGAAATATAAGCTACGTTTGATGTTCATATCAGAGTCCAAACGAGTATTAAATTTCTGGCCAGAGGGTTGGGTGTATAGGAGACCGCGGCTTGACCCCCTGACTGACCTCCCTCTATACTAAAACTAGCATGATTAAAACCGAAAAGAGGCCTTGACGTCCCCCCCCCCCCCAAAAAAAATCGAAAGGGAATCGTGGGCCAATGGTCAAATGACTAAGGCAAGCAACACACGAGTACGCCCCCTCCCTCCCTCCCCCCCCCAAATGCCTGCCTGGTTGGTGAAAAACCTAACGTGCCCCATCCTGGCATTGTAGGTATGCGAGGGGATGATGCGGGGGTCTATGGTCCTACGACTACGGCCATGCACGACATATGCCTGGTTGGTGAAAACCCAACGTGCTCCGTCCCGGCATTGTAGGGGTGCGAGAGTCATTCGACTACAGCCATACACGACACATGAGAACCCCGCCCCTGCCCCGCCTCCCCCCTCGCCCGGCCCACAGCACCAAAGATAACGCCCCCGTCCACCTCATCACAAAAACTTCCTCCTTCACAAGTCCGGCAACCGAATGTCTCCCGACTTCACGATCTCTACGAACTTCTCGAACCAGAGAGGGAACGCCTTCAGGAAGGAGTTGAGGCTGATGATGTACACGATGAACGCGATTTGTGCCACCACAGCCAGGAGGGTCAGCTGCGCCGCACGTCGCGGGTTCGGCCACAGGATGTTCTTGCCCTACAGGAGGAAGACGGGGGGGGAGGGAAATAAAAGGGAGGAAAAAGTAAGGTCAAAGTATGCACAAGCAGTGACACATTTACAAGAGTCGCGTTTGAAGAGATGCGAAAATGTTAGGTAAACTAAAAGGGGGGGGTGGGTACTTCATTTTCATGCATGGCAGTGGTCGTATATATGACCATAGGGGGGGGCGTCAAGGCGGGGAACGAGGGGGAGGGGTGGTGGGGTGGGTGGACACGTGCTACGATAGAGGTAGGTATACCTTTTTTTGGCCTTAAACGTTTTCTGATCGGCCTCCTTAAGGGCCCGTTTTAACGAAGAAAAAAAAAAAAACAATTTGGAATTAAAAAAAAAAAAAAATCAAATCCGCTTTTCATTGGTCAGAACCCGCACCACCACCCAAGATTATACCCCAAGATCCTAATCTTTGGTGCTGGTGCGTGTGTTGACCAATGAAAAGCGAATTTGAATTTTTATTTTTCCAAATTGAATTTATTTTTATACTCGTTAATATGGGCCCTTAACCCAAATTCGTCGGACTTTTCAGTTTTCTTGTGTTCCAATATTTTTCATCGCATACTTCGGCCATGGGATTTTTTTGTTTCATCGGGTTGCAGATTTACTTTTCTAAAAAAAATCGTTATCGAGGCGGTTTGGAGGGAGGGAGGGACGGAGAGAGAGACGTAGACGTGCGTGACAGCTGATGGGGCGAAGCCACAAAAAAGGTAATGCTGAAGGAACAGATAGTCTTGGCCATGTCGCGCAGAGAGAGCTCGCAGATTTTTTCAACCTACTCGTATACTATTGAACATATATAGCCATATGGTAGAGGCGTGCTGCCTACTCTCGTGTACGATGGAACATAGCCCAAGCCGGAAATATCATCTACAGATAATCTAGATCATCTACAGATCATGTAGATCATCTACAGATGGATAATCTAGCGCCTAACCGGCCTTCATAACATGTCAGTGCAGGATCTGCATGTACTACATATCCAACCCAGGGAAACATGTCCTACTCGTAGATCATGCATATTGTACGGCTCACACCCAGAAACATGAGCTATATATCATACAGATCATACAGATCATACAGATCATACAGATCATACAGATCATGAAATTATCTGCCCTGGAAGATCTAGATCATCAATCAAGTAAGGGAAATCGATGATCCGTCCGAGGTTGTGCGGAACATAGCAAGCTACGGTAGAGGCAGGGTACCTGCTTGTACGACAAAAAAATATATAGCGGTACGTGCGGGCGCACGCTACGATACATACATAGGGGCGCACCTAACATTTTTTCGAAGGTTTTCACGTTTTCACTCGGGGAGCTCTATACTAATAGTAAGACAAAACCTAACCCCTGGTGAAGAATGCCATGAACTATAGGTATACATCGAAACATAGAGTGAGACACAATGGACTTTCAGCGACATCGGGTAATTACCGGGTAATTACTCAGTTGAGGAGTATACAAATAGTCAGTAATAGTCATGAATACGTAGACATAAATAGTAATAGTCAGTGAATATCAATAATAGTACGTAAGAAATCCACGTGGAAAACTACGACTACGACTACTACGACGACGACTACTACTATTAATACGACGACGACAACATACTACGGCTTTCTATTTTACATATACAGATAGTCATAATCAACAACAGTCAGAAATCGTCAGTAACAGTCAGAACTCGTCAGTAATACTCGTAGTAATAAATAGTCAAGGCAGAAATTATTCTCGGCCAAAAACTGGTACACCCGTATCGTAGATTATTACTGACTGATATCATACAGGCCCGCGCCCGGCAGCAAAAAAAACACACACAAACCTCATCGACGAAGTCCGCGGCAGCCACGAACTCGCCGTCCTTCCCAGACCCCTGCTCCTCCTCCTGGGGAGGCGCGTCTTGCTCTGCGTCAACCGATGGTATCTCCACCACCTCCTTGTCCTTCTTCTCCCCCCCCCCCTCCTCCTCCTCGTCGTCGTCCTCCGCTGACAGGCCGTCCGCTAACGCCACCTAATTTTCCAGGAAAACCCCAACATCCACCGCGGACAGGGGACTGTATGTTACGAGGGAAACACTATAATCGGTTGGGGGCTTGTGAAGCTATGTTATCATTATCCACGTGCGATCCCTGTCACTCGGTCGAGCGACATGTACCGCGTATGATATATACTGGTACGTGTATATGTGCGCGCTGAGAGGTGGTTCGGGAGAGGAGTCAAGAGGGGATATAGTGCAGCACCCAGGGGTTTCCATCTACTACGACTGCTGTACAATAACTAGCTGTGGATGTTTTAGTAGGGCTGGGCACTGGCACAGTATGTACTGTCAGTAGTAATCTACTGTCAGTAGTAATCTACTGTCAGCAGTAATCTACTGTCAGCAGTAATCTACTGTCAGTAGCAATTTACTGATTGGCCATACCAGTAGATTCGCCAGTAGGTCATATTGTGTTACGTACATCCAAGAATCACGCCACATTATAGCACGGAAACCCACCAAAAGCGTGTCGGGAGGACAGAGGGAATACGAGAGACAATACACTGCTGCAATCCACTATACCGATTGATTATGACGACAGTATACACCACTACAAACCGAGACAGCCACTGCCCAGCCCTAAACTTTAGGCTTTCGGCCCCGTAGAGCTTTAGCATATATATTCGAGAAAACGGTTTGACACACACTGCCGTCCGTGAACGAGGCAAAGGGAGTACTATTTACGGGGGGGGGGGGGGTACTCATGTTGTGCACGGCCGTAGTCATATGACCATAGACCCTCGCATCCCTACAATGCCGGGACGGAGCGCGTTGGGTTTTCACCAACCAGGCAGACATTGCTTGCACCAAGCGCGAAACGCCGTGCGGTATTGGGCGAGTCGCATGGAGGGTGAGCTGCATCCTGCTAAGAACCGCCTCTGAGGCGGACTTGCATATGGACGACAGCTTCAATGAGTTAATTTAANCCCCCCCCCCCCCCCCGTAATAACGCTGTGTCCAATGGTTGAGTTTTGGCCTGATCTGATTGGTCTAAGGGATACGGTGACGGTTACGGTGATAGCTTCTACCCGCCTTGCACATATATAGGGTATGTAGACCATTTTCTCGACCAAGTGGTAAAAGCACCCCTCCTTTGGCTTTTGCTCGTCACACCGATCGGGGGAATGAATACAAATCGCCAGTTTTCACCTCGATTCACAGCCCTCTTGGGTCTACGTCCAAGAGCGTAATAGCATCATGCACAGCGTATAGGAGTGACGGGAAAGTGAGGTAACACACGGAAATCACGAAGGAAAAAAAAAAAAACCTGCTGCTATTAACACCAACAACTACTTTTGCCAGGGCTGCCTTAATCCTGTTAGTACCGCACTACTGCTGTACACTCAACATATCATTAGCTCAAATTTCAACTACCCCCCCCTCCCCCCGCCCCACCCTCCGAAATGGGTGTGTAGTCTCAACCCATTTAGGGACTGCAGTCCCGATGTGGCGACAAAACACTTGGAATTATAATGGAATATTTATTTCTAGATAGTGCAGTTCTAAAAGGGTTAAAAAGGGTTTAAGGGGTAATCTGTTACTTAAATAGCCCCCTTTAAGCAAAATAATCTTAACCCCGTAAGAACTGGTCCCCCGTATTAGGGAACAATCTACTTGGAATTAGTGTGGAATATTTTTTCAGTTCTGAATTGGTCAAGCATAAAAGTCTTGAAAGGTTTCAAGGGGTAACCCGCTACACACGAATAGCCCCTTTTAAGACTACACTCCCATTTCGGGGAGGGCGGGGAATAGTTGGAATTATTAGAGCAAAAAAATTGTTTAATTTACAGCAGTGCGGTACAACGAGCTGGTCAGGCTGTAAAACTAAAATTCACTTAACTGAGGTTTTCGAAATCGTTTGGACGAATGAATGCTACGATAGAGGTGCACCGTGAGGAGCTCCATACATACCTCACCCGAAAACCGATTTATTAATAGGAGGAAAACAAAAGAGCTACCCGACCAACAATCCCATGAGCTAGGTATTCTGTGGAAAATATGGCAACACAAGAACAAACGTCCGAGGAATTCGGGTTATAACCCATTCAGAACTGAAACAAAAAATGACATACTAATTCCAAGTAGCTTGTCCCCGAATATGTGGGCCCAGTTCTTAGGGGGTTAAGGTGCCCGATCATTCTGAAACAAAACCAGAAAAAAAAAAGTGCTACCTCTATCGGAGCACGCGTCTTCAAATGGCAGTATTAGGACCTCATATGTGGCAACGACGTTCCTGGGTCTGTAGTGCGTTTGTTGATGTTGGAAAATTTTAAAATCCGAGTTATTCTCGTCGAGACATCCCGTATCGATTCCATCCCATCACGTGCGAGCCTATATCGATACTCAAGTATATGAAGTACGAAAGTACGAAAAATACGTTTAGCGGATGTTTCTGATACTTGGTGTGAGCGTTTCTTAGGGCAAGGGGAAACGATCGGTACCATCGCCACTGCTCAATTCGCGCTCGATCAAGAGATATTGAGTACATACGATTCTCATACAAATTTAAGATACTACGATGAAAGACACCAAAACTGTTTTGCGCAACGCAGTTTTACGAATTTTGACCTGAACGTTTGACACGTGATTCGTAGCGCGTTTGTCTAGGCGCTCAAGCGGGAACCCAAGAAAAAATAATAATAATAACGTACATTTCGGTCGATTTCTAGGTGGGCATTTCACTCAAGCGATCATGATTTTTCCTCATCGACTTTTTTTTGTTTTGGGTTCCCGCTTGACCCGTTTTGTTATGCCCGTTCCGGGCGCCATGCAAAATTTCACCTCACAAATCGTAAAACTGCGCTGCGCAAATCCATTTAATTGTCGTGGCTGGGTCTAAGGCAGGCCAGCTCGTATTCATAACATAATTAAGCAGGTTACCCTTAAACCAAAACAAACAGATAAGAACACCATCATGGCATAATATTTTTAACCTAAAAAACTAACAACGATCATATGAGTACGCCCCCCTTCCCCCCGCCCTCCCGAACAGAATATATCCAGCCTGATGTTACGTTTCTTTGGTGAATGGTCAAATGGCCAAGGCAAGCACTATTTGAGTACGCCCCCCCCCAGCAATGTCTGCCTGGTTGGTGAAAACCCAACGTGCTTCATTCCAGCATTGTAGGGATACGAGGGGCTGTGGTCATACGACTACGGCCATGCACGACATGAGCACACCCCCTCCCCTTCCCCCTGGAGGCCGATTGCCAGTAATTCGACACTATGAACGGTTACATTGTACGAGACGAATATAACAGTGCAACTAACCCCAACCTTACCCCAAACAACAATGGTTACATATATATATATACCGCTCCGCCTCGTACACAGCGTGCATCTGCATCTACCACAGCGTATAATGCCTGTAAAGCTCTACTGCCCCCCCCTCCGTCTCGAAAGGGATGCGTGGTCAAAGGTCAAATGACTAAGGCAAGCAACAAATGAGTACGCCCCTTAAGGAGCTCCATACCTCTCAACCGAAAAAGAAAAAAAAAAGAAAANAGTGACCGCCAAAAACAAATAACAAAAAAAAACGGCACCCTGGTTGTCTAGCTCACGCAGCGAGTGGCGTGTTTTACAGCGTCGTTGCCAACCGACGCCAACCCAGCCTGGGGAGGGGGGGTACTCATTTGTTGTTTGCCTTAGCCATTTGACCATTGACCACGCATCCCTTTCGAGACTTTCGAGACGGAGCAGGGGGGGGGGAGTCATCCCGTTAGGGCCCGTTTTAACGAAGAAGAAAAAAAAACAATTTGGAAAAAAAAAAATTCAAATCCGCTTTTCATTGGTCAACATACGCACCAGCACCAAAGATTAGGATCATAATATTTGGTGCTGGTGCGTGTGTTGACCAATGAAAAGCGAATTTGAATTTTATTTTTTTCCAAATTGAATTTATTTTATATCGTTAATTCGGGCCCTTAACCCAAAATCGTCGTAATTTAATTCTTGTGTTGAAATATTTTAAAGATTTTATACTTGAGGCAGTGGGATTTGTTCATCATGTATATACAGTATCCCTTTTTATTTTCCTCCAAAATCAGTGTGCAGGCTACTGCAGGTATAGAGGTATAGAGCTCCTCAAGTGACCCCCCTCGGGAAAAACATGGTGCACCTGCATGCAGGTTACCGTAGCATTTGTCACAAGAAGAGCGAAAATACCAAAAATACCTGTGGAGTGCCTTGTTTCTGGTGTCGAAGCCCACGCGGAAGAAGGTCAGGAGAAACTCGGCACAGTTTACGGTTCCGTCGCCGTCTTTGTCAAACTCTTTCATCGTCGCTCCAAGCTCTCCGGGGCTGAGCTTCAGTCCAAAAACCTTTTTTAATAAAAATTGAAAAAAAAAATGTGCGGCCTTCAGCAAAGTAGTTCGTGCTCATCAAGTGTCCTGTCGCACAAAAACACTAAACGTCGGTTGCCCTTGTCGCACAAAAACACTAAACGTCGGTTGCCCTTGCCGAAGGTTAGCACGATAGTAGTGAAGCGAAGAGAAACAACGGCATTCTAGAACAGGGAATAGGGCTACACGGAGCAAGGGGGTGTATTCATGTTATGCATGGCTGTAGTCGTACGACTGTAAACCCTCGCATCCCTACAATGCCGGGACGGAGCACACGCGTCGGGGTTCCACCGACCAGGCAGACATGGAGTAGTTGCACCAAGCGCGAAGCGCCGTGAGGTGCTCTGCGACTTGCATGAAGAGTGAGCTGTGCACCCTACTAGGAACCGCTTGTGAGGCGGACTTCCTTGCATATATATGGATGACAGCGTCGTATGAATAGTTTTTTTTCCCTGGTGTGGCCATTTCCAGAGAAAACAATGGGTAGAGTACGCAACTGCCTCGTGGGTGCCCTATCATGTACCTGATACCTTGTACACACTACGTGATATGGTCAACCCCCTTGTGCGGAGTTAAGGTTCTCCACCTCCCCACGAATGACCTAGGTCGACCGCCAGCCATGGTTGACCGCCAAAAAAAACCGTACGCTGGTTGTGTAGCTCACGCAGTGATTGGCGTGTTTTACAGCGTCGTTGCCAATCGACGCAAACCCAACATATTGATACACACATAAGGTATGGGGGGTACTGCTTGTTTTGAGGAGATTGTGTTTTTAGTTGTTTTTGTTTAAATCAAACTGTGGGGGGAAGGTATGCATATTGATTCATTGATTCATGCCTTCTTCAGGTGTTGATATAAACGAGTAGCGGGAAGTTCGTATGAAATATAAAAAAGTAACCGTGAAATCCAAGGCATTAGCTTGTAGGGATTAAAAATATTTGCAAAAGAGGGAGAACAATATAGGGGTATCATACCGCAAAGTCATGACCGTGTTCGAAACCACGGAAACAAAAAAAATCCCTCTGCACAAAGTCTGACTCCGTTCTGTTCCTACTTCCGGCTTGAGTTTACCTGCTCTGTTTGCTGTCTTTAACCCTTCCTTCTCATCACGTACCCTCGTACTTTGATTGCTTTTCTTTAGGAGACCATGTATAGGGGCACAGAACCGCAGCAGCGTTATGACTGAAATATTACGGGGGACCATAGTAAATAGAACCTACGGTAAACACAAACACCTGTATATTTTACCTTTTTTTACTAACAAAATCTGGTCCTATTTACTATGGTCCTCCGTAAATAGTAAACATGTTACCTTCTTGAGCTGTTCCTTGAACACGTGCGGGGGCATGAGAGCTCCTTCGAACCCATTTAGTCCCAGACAGCTCGGGTGGTTTTTGTCGTACCTGTTTGGTTTTCAGGGGGAAGAGGGAGGTTAAGGGAGGGGGGCGGGGTGTACTCGATATTCATGCATGGCCGTAGTCGTATGACTATAGACCCTCGCACCCCTACAATACCGGGACGGAGCATGCGACCAGGCAAACATTGCTTGCACCAAGCGCGGAGCGCCGTCAGGTGTTCGGCGAGTCGCATGAAGTGTGAGCTGCATCCTACCAAGAACTACTTGTGAGGCGGACTTGCATCTTGTGACGACGCTGCTAACGTGTTCATGAGACGCGACGGAGTACTTTACAACACCGCCGAGCTGTTTGTCACGTAGCGGAGGAGGAGTGAATCACAAAACACAAAACAAAAAGAACGCCACGGACTGAGGTTGGAGTACGCGCAGCAACAGCAGTATGGCAACGAAAAAAACGGTACTGAAGCCGTAACCCCCGTACTATTATTAAGTGTGCACCGCAGGTCATGCTAGGGCTGTGCACAGCATAAGCTCTTATCACTTATCACAGATCATCGTTCCACACGAAAACATACCACTATTTACCTAAATATAAGCACCTTTTATACATTAATATTCAATGAAAACGGTGCTTATATATCGGGACAGAGTGGTATCACGTATTGCCCTGCTGGCGACGAACCCAGCTCAAAGCATTGCGTGCCGCCGCTGCTGCTGTATGAATAGCGCGTCGACGACAACACCCCACGCTCTTGCATGGCGTGCGTGTCTACTGCTACTGTACACGGACGGCGATGAAAGACAGCATCAGCAAATCAGCCTGCATCAGCTACGTACGTACTGGTACAGCATCGCCCTGGGAAAGGTCTTGCAGCCTTCACGTTGCTGTGTTGTTTCAAAGGCGGGTGCATGATAAAAACGCCGTCCTATATAAGGAAAAGACGGCACACAACTGGGCTTCCGGTTCGTTTGAGCACAAGAACGACCGGGAGGTGCCGTTCGTCGCGGCGACGAACACAAGGCTGCGCCGATGCACGAGAGCCCAGGGCGAATCGGGCGCAGCGTCATCAGGAGTCAGAGGGAGGACAGCAGCAGCAGCAGCAGCAGCAGCAGCAGCAGCAGCAGCAGCAGCAGCAGCAGCAGCAGCAGCAGTCGCAGTCATACATACACCCGTTCATGTGACACAACCGGTACGTATGCTGGGCCCAGGCTGTGGGGACAAACTACTTGAAATTAGAGTTATAAATATGTTGCAGCAGCACGTATATATTGCAAGACCTCTCTGCTTTCTTGCTTACCTGTTTGCTCCCCCGCAGCAGCAGCCGACACCCTCCCGACCACCACAGACGGAGACACGAAGCCGAGCACCCCCCCGCAGGAGCACAGGGCCAGCGCCGTGGCCAGCATCATTCCCGTCGCTCTCCCCCTGTTGGTTGTGGCTGCCCTCATGCTCGTGTTGGGAGCCGCAATTCAACCTGTATAATGTGCGGCGGACTCAACGCCTCTTGTGACAGTGACAACTGGGTTCGCTTCTAGCCGTGAGGTGGGATTTTTTCTGCGCGGAACAGCTCGGAGCACCTCACGCTCTATGTACGCACGTCGTACGTAGCCTGCGTTGGTGGGATGCGTGCGCAGAGCACTTCGTTGGTGGGATGTATAATCCCTTCCTCCGTATAGAAAACGCAGCTACAATGGAACTCCTTTGGTGAAATTGCCCAAAAGACAACCAACAGCCATCCCAGCAGGGAATCAGCGACGGTTTGCAGCAGCAGTGGGAGGGGCAATCCTCAGGTACGACGGTCACATGGCGTGGGTACGATTGGCATGACGTTGGCGTGACGGTAGCTGTCGAGCGGGAGGAAGCCGCTGCTCTGCGTGGGTGCAGAGCACCCAATTCTACTGCTGTCGTGCCTCGTTGCTTCACAGAACCAAAAACCAACCTCTCCCTCTCCCGAACCGTACGAGCAGTACCTGGTACGAGCAGAGCAGAGCTTAGGGAGGCAGAGGCACTCTTTTGCGTGTATTTTTTTTTGCGTTGCTGTTGTGCTGCTCGTTGTTGCTGCTTCTTCTGCTTCTGCTGCTGCTGCCGTTGCTCGTTGCTGCCATCCCTCCGCCTCGTCTGAACACTTGCCGCGGTGGGGTCGTAATTCGGTTCCGTTGCCCTCTCTTTTTTTCTAGAACTGAAAAAGTTATCCTTCACTAATTCCAAGTACTTTATCCGGTGTTTTGAGTTTTTGTTCTCCCTCTCTGGCACCATATTACCAGGTACCTGGTACGCACTTTGTCCGTAAATATAAGGAACATAGTGATATCCATATTCATATCCAAACGGTTATTACATTTACGGACAAAGTGGTATGCAAATCAAACGTGAAAAGACAAATCGATTCGGATGCGCCTGCTCGCTGCTCGCTCAGCGCTGGCTGCTGGCACCATGCAGCAGCGGCCTCGCCTGGTTAGCATGATGTCGACACCCGTGCCTTGCTTCGTTCCGCGTGCGTGTGGCTTATTGTCGACGCACACAGCAGTTATTTTCGTCATTTCCGTCTTGTTGCCATGTTCTGTGCTGGAGGTGTGTCATCATATATCATATCATACGTACGCAGAAAAAAATATCCCTACGACCTCGTAGGTACATAAATACCAGTACAAAATGATTTGTGCCGGTATATTTCCATGTTTCCAGCCCACCTTCCACCTTTCCATTTACGGTTTGTTTTTATCAGCAGCAGGCAGTTCGACGGTGCCCCAAAAGCACGTCGACAAGGTCTTGGCCTCTGTCCAAAGTAGTTCAAGGTTCACCGGTGTGTAGACAGAACCAAACCCCAAGCAATCTGTACCTCTCTCTCCCTGTGCCTACGTAGCTAGCTGCCCTTAAAAATTCTTTTTGAATTGGTGATGGCAATATGTCCGGAAATATAAGGGACGTTTGGTATCCATATTGATACTCAAGTGATCCTTACATTTTGGAACACAGCAGTGTGGTGCCGGTGTGCTGCGTACGCCTTACCAACATACCAGCACAAGTACTGGTGTTTGTACCCGATAATGCTGTACCGGACACTGCTTGTATAGAGTGCAGGACACTTGATAAGAAACAGGTTAATAAGAAAGTCAGGCTGAGATTTCGAGTAAAATAAGAAACTCGGGAGTCGTCATCTTGAAATTAATGTAGATAGAAAGCACCCTCTCTCAAATATAAGAAATCTACGTACAAACCTGGACCATATTTCCTGTTTTTTTATTAGGCGTCCTGTACTACTGTTTGTAACAGGTATCATATAAATACCAGTATAGAACGAATGGAACTAAAAAAAATGTTCGGGCTGGTCGGTGTGTCTTGCCCGCGCGGTTACTTGCTCGGTGCTGCTACGTACGAGTATCTGGTGCGTTTTTTCCTTCACCGTTGCTTTTATTACTCCTAGCTTTCTTTCAAGATTTTTTTTTCATGTTCTTCGTTCTTGCCCGGACACGTGCTACGATGATAGAGGTATTTTATAGGTATACCTTTTTTTTGGCTATTTTTTTTCTGAATGACCTATCAAAGGCTCCTTAACCCAAAATCGTCGAAATATCACTTTTTTTTTTTGCAAATATGCTTTCGCGTATACCAGGTACCTCGTAGGCCATGGGATTGGATTGTTCATCGAGTTGCGCTTTTTATTTCATCTCAACCCATTTAGGGCTGCAGTCCCGTTTTGGGGACAAACCAGTCTAATTCTAAGTAATTCGTCCCCAAACAGGACTCCAGTCCTAAACGGGTTAAAATCAGGTAGAGCATTTTGACCCCTTAAGAACTGGTCGCGCGTATTTGGGGACAGGCTATGTGGAGTTAGTGTGGGACATTTTTTTCAATTCTGGACAAAGCTCAGAAAAAAAATGGATGCACCTCTACCGCCGTAGCACGTGTGCCGGTGGCTGCATACGGGTACGGGTAGCGCGGTACGAGCGCTCTCTCTCTTTCAATGCGTGTTTGTCGTGTCTGTCGTAAAGTGTTCCGTACGCTGACAATAATATGAGTACGAGTATGGCATTGCATTGTCTACTACTCTGCTTACTGCGTGACAGCAGTGTAGTTTTGTCTGTGTCGTAGTTTTGTGACCACAGAAGTTTGTGATCTCTCTAGGATTGAAGAATAAGAATCGGCACGGACACTATTAATAGTAATAGGTGTGCTGCAAGTCGACGGGTGGACAGAACGGTTTAATGTGAACAACACACACACGAGGAACAAACGCCTGCTGCTGTGTTCTTTCTCCCTCTGTGGGTATGCCTTTTTTTTGGTAGGGTCATACGTCATACCCCATATTTCTCCCTTTTCAGTTTGCGACACCCCCGGGATTTGAAGTCAACCACAATGCCGAACGGGAATCTTTTACGATATCCATATCCATATCTGTACCATGAATCATGATATCATACCAGTATACCGGTACACGTTCTCCACCCACAAGAGGCCGCATTCCAAATTCCAAATGTAGCTGTTGTCACGAGTATCATGCTCCACCAGCCACTGGTTTCAATAAATTAGTACTGCTGTAAGTCCATTCTTATTCTTCCCTGCAACGAAGTCTATTATTGCTCGAAGTTCGGAAGATTTGAGTCGGGTTGGGAGTCGGGTACAGAGTGTCAAAATAAAGCTTTTACGCATGATACATGGTATATGTACGACTTGTAGTACGAACTCGTACACAAAGTTAAAGTTAGTATACTACGGTAGCTTCTGGTTACGAAAGGAATTGCTTTGGTGTATATGCTGTTGTCTCGTGCAACGTGTATCGAACCTATGGGCTGACTATGACCCTCCAAAACGTTTTGGAGAGGCATAGCCCATAATACTGAACCATTAAACCCACGTGCAGAGACCATCGACGATCGATGATGGACGATGGGCGACCATTCTCCACGTCAACAGCCCCCTAAGACCGTTCAATCAGTCATTCCAACGTTATGCGACAGCAGTGGTGTACGCGGTTTACCCATTTTAAGACCACATCTGGTTTAAGGCCCCACCAGAGATAAGACCAGGTAAAATCGGCCTGTCACGACTAAAAAACTACTTGAAATTAGTACGTATGGTATATTTTTTTCAGTACGAGCAGAATATAATACCAAAACGGAGGTGAGACCACGTACTTTGGCTTGTCACGGGATGGTGTTAAAATGGGCACACGACTTAAACCTGGTTTGGTCTAAGGCGGCTGTTTTGCCTGAGCTGCCTGGTATATTTATGAACGTAGCCATGAATGCGTACCGGTATACAGGTATTGATGGTAGTACTGTGAGCTCTGTAAGCTACGGCGATGGAGCTCGGGAGCTGGGTCCATGCTCGAACGACATGCCTCAACGGGTCATGAATTCGACTTTGATTCGATCTGCGATCTTGAGCGCCTCCTGGAACAATTACGAGTGGTTCCGCTCCGCCTTTGGTGTATATACATACAAACACTCGTCCAGAATTTCTTCCAAGTTTTTTGTTCTTTTTTTTTTTTTATCTTCCACGTATTTTTCGCTGCTTTCACGTGCTGGGTGCTGGTGCCTCTGCATTGCTGTGCTGCTTGCCGCTGCTGTGTTGCTGTTTGCCGCGTTTTGGTATTACCGTATATTGTTCTCCCCCTTCTGGTAAATGAACTGAATTATCCCTTCTCCAACAAACACAAACGACTGCAACTACAGTAGTAATTATAATAATTTTTAAGTTGTTAATAACCGAGGCTGCTTGGGCCGAGACATTCGTCAATGTTGGGGCCCCCCCCCGCGCTTGGTGCAAGCAATGTCTGCCTGGTTGGTGAAAACCCAACGTGCTCCGTCCCGGCATTGTAGAGATGCGAGGGTTTACCGCTTGATTCGCCTCACCGCTCAGCATAATACCAGATGTACTCGTAATACGTTCGGTTCCCTACCCACCGACGGCGTACCTGCACGTACGGAATTTGCCCGTATGTTGCAGAAATATTCCGCATGCCCGTACTTGATGTATAACAGAGTACCACTGTGTCCCAAAATATAAGGAAATTTCGGTATAGTAATATTCAATATAAACATTCCTTATATTTTGGGACATACTGGTACTGGTTTAGTCTACTGGTACAGATAGTAGTCTGCGCGTGCTTTTGAGCTGTCGACCCCTTGAGCGTGTCGTTCGAGCATACCGATGCTCCGAGCTCCGGACTCCATCTTTAGCCTTTCTACTGTCCTTAGCACACCTCCCTCCCTCCCTCCCTCCCCCCCCCCCCCCCCCCACCCACATATACATATATATATTTATAGGTTGGGTTGGCGTCGGTTGGCAACGACGCTGTAAAACACGCCACTCGCTGCGTGAGCTAGACAACCAGGGTGCCGTTTTTTTTGTTATTTTTTTTGGCGGTCACCAAAGCTGGCGGTCGAGTAGATCATTTGTGCGGGGTGGAGAACTTTGTTCCGCACAAGGGGAATGGTCGTCAGTAGTGTTAAATGGTAAGGCGTCCGCGAGGCAGTTACATAGTAAAACCCATTGCTGTCTCCGGAAGTGGCCACACCAGAAATTAAATTAACTCATTGAAGCTGTCGTCCATATGCAAGTTCGCCTCAGAGGCGGTTCTTAGCAGGATGCAGCTCACCCTCCATGCGACTCGCCCAATACCCCACGGCGTTTCGCGCTTGGTGCAAGCAATGTATGCCTGGTTGGTGAAAACCCAACGCGCTCCGTCCCGGCATTGTAGGGATGCGAGGGTCTATGGTCATATGACTACGGCCGTGCACAACATGAGTACACCCCCCCCCCCCCTCCCCTCCCCATATGCCGGCCCATCCCCTGCACACCCCCCCTCCCCTATCCCCATCCCAACGCACGCCTCCTCCTGCTCCTCCCCACTCCTCACCTGAGTCGGGAACAAGTTGAAAATGTGCCCGCCAAAGACGAGGCTGTC
>MEHQ01001828.1:1163033-1390768 GCA_008828725.1 Saccharina japonica | reverse complement strand
GGGGGGGGCGAGGGGGGTCCGGGCAGTGTAGCGTCGCAGTGTCTGAGTGCTGGCTTTTTTTACTCATTTGACTGGCTTTACTTGTTTGATTGCTCGCTATTTAGCTCATTTTATAACTCCTTTTTAAAGTATGATGTTCCCGACACATGCGTGCCGCGCTTTTAAAGGGGTAAAATACGCGGTGAACCCGATCTGGTTGTCGACTTGTGTGTGTGTGTGTCTTTCCGGTGGGAGTTGCTAGGTATGATACGCGTTGGTTGCTTTCGGGATGATTGTTGATGTAGCGCTCTGTCCGTGTTTGTCTAGCCGAGCCTTGCTGATCGTGGTGGACGAAGTGTTCCATCTAACCTCGCAATCGTCCTTGTCTTTGTTATTTCTTCTTGCTCCTTCTCTTCCTCTTCCTCTGCCTGTTCGTCTTCGCCCTTACCCTCCCTCCCTCCCTCCCTCCCCCCCCCTCATTTAATGACGTTCTCCTCTTTTTCTTCCCCCCACGTGTTATTGCTCTCGCTGATGAAGAATAAACTCCACGGTGCACGCGGCCGTGGTGTGCATATTGGTAACGATTTGTCTGCTGACCATGTCCTTCGACTCCGAGACACTGGTACCCCAAGGTTCCACCACGCTGCTGGAAGTCACCTTCAGTATATGTGAGTTACGTACATAGGAGTTCGAACTTGGGAGGGGGAGAGGGGAGGGGGCCGTAATTTTGTGGAAGAGTTTCGGTGTTTGTTCTGTCGACCGGGTCGTAACAGCCGTCAAAAAGCCCATGACGGACAGCCGTCAAGATCCCTTGACAGACAGCCGTCAAGGAACTCTACACTAAAACTAGTATATTGAGTAGGGCTGGGCACTGGCTGACTCAGTCAGTAGCGATGTACACCGTCGTCAAAATCAATCAGTATTCGTACTGTATTGCAGCAGTATATTGTCTCTCCTTTTTCCTCTCTCCTTCCGAAACGCATTCGGTTGGGTTTCCGTACTACAATATGGCGTGTTTCTTGGACGTACATGAGAAAAAAAAACAACTGGCGAATATACTGGCCGGGTCAATCAGTAGATTACTACTGCCAGTAGATGACTACTGCCAGTAGATTACTACTGCCAGTACATACTGCTGTGCCAGTGCCCAGCCCTAGTATCAAGTCTACACGGACAGCAGTCAAGGCCCTTGACGGACAGCCGTCAAGGAAGTCCCCACACTAAAACTAGTACATACAGTCTAAAGAGGCCTTATCGGGCAAATCCTAGACCGGTAACCAGCCCTGTAGACTCACGCTTCTCAAAATGTTGGGAAAGCCAGCCCTCCCTCATACGGGGAACCCTCGTACTAATTGCACATGGGGTCTGCAAATATAACTCTGCACACCCTTTCGCAGTATGCTGGTTTTAATGTGTTTTGCTGTTTGCTCTGGCTCTTTCTCGTAGAAACCCTGTTTCTTGTTTTGTGAGTTTTGGTTGGGCTGGGATCAATCAGGCGGCCGGTTTCATGTGTTTTGTTTTTTTTCTGTGGCCGTTTTTAGTGGATGCCCTGATTTGATGAGAATTTTGGTTGAGCTGGGATCAGGGTACCAGGTGGGCGCTGTGGGCGACAGATTACATACGTGCCCAGGTTCAGTATGGAAGGGAGGGTGGGATTAGGTCGGGGTGACATCAGGGTGCCAAGCCAAAGGTGTGCAAGTTTTACTTGCACACCCGTTCTGCAAATAGGGCTCGTCGTCTCCCAGCCCCTTTATACGTAGCTTAAATGTTGTGGGTGCAACCGGCGACGTACACAAGTGCTCGTGTGTTGATGGTCCGCATGTATGAAGCATCTCACTCTCGTTGTCGCTCTCTCTGGTTCCGTTTCGTGTCGTGCCGTTTCGCGTCGTTCCGTGCCAACTTGTGCCGTTTTGTGTCGTTTCGTGACGCTTTTGTTTCGTGCCGTTTCGTTTCGTGATGTGGCGTTTCGTTTCTTGCCGTCTCGTTTCGCTTCGTTTCGTGTCGTTTCGCGTCATGTCGTTTCGCGTCGTTTCGTGCCGTTTCGTTTCGCCTCGTGACTTGTCGTTTCGTGCTGTTTCGTGTCATTGCGTGCCGTTTCGTGTCATTGCGTGCGGTCTCGTGTCATTGCCTGCCGCTTCGTGTCATTTCGTTCCGCCTCGTGGTGTGTCGTTTCGTACCGTTTCGTGTCATTTCGTGCCGTTTCGTTTCGTGCCGCTTCGTTTCGTTTCGTTTGTGCAGCCATCGGGTATTTTTTGTTCGATTTGGCCGTGATTCTGTGGTGGATGCTCCCGATGTGGACCGTGTTCGTCCTGCACCACGTCGTCGCCCTGTGAGCTACCATACCATACATAGATGTCGGGAGACAGGACTTTCAACCCTTGACAGACAGCAGCTTTGCCTTGACATGCCGTGACTGACACCAAACTACTAGGTTTTAGTGTGGAACACTTCGTCCCTACACCTTTGACAGCGCATGTTTTGCCTTGCTTGACATGTCTCCTGACATCTTTGATACCATATGAAACGGCTGTCACCAAATGTGCCGGTCGACGGGTCTACTCATAGTTTTGGCCCGTCACGTTCTCTTTAGGCTTAATGTACTATTAAATAGTATTAGTGTGGTGAGTTCCTTGACGGCTGTCCCTCACGGGGCAATAGTGCCGTCAACGGATATATGTGACTGTCAACGGACATCTTTGGCTGTCAACGGATATATTTAGCCAGGTTCTGTATCAATACTGTGCCCATACTTATTTCCCTCTCCCCTCCCCTCCCCTCCCCTCGTTCGCAGAACTCCTTACGTGATCACGCAGTTTTTTTTCACTTGCAGCAAAGGGCAATACGTTCTGCTGCTGTTTCTCTTGGTGGAGGCGAGCACCGTACCCCTTAACGCCATGGCGTTCTTGGAAGACTTGGGCCGGCGACGATCGGCGGCGCACAGGTGCGGCGTTACTTGTGCCGTTTGGAAATCGGTTTCGTTTTCGGTTTGGCTACGTAAGGTTTTTATTTGTAGTAAATATATATAAACAAGCAGAAACGACAGCCGCCGACTTTTGTTCGGGTCTTTGGTTGGGTTGTGTCTGGATTTTATGGATTTTGATTGGTTTGGTTCGTTTTGGGTTTTTTTGTCGATTGGTTTCGTTTTGTTTCCGTGTGGTGGGATGTCTCTTTGTCTCTTTGTTGTGTTGGTTCCATTTGTTTCGTTTCGGGTAGTTTCGTTTATTTTTATTTTTTTATATATGGGCTACCACCAGGTACCAGGAAGGTATGCAGACTTTAGACTACTGCACGCGTCGGACGTATCTACTGTATCTGCAGATGTATCATGATCTAGATCATCTACAGATATATCATGATCTAGATCATCCACAGATATATCATGATCTAGATCATCCACAGATATATCATGATCTACTAGTAGACCATCTACAGATAGGTCACGATCTAGATCATCTACAGATAGATCATCTAGATCCCAACCTGCCGATATAAGATGTTGTGCAGGAGCTGTCAAGGACAAATCCAACCCGAAAAACATGAGCTAGACCATACAGATCATACAGATCAAGAGTCTATCTGCCCTGAAACTACTGTATCATAAGGTGAGAATCGGTGATCTGTGAAACGTCCTATTCTCACTTATATACGTACGAAGTATATATATACCTGGTATGATTTAAAAAAAATGAATCTCCCTTATTTTTTCGAGTAGACTGGTAGCTGTTCAAATCGCTTGATACTGAAACCACCATGCGTGCCTTTGTGACCCCAGATCTGAGTTACGACCAGGAAGGAGAGATAAAAGAAGGGCGAAGATAATAAATGGGATGGGGGGAAGAACAAAATAAGAGCAGTGGCCAAAATCGGGTATACCCGATGGGTTTGTGGCCAAAACAGGGTACCATCATTGTATTTTAGTGACCGCGACGACCCCAGGGCGCCATCTCATTGGCCAGCGCGGGCCACCACCCGACGCTGGCCACAAACCCATCGGGTATACCCGATTTTGGCAGCCCCCCCCCCCCCCCCCCCCCCCCCCCCCCCTCCCCCCCCCCCCCCCGCCCTATATTATATAGGTTGGGTTGGCGTCGGTTGGCAACGACATTGTAAAACATGCCGCTCACTACGTGAGATAGACCACCAGGGTATCGTTTTTGTTGTTGTTTTTGACGGCCGATCACAGCTGTCGGTCGAGTTAGATCCTATGTGCGGGGTGGAGACCCTCTGCTCCGCACAAGAAGAAAGGTCGTATCACGTACCAGGTAGTGTTTATGCTAAGTCACCCACGAGGCAGTTACATAGTACTTCCATTGCTGTCTCTGGAAGTGGCCACACCAGAAATTAAATTAACTCATTGAAGCTGTCATCCATATGCAAGTCCGCCCCACAAGCGGTTCTTAGTAGGATGCAGCTCACCCTTCATGCGACTCGCCCAACACCTCACG
Source organism: Saccharina japonica (assembly GCA_008828725.1). NCBI lineage: Eukaryota > Phaeophyceae > Laminariales > Laminariaceae > Saccharina > Saccharina japonica. The sequence goes on along the minus strand of MEHQ01001828.1, from coordinate 1,386,344 downwards.
GCGCTTCGCGCTTGGTGCAAGCAATGTCTGCCTGGTTGGTGAAAACCCGACATGCTCCGTCCCGGCATTGTACGGATGCGAGGGTCTATGGTCATACGACTACGGCCGTGCACATGAGTACACCCCCACCCACCCACCCACCCCCTCCCTTGCACCCTGAATGCTGATTGCGCGCGCTCTCTCTCGTCTGGAAAAAAAAGGTTTGCGCACGGCGTGATGTACGCCTTGTGGTTTGTCTTCCGATTTTTGCTGCCAATCTACCTGCTCGTCATGATCTGGACGAAGGTCGCCAAGGACATTAGCTCGGTGAGCCAACGCAATACTTTTGTTTCTTTTTTTTTTGGGGGGGGGGGGGGGGGGGTCGTTGAAGTCATTTAGCTCGGTGCATGAATCGAGGCACGCTCTTATAACAACCCATTCAGCACTGAAAAAATGTCCCACACTAATTCCAAGTAGTTTTCCCCCAAATGCGTGGGACCAATTCTTAAGGGGGTTGAACGTAATTTTTGTTTTTTGGGGTTTTACTCTTACAGCAGGAACGTTCTATATTATATGGTATAGGGTCGTTTTTGTATACGTAGGAAGCAGACTACACAAGAAACTCAACCAAAAGTTGGTTCTAACCAAAAATCTTCGCAAACGCCGTAATTATGCAATTATGGAATGACTATTATTGACGCGATCCCTGCACCCCAATCTTCCCCCCGGGGTTTCCAGGAGGAAGCGTGCTTGATCCCTTCCATGGTGTGCGCTCACATCATAGCGCTGTTCTGCATGGGGGTGTTTTGCTTCGTCCTCACGCCCGAGGTTTACAGGTCAGAGCCAAAGCGAGAGAGTCACGAGAGGTGTTTTTGTTGTTGTTGTGGTGGTGGTGGTGGTGGTGGTGGTGTTGGTGTTGGTGGTGTTGGTGGTGTTGGTGGTGTTGGTGGTGGTGGTGGTAGTGGTGGCGGTAGTGGTGGTGGTAGTGGTGGTCGTGGTAGTGGTGGTGGCGTCGGTGGTAGTGTTGGTGATGTTGGTATTGTTGTGGTGGTGTTGTTGGTGGTGGGTGACTTGTTTCTTGCTTGCTTGTTGCTGTTACTGCTGTTGCTGTTGTCGGCATTGTTGTACTTTTTGTAAGTGTGTTTTGATGGGTGTGGAGGGAAGTTAAGTATGTTGAGGGTGAGCGTGACATGCGCAAATGCCGCTTTCGCGTGCAAGCGCGCACTGACCCACGGAGCGCGATGACGCTGTATCATATCAGCCCCTCTGTTTTTTTTTCTATAATCTGTATGTATCTCTGTTTCTCACTCTCACTTCGCCTGTCTGTCTGTCTGTCTGTCTGTCTGTCTGTCTGTCTGTCTGTCTGCCTGCCTGTCTGTCTTGCTGTATGTCTGTCACAACTGAAACCGAAACCGAAACCGAAACCGACACCGATTCTAAAACGAACCGAAACCGGAACTGAAACACACCGAACCGAAACCGCAACCGAAATTAAACCACACCGAATCGAACGAAACCGAAACAAAAACACACGAAACCAAAAACCTACAACCAAAACCAAAAACCTAAAACCAAAACCCCAAATCCAAAATCGAAAAATCGAAAAATCGAAACCGCGAGCAGTCGTTTGAGGTACGGAGATAAGGAGGACCCCGCGATTGACGCAGTCCTCGCCGAGGGCGTCGGCGGCGTGGGTAGAGGATCGGGAGGAGACGCGGCTGCGTCCTCGATAGCGATGGAGATGGGCGAAGGTGGTGGTGGCGGCGGCAACAGCGGCCGGCGGAGCCCGGGGGCAGCGGGAGGGGCTTACCACGACCTCGATTCAGTGTCAGCGGCGCCCGCGGGACCGGTGAGGGATAACGCCTCCGGAGAAGTAATAAAAGGCTCATTTTTTTTTCCGATTTTGGGTGTTTTTGGTGTTTTTGGCGTTTTTTGCTTTGTTTCGCACGCTGGGGGGTTTAAGGGTAGCGCGAGGCGCGGTATGGGAGTGCGTTTTTTGCCTCGGTATGTCGCCTTTTTCGGGGATTGGTTCCGCTTTTCGCTGGGTGTTTATTGCGCGAGGATTGTTTCGTTGGTTGGATGAAAAATGCCCCTCCCCTCCCCTCCTTTCTCCCCTATCTCCTCACTTCATTCTCACCCCCTACCCGTTTTTGTGTTGTCGCGTTGTTTTTTTTTGCTATGCTACAGGTTTCCCCGAGGCGTACGATAATTAGCGTAGCGAGAGAGGGCCGGACCGAAATGGCGAAGGCGGTTAGAGAAGGGCTGTTGCCACATGGGGATGACGAGGGTGGGCCGGGGCACACGGGCGCGGACAGGTCTTCGGCGGGGCAGATGCGATGACGAATGCGAGGGACGTTGATGCTGTAATGACGGGACGACGCTTGCTGCTGCTGCTGCTGCTGCTGCTGCTGGTGCTGCTGCTGGTGCTGGTGCTGCTGCTGTTGCGGGGGTGATCGTGGTGAACCTGCTATCGTGATGTTTGGGACTACTGTGGTGATGACGCTGCTGCTGCTGCTGCTGCTGGTGTTGGTGCTGCTGGTGCTGGTGCTGCTGCTGTTGCGGGGGTGATCGTGGTGAACCTGCTATCGTGATGTTTGGGACTACTGTGGTGACAACGCTGCTGCTGCTGCTGCTGCTGCTACTGCTGCTGCGGCTGCGGGGGTGACCATGGTGAACCTGCTGTGGTGCTGTTGAGACTACTGTGGTGATGTTGGGACTACTGTGGTGATAACGCTGCTGCTGCTACTGCTGCTGCTGCTGCGGGGGTGACCATGGTGAACCTGCTGTGGTGCTGTTGAGACTACTGTGGTGATGTTGGGACTACTGTGGTGATGTTGGGACTACTGTGGTGATAACGCTGCTGCTGCTGCTGCTGCTGTGACGAGGAGGATGGTTTTTCGGTGGCAACGAACGTGAAGCTGGGTTGATGCTGACGCTGCTGCTTGTGATAAGGATGACGATTATGAGGAGGATGATGGACGCTGGTGCTGTGATGGTGCTGCTACTGCGATTGCGGTGACAGATAATGCTCCTGCTTGTTGCGGTGGTGGTGATTGCTAGCGCTGCTGTACGGACGCTGCTGCTGGGGGTGACGCTAACGCTACTGCTGTGCCTGACGGCTGCTGGGGTGATGCTTTGCGCTGCTGTGCTGACGCTGGCGGAGAGTGATGATGCTGCTGCTTCTGTGATCGTGATGATGATGATGCTGCCGTGTGCTGTTATGATCATGGCGCTGCTAGCGCTGCTGCTGCGATGAAGTGATGACGCTTTTTTGCTGCTGCTGCTGCTACTGCTGCTGCTGGTGGTGCTGCTGCTGCTGCTGCTGAGATGGAGTGATGACGCTCTGTTGCCGCGGTGGTGCCTGCTTCTGTGATGGCCTTCGTTGTTGCGACGACGCTGCTTCAACCACTGCCTTGCGATGGCGCTTGCTGTGGTGTCGCTACCCGTGGACTCGCTTGCTGTGGTAATTCCAACACATGGGGCGGTTCATCCATCCCCACTTCCACGATCTAGACATCCCAGGGCAGCTACAGCCCTGATCTGTATGATCTGTATGATCTGTATGATCTGTGCGGTCCATAGCTCGTGCTACCGCGTGTGGGTTCCGCAAAGTCAGCATGACCCAGCACATTTTTCCTGGGTTGGATCTGTACTATACAGATCCTGCACAGCCTCGTATAGCGGCAGGTTAGGATCTAGATGATCTATCTGTAGATGATCTATCTGTAGATGATATAGCTGTAGGTGATCTATCTGGAGATGATCTATCTGCAGACCATGATCTGTCGAACGTTTGGACGATTCTGCTGGGAGGAACACTGCTGCTGCTGCGGTCACGCCTTCTATGGTCACGCCTACGGCGATGGGATCACGCTTGTGCTTTGCAAGGACCCCTGCTGAGATATCGCCTCTGCAATAGGCAGAAAAAGTGTCCACGCGGGTGGGGGGTTCCCTCCTGCGGCGCGGGTCTACAGCAGCAGTAGAGAGCCCGAGACGTGCGTGTTGTTTCTTCACCTGAAGTATACTGCAGGCAAAAACACGGAACGCCTGATGGCGTTTTTTTTTTTATAGGTTTTGGTTCAGGGCCCCGGTCGCGTTTGATCGTACGTTATCACACCGGGTGATAACACACCACCCCATTCGGATAATTTTCTCGACATGTGGGGGGAAGGTGCGAACGCTTATAGTATAGCGATATGCGTCTACGGAGATTTGTCGATCGTCGGGGACATTTCCAAACAAAAAATACCGTCATTTTCGTTGTGTGTGCCCCCCGCCCCCTCCCCCCTTGCTTCTGGAGATAGTCGGCGTCGTAGTTTTTTTCCAAGGGGTGTTGTTACTTATCATCCCCCCCATCCCCTCCCCTCCTGCTCTGGAGATACTAGCCGGCTACGAAGTTCGTTCCATCGGCGGTGTGCTATATGTATCCCCCCCGGGATGATAGGTATAGCGGTATTGGTGGTGCCCGCTTCAAGCTGTTTTTTTCTGCTGCTGAAACGTTACGCCGAACCTTCGTACGCACTGCTCCAGGCAGGCCCCCCCTCCCCGCCCCCGGCCCCGCCCCCCCAAAAGTGGTTGCAAGCTAGCTCGAAGTGGGGTTATAAAACCTGCGCTGCTTGGCGCTGTTTCTCGGCGCAGTTTTCTGTTGCCGTGTTTTTTCTTTGCCGAGAGCAGTGGTGGTGGTGTAGTTTGGAGTTACAGTGGTGGGAGTTTTGGAGTTGTACGGGGGAGGCGTCGATGATGTGGGAACGTGCCCCCCCTCCTCCGCCCCTCCCCTGCCCCTCTTCGCCTCCTTCATTTTTTTTTTTCCCTTTAAATCTGATTGGCGTGGGATTGGGTGGGGAGGGGGGGGGGGGAGGGTTTTTGATGGTAGAGGTGGCGTATGGCACGTGATCGGATGGTGGTGTCTGTCGTGAGTGATGATTATATGATTTTTTGTACTCCCGTTTTTGGGGCTTTTGTGCTGGTTCCTCTTTTTTGGGGCTGTTTTTTTTTTTTCGCGCTGGCGCTTGCGCTGTTTTGTGAGTGGGGGTTTCGTCGAGAGCACGTAGCGGTGGCGTTTTTGGGGGCTGACGGAGCGCGGGATAAAAACGTGCGCCCTTCCTTTGTCTTGTGACTTACTGTCCCGCCTGCTTTTCGTTCCCAAGTTTTGTTTTTTTGTATTATGTCAGATCGGGGAGAGAGGGTTGGAAGGCTTTTGTTGGATTAAGGTAGCAGAATGGCGTGTGACCCTTGGGCGAGGTATAGATGGTGTGATTGATTGTAGATGGTTCTTGCCCCCCCCCCCCGCCGCCGCCGCCCTCCTGCCTGGAAGTCGCCTCACAGGCGGTTCTTCGTAGGATGCAGCTCATCCTTTCACGCGACTCGCCAAACACCTCACGTTTCGCTTCGCGCTTGGTGCAAGCAGTCAATGTCTTGCCTGGTCCGTGAAAAACCCGACGTGCTCCGTCCCGGCTTTTTCGGGGTCTCGGGGATCTTCCGGTGTTACGACTGCAGTCTTGCTTGGCATGAGTATCCCCCCCCCCCCCCCCCCCCTCTTAACTTCGGATAAGTTCGAAGAGAGGGTTTTTTTAGGCTGTTGGCTGTGTGTGTGATTTTTGTGTTGTCTTTGTTCTTGGTTGTGTTTTGGTTTGGTTTTGGTGTTCCTGCGCGATGATGGGCGTGTTCCCGACCATCGGATCTACGATAAGTGCTACGCCTAATAACGTGCGCTCTCTCGAGCGTGGTCAACCTCGCCGCGAGCTGCCTCGAGTTACAGCCTCAGTTTTGTGTGTTACGCTTCTCGGGTTCTTGATGCCCCCAAGTTCTTTATCGCAAGTTTTTTGTCTCAAGTTCTTGATGCCTCAAGTTATTGTGGCAAGTTTTTGTCGGCCAGATCTTGTCGGCAAGATGTTGTCGCAGGTTCTTGTCGCAGGCTCTTGTCACAAGATCTTGTCGGCCAGATCTTGTCGCAGGTTCTTGTCGTCCAGGTCTTGTGGCGATATCTTGTCGCAAGATTTGTCGCGCGCGTTCGCCGGGCTGAGGGGAGGGTGGAGGGATGGCTTGGCATTTCTGTCCCACATCGTGTGGCAGGGTCAGCTCCGGCGGCCCAATTTTTGTTGTCGCGAAGGGACGGTTGGTTTCCCCTCCCCCCCCCCCCCTAGTCGACTCGGGTGCAATGTCTTTTATTCTATTTTACTTTTGTTTGTTTCGCATGCGTCAAGCGTGCGGTGGAGCTTGGTGCCAAGTGCAGGGTCGGCCGAGCGGATACGCAGTGCGCGGTGCGTGTGGGTTGTGTGGGCTTTCGGCTTTACGTAGGCTAACGGGCCGGGCCGGGCCGGGCCGGGTCGGGTCGGGTCGGGTCGGGCAGCGCTTTCGTGCCACGAAGCACAAGGCGCGGGTTATTATGGAGCCTCGGGCCGGGCGGGGTTGGGGTTGGGGACTCGGGGAGGCTTCGTGAGCTTCGAGAACAGAATCCGGGCGAGTTTTACTTTGGTTGCTTGCGGGAGTTATTTCAGTGTTTAGGCTGCGGTGTGCTAGGTATGTATGTGCGTCTACTATTAATGAGTGCAGTTCGTGTGATCGGGGGGGGGGATCGTTTTCTTTTTCTTTGTATTTTGTGGTGCGTTGTCGCGTTCCCGCTGTTGGTGTTGTGTGGCCTCCCTCTGCGTCCTTTTGACGTCGCGCCTTAACCTACGGAGCCCTGGCGACGTCTTGTGACTCAAGCTCGCGTGGCAGATCCGTGGCGAAGTTTAATGAGACATACTATGGATACCGCGGGTCCGTGCTGTCGGTATGTACCGTCAAGCACCGCGCGATTCCCAAACAAAATATTAAGATTCATTGGTTGGAAGATCAAAGATTTTGCTCGCTACGAGAAATAACACTATGGGGCCAGAGATAGCGGTGCTCAACGCAGGAGTTGCTGCACCACGCTATCGTGCTTTTTCGGATACAAACTTGGGGGTTTTATTCTCCGCCACCATATTATTGTATACGCGTAAGTACGCGTGCCGTGTGTGCCCAGTGTTTTGCGACAATCCATGTGGATGAAGAGCTAGATATGGAGACGGGTGTACATGTAACGGCAAGGTTTTTATCTAAGACGCGACACAAACCGCTGCACCTCCTATGGCAACCCAATCACCCCCCCCCCCCTCCGCTTCCCGGCTTAGAGATCGAGGGTCTATGGTCTTACGACCACGGCTATGTATGATATGCGGCTTATGAGTACAGCACGTGGATGCAAAGACAAGGGCTTTATCGCTTTTACTTTCTAACACACGACACGACCACTAACTGTACCTAGCTCAACCACCGCCCCCGCCCCCGGCAGCAGCAGTAGCAGCGGCGGCAGCAGCAGCGGCGGCGGCCGCGGCAGCAGCCATCTCCGCCGAGTGTAGGCCCTTCGCACACCGCACCGTCTTGAGCAGGCAGTCCGTCGAAGCCGGGTCGTACGGTAAATGCCGTACCCACCAGTCATGCCACCCGACGAAACTCAAGCCGCCCCCGTGGTACCCGTAACCGCTCGACCTACTCGGAGACCGCCCACCCCTCGCCCCGGCGGCCCCTCCGCGACTATTTCTATCCGAGCTCGATTGTGCCTTGGCTGCTTGACCACCGCCGCGGGAAGACATCTTGCTCCCTCCCCCCCCGGTGCTTATGACTCGCTCTAGGTCTTCCATGGCGGCGTCGAGAGCGCCGGGCCCGAACGGAACTCGGAGGTCGACTAGTACCGACCGCACGGCAGCCGCGTGTATGGCGTGTTTCCGTTCGAAGAGTTGCGCTCCGGGAGGTGGTGGTGGTGGCGACGGTGGCGGTGGCGACGGTGCTTCCGTGTTGAAACGAACCGGAGGCGACGTGGTGTTGGGGACCGGTTGCGCTGTTACGGCGGTGGCGGCTGTTGCTGCTGTTGGTGTTGTTGTTGCGGCGGCGGCAGGGTGGACTGAATATGTCGTTGCGCTCGTTGTCCCTGCCACCGCCGCTCGACCGTCCCACGCTTGTTGGGCTGTGCTGCTGTTGTTGGTGTTGATGTCACGTGGCACTGCCGCCGCCGCCGCTGACGTCGATGCGGCCCCATCCGGACCTGCGACACCCTCGTCGTTCCCATCGTTCGCCACAGCGTTGGTACGACGCCATCTATTATATTCCAGATACGCGGCGTCAGCCGCGTGCATGTGGTGCGGCACGGACAGGCAGAAGCTCGGGAGTTCAGGCCACGCGTCTATCACAAGTACGTTGTCTGCGCCGCCGCCGCCGCCGCCGCCGCCGCCGCCGCCACCAGAAGCTAGCGCGGTACCCTTCCCTTGCGCGTCGGCCTGTCGCGAACCGATCGGTGTCGTCGTTGCTCCAGCCGTCCCGGCACCACCAGCAGCACTAGCACCACCACCACCACTAGCCCCCCCCGCACCCCCCCCACCCAGACGCGGGGGAAACACACGTTTGAGGATGCCGTAAGCGTGCGTCGGCCGACGAAGGTAGGCCTGCGCCCAAACGAAACGGTGAAACATTCGTCGCCGAAACGCAACCTGTACCGCCAGCGCCGACGCGTTCATCCTCGCGCGGTCCCCTCCCGCGGCCCGCGTTGGGCCTGCACTCGCACCCCCACGGGCGGAAGAGGTCGGCGGTCGGTATCTTGTTACCCCGCCCCCCTGCTGCCCAACCCGGTCGCTGTACGCCTCTGTCGCTATCTGGAGAACCTTGTGAATGCTCCGCTTTGTGCTGCTACCGTCGTCCGCGTTGTTGTTGCTCTTTTTCGGCGAAGAATTTGGCCCTGCGCCTCCTCCTGCTGCTGCTGCTGCTGCTGGTGTTGCTGATGAACGCGATTGCTGTCGTAGCCTACCCGCTGAGCCGGTGCGATTCGGATGGTGCTCCCCCCCCGGGTTACCCGCGCCCCTCCCAGCAGCAGGAGCTCGAGAAGCTGAGGGTTTCCGACCCCCCTCGCGATCGCGGGCGCCCGAACGTTTCACTTTGGCACTGCTGCTGCTCGCATTCGCCGCTGCACCGCCGCCGCCGCCGCCAATGCCGCCACCGTCGCCACCGTGAGAGGCCGACTGAGCCATGGCGTCAGATTTCGCTTCCAACAGCTTGAGCACGATTTTGGTCCGGGCCACGGCTTCCTGCAAGCGCGAGCGAGACAAAAAAAAAGGGACAGTCATGAAGGGCCAGGGAGAGGGCATGCCAAGAGTAAAATCGGCGGACGAGAGAGAGAGAGAGAGGGAGAGAGAGAGCGCGTTTGGGGCCTTTGTGTGACGGACATAACATGGTACACCCACCGTCCCGTCCCGTCCCGTCTCAACAACCTGTTTGGTCGTCATTTTACCGTCCCGTCTTCATTTTTTTTCCGCCAAACAAGTAAAAATAGTACCGTCCCGTCCCGTCTCGATTATCGAGTACCGTGATAAGCCTTGGAAATAACGCACCAGATACACTGGTCGCACGTCACTGGTGAGGCGGGGGCGGGGGGGGGGGGTACTTCATATTCATGCACGGCCGTAGTCGTATGACCATATACCCTCGCATCCCTACAATGCCGGGACGGAGCACGTTGGGTTTTCACCGACCAGAAATACATTGCTCGCTCGCACCAAGCGCTGTCAGGTGTTGGTGCGCGGGGGGGGGGGGTATACGAATGACGTGCAGGGCCGTAGTCGTATGACCTTAGACCCTCGAATCCCTATAATGCCAGGATGGAGCACGTTGGGTTTTCACCGGCCAAGCAGACATTGCTAGCACCAAGCGCGAAGCGCCGTGTGGTGTTGGGCGAGTCGCATGGAGGATGAGCTACATCCTACTGAGAACTGCTTGTGAGGCGGATCTGAATGTGGAAGACAGCCTCCAATAAATTGATTGGTTTCCGGTTTGGCCACTTCTAGAGACAGCAATGGGGGTACCATGTAACTACCTCGCGGGTGCCTTACCATATACACACTACGTGATACGATCATTCCCCTTGTGCGGAGCAAAAGCTCTCCACCCCGCACAAAAGGTCTATAACTCGACCGCCAGCTGTAATCGACCGCCAAAACAAAACAAACAAAAAACGGTAACCTGATGGTCTAGCTCATGTAGTGAGCGGCATGTTTTACAGCGTCGTTGCCAACCGACGCCAACCCAACCTATACATAACATAGGGGGGTGAGGTTTGCATGTATCTGGTGGCGTTTTCTCTTTTTTTTTTTCCCCCCCCGTCGTGTTACCCCCTGACCTACTCACCCTAAACTCCGCTTTGCTGGCCTCGGTGACCCTCTGTTGCCGTCGGCCGCCGGCGACCCCCCCAGCCTCCTCTTTCTGAAACCCGCCGTGCCCTTCCCGTTGCGCAGACACCCTCCGATCAAGGTAGCGCCGCCGCTCCCGCACATAGCCTTCCACGAACCGCTGCTCAATTTTTGTTTTTCGACGGGGGTTAAGGGCAATAAAAAATAAATAAAAAAACGGTTTTTAGAAACAGAATTCCCTACTTGGGGAAACAAGTTACTTGGAATTAGAAGTCAGATTTAGGTTTTTGTACTTACGGTACAGTGCTAAAAGGGGTATAACTAGGGCTGTGAGTAACAAGGGATGCCTTATTCGGCTCTGCACTTGACGACTATTTTTTTAATAGTTATTAGTTGGATTGGCTGGATGGCGGAAGCAAGCCAACTATCTAGAACTAGTCCGGGGGGCCATAGTAAATAGGACCTGAGGTATACACAAAAAACTATATATTCCCTATTTTTACTTAACATTTTTTTGTCCCTATATACTATGGTCCCCCGTGAACAACATTTGGTTTCATCAATAAAAAAAACACGCTTCGAGCTTCAAACGCGCCGAGTCAGATACAACGACGAAGAAACCCCGCAAAGTTACCGGACGTAACTGACCATAGCTAAAGTTACCGGACGTAACTGATGATTGGTCGGCGATTTATAGTCGGTCAACTCGCAGGGCTAGTTAGTTACTACCCCTTTTTGGGGACACATTACTGCTCGGAAAATCACTCAGATGATACAGGTGCAAGGGAAATCCTTCCAGCTTTTCCCTCAAGAAAACAAAAAATGGGTGACCGACCCAAATATTGGGGGTGACCGATCGGGGTGACCTATCCCGGCCAGCTCTTTGCGCACGAGCTCACAGCTACCGCCGCTGCTGCCCACAAGGCAACGCGCTAAGCTTTCGCGCCACTCGTAGCTCCAGGCAGCGCGCTAAGATTTCGCGCGCTAAGCTTTCGCGCTACTCGAAGCGCCAGGCAACGCTAAAAGCTTTTCGCTCGAAAAGCTTTCGCGCCTCTCGAAGCGCCAGGCAACGCGCTAAGCTTTTCGCGCGCTAAGCTTTCGCGCCTCTCGTAGCGCCCTTCCCTCACCTTCTGCCGCTCTACGATGACCACCGCCATCTCCCTCTCCGCTAGGTCCCGGTCGCCGTCGGTCCACTTCCCCGCCCGCTTCCGGGCCTTCATCGCCCTACGCTTCTGGGCGCCCCTGCTGCTGCTGCTGCTGCCGCCACCGCCGCCGACAACGGCACCAGCAGCTTTCGTCGGCGTCCCCCCCCCTCGAAAATTGCTGGCGCAGAGCAGATGAGCTGCGCCGCTCGACGCCGAGGCGGTCCCAGCAGCAGTGGTGCCGGTGCCTGTGCCGGTGCCGGTTGCGGCTGGGGTGGTAAAACGCCTCATGTTCTCTAGGAGGTCTGTCGCCCGTTTCCCTGTCAGCGGAGGGTGTGACGCTCCCTGTACGGTATACAGAAGGGGGCGTGTGCCGTATAAGAGGGCGGGGGGGGCGGGGGGGTCAGATTATTTGGCGCAATATTTGGTTTGTTTTTGTTTTTCCGATCTAAGCTTCAAGCTTTTTTAGAACAAAAATGTTGAATATAGACCGGGTTTTGTTGTGTTGTGTTGTCTGTTGTTGGTTGTTGTTGCTTGTTAGTTGGCGGATGTCTGGAACGCAATACCTGAGTATCAAGTGTCCTGGGCGCGTGATCTGGTGGCAGGTTACCTCAACGCTTGGTTGATATCACGGTGTACTCCATCGATCCCTGCTTGCCCGCCCCTCGTCTCTCCCCAGCTCCACTGCACCCCGCCTCCTCCATCCCTCCTCCTGTCCTACCCGCCCTTTCTGGCGCCGCTCGCTCCGCTGCGCTTTGCTGGCTATCGTCGATGCGGGGTTCCGTTCCGTCATCTAGACAAAACAAAAATCAGCAACAACATTACGGCACAAAACAAGAACTAAGGGCATGTCAACATGTCAACATATGTAGATGTCAGAATGTTGGGGGGGTTAAGATTAGGTTTAGGGAGGCGTGCTATAAGTAAGATAGGGATATGATGGCACCTTTTCTTTTTTTTTGCCTCATAAGGCGAATATTTTCTGAATGACGGGGGCCCCTCCTTAACCCTTTTAGGACTGCAGTCCCTTTTTTGGGGACAAACCACTCTAATTATAAGTAATTTTGTCCCCAAAACGGGACTCCAGTCCTGTAAGGGTTAACCCAAAATCGGCAAATAATGCCATTTTTGTTTTTTGTTTTTTGCGATATGATTTGTTGTATACCCTATACAGGCCAGGCCGTGGGAGGCACTGTTCGTCGGGTATATAGCACTTTCTTTTTTATCGAAAAAAAAACGTTTTTGGGCGAGGCAAAAGCGCTCCCGAGGGAAGAGTCTCATAAACATATTTGGTGTCTCTCTTTCCTTAGCACGTGTCTTCGTATAGGGTTAGGGTTAGGGGTAGGCCTCGTCGTTCGTCATCCCTCAGGGCTAACAAGGGCCCGGCATTCCCAACACACATGGGGTTGTTTGTTCACTACGAACGAGCATTACAAACGCTTTGCTTCTACAGGATGTTTTTGCGGATGAAGACAAAAAAAAAAACANACAAAAATTGGGCCGCCGGAGCTGACCCTGCCACACGATGTGGGACAGAAATGCCAAGCCATCCCTCCACCCTCCCCTCAGCCCGGCGAACGCGCGCGACAAATCTTGCGACAAGATATCGCCACAAGACCTGGACGACAAGAACCTGCGACAAGATCTGGCCGACAAGATCTTGTGACAAGAGCCTGCGACAAGAACCTGCGACAACATCTTGCCGACAAGATCTGGCCGACAAAAACTTGCCACAATAACTTGAGGCATCAAGAACTTGAGACAAAAAACTTGCGATAAAGAACTTGGGGGCATCAAGAACCCGAGAAGCGTAACACACAAAACTGAGGCTGTAACTCGAGGCAGCTCGCGGCGAGGTTGACCACGCTCGAGAGAGCGCACGTTATTAGGCGTAGCACTTATCGTAGATCCGATGGTCGGGAACACGCCCATCATCGCGCAGGAACACCAAAACCAAACCAAAACACAACCAAGAACAAAGACAACACAAAAATCACACACACAGCCAACAGCCTAAAAAAACCCTCTCTTCGAACTTATCCGAAGTTAAGAGGGGGGGGGGGGGGGGGGGGATACTCATGCCAAGCAAGACTGCAGTCGTAACACCGGAAGATCCCCGAGACCCCGAAAAAGCCGGGACGGAGCACGTCGGGTTTTTCACGGACCAGGCAAGACATTGACTGCTTGCACCAAGCGCGAAGCGAAACGTGAGGTGTTTGGCGAGTCGCGTGAAAGGATGAGCTGCATCCTACGAAGAACCGCCTGTGAGGCGACTTCCAGGCAGGAGGGCGGCGGCGGCGGGGGGGGGGGGCAAGAACCATCTACAATCAATCACACCATCTATACCTCGCCCAAGGGTCACACGCCATTCTGCTACCTTAATCCAACAAAAGCCTTCCAACCCTCTCTCCCCGATCTGACATAATACAAAAAAACAAAACTTGGGAACGAAAAGCAGGCGGGACAGTAAGTCACAAGACAAAGGAAGGGCGCACGTTTTTATCCCGCGCTCCGTCAGCCCCCAAAAACGCCACCGCTACGTGCTCTCGACGAAACCCCCACTCACAAAACAGCGCAAGCGCCAGCGCGAAAAAAAAAAAACAGCCCCAAAAAAGAGGAACCAGCACAAAAGCCCCAAAAACGGGAGTACAAAAAATCATATAATCATCACTCACGACAGACACCACCATCCGATCACGTGCCATACGCCACCTCTACCATCAAAAACCCTCCCCCCCCCCCCTCCCCACCCAATCCCACGCCAATCAGATTTAAAGGGAAAAAAAAAAATGAAGGAGGCGAAGAGGGGCAGGGGAGGGGCGGAGGAGGGGGGGCACGTTCCCACATCATCGACGCCTCCCCCGTACAACTCCAAAACTCCCACCACTGTAACTCCAAACTACACCACCACCACTGCTCTCGGCAAAGAAAAAACACGGCAACAGAAAACTGCGCCGAGAAACAGCGCCAAGCAGCGCAGGTTTTATAACCCCACTTCGAGCTAGCTTGCAACCACTTTTGGGGGGGCGGGGGCGGGGGGGGGGGGGGGGCTGCCTGGGCGTGCGTACGTAAGGTTTGGCGTAACGTTATTCGCAGCAGAAAAAAAAAAGGCTAAGCGAGGCCACCACCATACCGTATACTATCACCCGGGGGTGATAACATATAGCACACCGCCATGGAACGAACTTCCGAGCCGGCTATATCTCCAGAGCAAGGGGAGGGGGGGGGGATGATCAGTAACAACCCCCTTGGAAAAAAACTACCGAGCCGACTATCTCCAAAGCAAGGGGGAGGGGGGGGGGGGCACACACAACGAAAATGACGGTATTTTTTGTTTGGAAATGTCCCCGACGATCGACAAATCTCCGTAGACGCATATCGCTATACTATAAGCGTTCGCACCTTCCCCCCACATGTCGAGAAAATTATCCGAATGGGGTGGTGTGTTATCACCCGGTGTGATAACGTACGATCAAACGCGACCGGGGCCCTGAACCAAAACCTATAAAAAAAAAAACGCCATCAGGCGTTCCGTGTTTTTGCCTGCAGTATACTTCAGGTGAAGAAACAACACGCACGTCTCGGGCTCTCTACTGCTGCTGTAGACCCGCGCCGCAGGAGGGAACCCCCCACCCGCGTGGACACTTTTTCTGCCTATTGCAGAGGCGATATCTCAGCAGGGGTCCTTGCAAAGCACAAGCGTGATCCCATCGCCGTAGGCGTGACCATAGAAGGCGTGACCGCAGCAGCAGCAGTGTTCCTCCCAGCAGAATCGTCCAAACGTTCGACAGATCATGGTCTGCAGATAGATCATCTCCAGATAGATCACCTACAGCTATATCATCTACAGATAGATCATCTACAGATAGATCATCTAGATCCTAACCTGCCGCTATACGAGGCTGTGCAGGATCTGTATAGTACAGATCCAACCCAGGAAAAATGTGCTGGGTCATGCTGACTTTGCGGAACCCACACGCGGTAGCACGAGCTATGGACCGCACAGATCATACAGATCATACAGATCATACAGATCAGGGCTGTAGCTGCCCTGGGATGTCTAGATCGTGGAAGTGGGGATGGATGAACCGCCCCATGTGTTGGAATTACCACAGCAAGCGAGTCCACGGGTAGCGACACCACAGCAAGCGCCATCGCAAGGCAGTGGTTGAAGCAGCGTCGTCGCAACAACGAAGGCCATCACAGAAGCAGGCACCACCGCGGCAACAGAGCGTCATCACTCCATCTCAGCAGCAGCAGCAGCAGCACCACCAGCAGCAGCAGTAGCAGCAGCAGCAGCAAAAAAGCGTCATCACTTCATCGCAGCAGCAGCGCTAGCAGCGCCATGATCATAACAGCACACGGCAGCATCATCATCATCACGATCACAGAAGCAGCAGCATCATCACTCTCCGCCAGCGTCAGCACAGCAGCGCAAAGCATCACCCCAGCAGCCGTCAGGCACAGCAGTAGCGTTAGCGTCACCCCCAGCAGCAGCGTCCGTACAGCAGCGCTAGCAATCACCACCACCGCAACAAGCAGGAGCATTATCTGTCACCGCAATCGCAGTAGCAGCACCATCACAGCACCAGCGTCCATCATCCTCCTCATAATCGTCATCCTTATCACAAGCAGCAGCGTCAGCATCAACCCAGCTTCACGTTCGTTGCCACCGAAAAACCATCCTCCTCGTCACAGCAGCAGCAGCAGCAGCAGCGTTATCACCACAGTAGTCCCAACATCACCACAGTAGTCCCAACATCACCACAGTAGTCTCAACAGCACCACAGCAGGTTCACCATGGTCACCCCCGCAGCAGCAGCAGCAGTAGCAGCAGCAGCGTTATCACCACAGTAGTCCCAACATCACCACAGTAGTCTCAACAGCACCACAGCAGGTTCACCATGGTCACCCCCGCAGCCGCAGCAGCAGTAGCAGCAGCAGCAGCAGCAGCAGCGTTGTCACCACAGTAGTCCCAAACATCACGATAGCAGGTTCACCACGATCACCCCCGCAACAGCAGCAGCACCAGCACCAGCAGCACCAACACCAGCAGCAGCAGCAGCAGCAGCGTCATCACCACAGTAGTCCCAAACATCACGATAGCAGGTTCACCACGATCACCCCCGCAACAGCAGCAGCACCAGCACCAGCAGCAGCACCAGCAGCAGCAGCAGCAGCAGCAGCAGCAAGCGTCGTCCCGTCATTACAGCATCAACGTCCCTCGCATTCGTCATCGCATCTGCCCCGCCGAAGACCTGTCCGCGCCCGTGTGCCCCGGCCCACCCTCGTCATCCCCATGTGGCAACAGCCCTTCTCTAACCGCCTTCGCCATTTCGGTCCGGCCCTCTCTCGCTACGCTAATTATCGTACGCCTCGGGGAAACCTGTAGCATAGCAAAAAAAAACAACGCGACAACACAAAAACGGGTAGGGGGTGAGAATGAAGTGAGGAGATAGGGGAGAAAGGAGGGGAGGGGAGCTGCTGCTGCTACTGCTGCTGCGGCTGCGGGGGTGACCATGGTGAACCTGCTGTGGTGCTGTTGAGACTACTGTGGTGATGTTGGGACTACTGTGGTGATAACGCTGCTGCTGCTACTGCTGCTGCTGCTGCGGGGGTGACCATGGTGAACCTGCTGTGGTGCTGTTGAGACTACTGTGGTGATGTTGGGACTACTGTGGTGATGTTGGGACTACTGTGGTGATAACGCTGCTGCTGCTGCTGCTGCTGTGACGAGGAGGATGGTTTTTCGGTGGCAACGAACGTGAAGCTGGGTTGATGCTGACGCTGCTGCTTGTGATAAGGATGACGATTATGAGGAGGATGATGGACGCTGGTGCTGTGATGGTGCTGCTACTGCGATTGCGGTGACAGATAATGCTCCTGCTTGTTGCGGTGGTGGTGATTGCTAGCGCTGCTGTACGGACGCTGCTGCTGGGGGTGACGCTAACGCTACTGCTGTGCCTGACGGCTGCTGGGGTGATGCTTTGCGCTGCTGTGCTGACGCTGGCGGAGAGTGATGATGCTGCTGCTTCTGTGATCGTGATGATGATGATGCTGCCGTGTGCTGTTATGATCATGGCGCTGCTAGCGCTGCTGCTGCGATGAAGTGATGACGCTTTTTTGCTGCTGCTGCTGCTACTGCTGCTGCTGGTGGTGCTGCTGCTGCTGCTGCTGAGATGGAGTGATGACGCTCTGTTGCCGCGGTGGTGCCTGCTTCTGTGATGGCCTTCGTTGTTGCGACGACGCTGCTTCAACCACTGCCTTGCGATGGCGCTTGCTGTGGTGTCGCTACCCGTGGACTCGCTTGCTGTGGTAATTCCAACACATGGGGCGGTTCATCCATCCCCACTTCCACGATCTAGACATCCCAGGGCAGCTACAGCCCTGATCTGTATGATCTGTATGATCTGTATGATCTGTGCGGTCCATAGCTCGTGCTACCGCGTGTGGGTTCCGCAAAGTCAGCATGACCCAGCACATTTTTCCTGGGTTGGATCTGTACTATACAGATCCTGCACAGCCTCGTATAGCGGCAGGTTAGGATCTAGATGATCTATCTGTAGATGATCTATCTGTAGATGATATAGCTGTAGGTGATCTATCTGGAGATGATCTATCTGCAGACCATGATCTGTCGAACGTTTGGACGATTCTGCTGGGAGGAACACTGCTGCTGCTGCGGTCACGCCTTCTATGGTCACGCCTACGGCGATGGGATCACGCTTGTGCTTTGCAAGGACCCCTGCTGAGATATCGCCTCTGCAATAGGCAGAAAAAGTGTCCACGCGGGTGGGGGGTTCCCTCCTGCGGCGCGGGTCTACAGCAGCAGTAGAGAGCCCGAGACGTGCGTGTTGTTTCTTCACCTGAAGTATACTGCAGGCAAAAACACGGAACGCCTGATGGCGTTTTTTTTTTTATAGGTTTTGGTTCAGGGCCCCGGTCGCGTTTGATCGTACGTTATCACACCGGGTGATAACACACCACCCCATTCGGATAATTTTCTCGACATGTGGGGGGAAGGTGCGAACGCTTATAGTATAGCGATATGCGTCTACGGAGATTTGTCGATCGTCGGGGACATTTCCAAACAAAAAATACCGTCATTTTCGTTGTGTGTGCCCCCCCCCCGCCGCCCTCCCGCCTTCGTTCTTCTGGAGATAGTCGGCTCGGGTAGTTTTTTTCAAGGGGTGTTGTACTTATATCCCCCCCACTCCCCTCTGCTCTGGAGATATAGCCGGCTGCGGAAGTTCGTTCCATGGCGGTGTGCTATATGTTATCACCCCCGGGTGATAGTATACGGTATTGGTGGTGGCCTCGCTTAAGCTTTTTTTTTTCTGCTGGCATAAACGTTACGCCAAACCTTACGTACGCACGCCAGGCAGCCCCCCCCCCCCCCCCGCCCCCGCCCCCCCAAAAGTGGTTGCAAGCTAGCTCGAAGTGGGGTTATAAAACCTGCGCTGCTTGGCGCTGTTTCTCGGCGCAGTTTTCTGTTGCCGTGTTTTTTCTTTGCCGAGAGCAGTGGTGGTGGTGTAGTTTGGAGTTACAGTGGTGGGAGTTTTGGAGTTGTACGGGGGAGGCGTCGATGATGTGGGAACGTGCCCCCCCTCCTCCGCCCCTCCCCTGCCCCTCTTCGCCTCCTTCATTTTTTTTTTTCCCTTTAAATCTGATTGGCGTGGGATTGGGTGGGGAGGGGGGGGGGGGAGGGTTTTTGATGGTAGAGGTGGCGTATGGCACGTGATCGGATGGTGGTGTCTGTCGTGAGTGATGATTATATGATTTTTTGTACTCCCGTTTTTGGGGCTTTTGTGCTGGTTCCTCTTTTTTGGGGCTGTTTTTTTTTTTTCGCGCTGGCGCTTGCGCTGTTTTGTGAGTGGGGGTTTCGTCGAGAGCACGTAGCGGTGGCGTTTTTGGGGGCTGACGGAGCGCGGGATAAAAACGTGCGCCCTTCCTTTGTCTTGTGACTTACTGTCCCGCCTGCTTTTCGTTCCCAAGTTTTGTTTTTTTGTATTATGTCAGATCGGGGAGAGAGGGTTGGAAGGCTTTTGTTGGATTAAGGTAGCAGAATGGCGTGTGACCCTTGGGCGAGGTATAGATGGTGTGATTGATTGTAGATGGTTCTTGCCCCCCCCCCCCGCCGCCGCCGCCCTCCTGCCTGGAAGTCGCCTCACAGGCGGTTCTTCGTAGGATGCAGCTCATCCTTTCACGCGACTCGCCAAACACCTCACGTTTCGCTTCGCGCTTGGTGCAAGCAGTCAATGTCTTGCCTGGTCCGTGAAAAACCCGACGTGCTCCGTCCCGGCTTTTTCGGGGTCTCGGGGATCTTCCGGTGTTACGACTGCAGTCTTGCTTGGCATGAGTATCCCCCCCCCCCCCCCCCCCCTCTTAACTTCGGATAAGTTCGAAGAGAGGGTTTTTTTAGGCTGTTGGCTGTGTGTGTGATTTTTGTGTTGTCTTTGTTCTTGGTTGTGTTTTGGTTTGGTTTTGGTGTTCCTGCGCGATGATGGGCGTGTTCCCGACCATCGGATCTACGATAAGTGCTACGCCTAATAACGTGCGCTCTCTCGAGCGTGGTCAACCTCGCCGCGAGCTGCCTCGAGTTACAGCCTCAGTTTTGTGTGTTACGCTTCTCGGGTTCTTGATGCCCCCAAGTTCTTTATCGCAAGTTTTTTGTCTCAAGTTCTTGATGCCTCAAGTTATTGTGGCAAGTTTTTGTCGGCCAGATCTTGTCGGCAAGATGTTGTCGCAGGTTCTTGTCGCAGGCTCTTGTCACAAGATCTTGTCGGCCAGATCTTGTCGCAGGTTCTTGTCGTCCAGGTCTTGTGGCGATATCTTGTCGCAAGATTTGTCGCGCGCGTTCGCCGGGCTGAGGGGAGGGTGGAGGGATGGCTTGGCATTTCTGTCCCACATCGTGTGGCAGGGTCAGCTCCGGCGGCCCAATTTTTGTTGTCGCGAAGGGACGGTTGGTTTCCCCTCCCCCCCCCCCCCTAGTCGACTCGGGTGCAATGTCTTTTATTCTATTTTACTTTTGTTTGTTTCGCATGCGTCAAGCGTGCGGTGGAGCTTGGTGCCAAGTGCAGGGTCGGCCGAGCGGATACGCAGTGCGCGGTGCGTGTGGGTTGTGTGGGCTTTCGGCTTTACGTAGGCTAACGGGCCGGGCCGGGCCGGGCCGGGTCGGGTCGGGTCGGGTCGGGCAGCGCTTTCGTGCCACGAAGCACAAGGCGCGGGTTATTATGGAGCCTCGGGCCGGGCGGGGTTGGGGTTGGGGACTCGGGGAGGCTTCGTGAGCTTCGAGAACAGAATCCGGGCGAGTTTTACTTTGGTTGCTTGCGGGAGTTATTTCAGTGTTTAGGCTGCGGTGTGCTAGGTATGTATGTGCGTCTACTATTAATGAGTGCAGTTCGTGTGATCGGGGGGGGGGATCGTTTTCTTTTTCTTTGTATTTTGTGGTGCGTTGTCGCGTTCCCGCTGTTGGTGTTGTGTGGCCTCCCTCTGCGTCCTTTTGACGTCGCGCCTTAACCTACGGAGCCCTGGCGACGTCTTGTGACTCAAGCTCGCGTGGCAGATCCGTGGCGAAGTTTAATGAGACATACTATGGATACCGCGGGTCCGTGCTGTCGGTATGTACCGTCAAGCACCGCGCGATTCCCAAACAAAATATTAAGATTCATTGGTTGGAAGATCAAAGATTTTGCTCGCTACGAGAAATAACACTATGGGGCCAGAGATAGCGGTGCTCAACGCAGGAGTTGCTGCACCACGCTATCGTGCTTTTTCGGATACAAACTTGGGGGTTTTATTCTCCGCCACCATATTATTGTATACGCGTAAGTACGCGTGCCGTGTGTGCCCAGTGTTTTGCGACAATCCATGTGGATGAAGAGCTAGATATGGAGACGGGTGTACATGTAACGGCAAGGTTTTTATCTAAGACGCGACACAAACCGCTGCACCTCCTATGGCAACCCAATCACCCCCCCCCCCCTCCGCTTCCCGGCTTAGAGATCGAGGGTCTATGGTCTTACGACCACGGCTATGTATGATATGCGGCTTATGAGTACAGCACGTGGATGCAAAGACAAGGGCTTTATCGCTTTTACTTTCTAACACACGACACGACCACTAACTGTACCTAGCTCAACCACCGCCCCCGCCCCCGGCAGCAGCAGTAGCAGCGGCGGCAGCAGCAGCGGCGGCGGCCGCGGCAGCAGCCATCTCCGCCGAGTGTAGGCCCTTCGCACACCGCACCGTCTTGAGCAGGCAGTCCGTCGAAGCCGGGTCGTACGGTAAATGCCGTACCCACCAGTCATGCCACCCGACGAAACTCAAGCCGCCCCCGTGGTACCCGTAACCGCTCGACCTACTCGGAGACCGCCCACCCCTCGCCCCGGCGGCCCCTCCGCGACTATTTCTATCCGAGCTCGATTGTGCCTTGGCTGCTTGACCACCGCCGCGGGAAGACATCTTGCTCCCTCCCCCCCCGGTGCTTATGACTCGCTCTAGGTCTTCCATGGCGGCGTCGAGAGCGCCGGGCCCGAACGGAACTCGGAGGTCGACTAGTACCGACCGCACGGCAGCCGCGTGTATGGCGTGTTTCCGTTCGAAGAGTTGCGCTCCGGGAGGTGGTGGTGGTGGCGACGGTGGCGGTGGCGACGGTGCTTCCGTGTTGAAACGAACCGGAGGCGACGTGGTGTTGGGGACCGGTTGCGCTGTTACGGCGGTGGCGGCTGTTGCTGCTGTTGGTGTTGTTGTTGCGGCGGCGGCAGGGTGGACTGAATATGTCGTTGCGCTCGTTGTCCCTGCCACCGCCGCTCGACCGTCCCACGCTTGTTGGGCTGTGCTGCTGTTGTTGGTGTTGATGTCACGTGGCACTGCCGCCGCCGCCGCTGACGTCGATGCGGCCCCATCCGGACCTGCGACACCCTCGTCGTTCCCATCGTTCGCCACAGCGTTGGTACGACGCCATCTATTATATTCCAGATACGCGGCGTCAGCCGCGTGCATGTGGTGCGGCACGGACAGGCAGAAGCTCGGGAGTTCAGGCCACGCGTCTATCACAAGTACGTTGTCTGCGCCGCCGCCGCCGCCGCCGCCGCCGCCGCCGCCACCAGAAGCTAGCGCGGTACCCTTCCCTTGCGCGTCGGCCTGTCGCGAACCGATCGGTGTCGTCGTTGCTCCAGCCGTCCCGGCACCACCAGCAGCACTAGCACCACCACCACCACTAGCCCCCCCCGCACCCCCCCCACCCAGACGCGGGGGAAACACACGTTTGAGGATGCCGTAAGCGTGCGTCGGCCGACGAAGGTAGGCCTGCGCCCAAACGAAACGGTGAAACATTCGTCGCCGAAACGCAACCTGTACCGCCAGCGCCGACGCGTTCATCCTCGCGCGGTCCCCTCCCGCGGCCCGCGTTGGGCCTGCACTCGCACCCCCACGGGCGGAAGAGGTCGGCGGTCGGTATCTTGTTACCCCGCCCCCCTGCTGCCCAACCCGGTCGCTGTACGCCTCTGTCGCTATCTGGAGAACCTTGTGAATGCTCCGCTTTGTGCTGCTACCGTCGTCCGCGTTGTTGTTGCTCTTTTTCGGCGAAGAATTTGGCCCTGCGCCTCCTCCTGCTGCTGCTGCTGCTGCTGGTGTTGCTGATGAACGCGATTGCTGTCGTAGCCTACCCGCTGAGCCGGTGCGATTCGGATGGTGCTCCCCCCCCGGGTTACCCGCGCCCCTCCCAGCAGCAGGAGCTCGAGAAGCTGAGGGTTTCCGACCCCCCTCGCGATCGCGGGCGCCCGAACGTTTCACTTTGGCACTGCTGCTGCTCGCATTCGCCGCTGCACCGCCGCCGCCGCCGCCAATGCCGCCACCGTCGCCACCGTGAGAGGCCGACTGAGCCATGGCGTCAGATTTCGCTTCCAACAGCTTGAGCACGATTTTGGTCCGGGCCACGGCTTCCTGCAAGCGCGAGCGAGACAAAAAAAAAGGGACAGTCATGAAGGGCCAGGGAGAGGGCATGCCAAGAGTAAAATCGGCGGACGAGAGAGAGAGAGAGAGGGAGAGAGAGAGCGCGTTTGGGGCCTTTGTGTGACGGACATAACATGGTACACCCACCGTCCCGTCCCGTCCCGTCTCAACAACCTGTTTGGTCGTCATTTTACCGTCCCGTCTTCATTTTTTTTCCGCCAAACAAGTAAAAATAGTACCGTCCCGTCCCGTCTCGATTATCGAGTACCGTGATAAGCCTTGGAAATAACGCACCAGATACACTGGTCGCACGTCACTGGTGAGGCGGGGGCGGGGGGGGGGGGTACTTCATATTCATGCACGGCCGTAGTCGTATGACCATATACCCTCGCATCCCTACAATGCCGGGACGGAGCACGTTGGGTTTTCACCGACCAGAAATACATTGCTCGCTCGCACCAAGCGCTGTCAGGTGTTGGTGCGCGGGGGGGGGGGGTATACGAATGACGTGCAGGGCCGTAGTCGTATGACCTTAGACCCTCGAATCCCTATAATGCCAGGATGGAGCACGTTGGGTTTTCACCGGCCAAGCAGACATTGCTAGCACCAAGCGCGAAGCGCCGTGTGGTGTTGGGCGAGTCGCATGGAGGATGAGCTACATCCTACTGAGAACTGCTTGTGAGGCGGATCTGAATGTGGAAGACAGCCTCCAATAAATTGATTGGTTTCCGGTTTGGCCACTTCTAGAGACAGCAATGGGGGTACCATGTAACTACCTCGCGGGTGCCTTACCATATACACACTACGTGATACGACCATTCCCCTTGTGCGGAAAAAAAGCTCTCCACCCCGCACAAAAGGTCTATAACTCGACCGCCAGCTGTAATCGACCGCCAAAACAAAACAAACAAAAAACGGTAACCTGATGGTCTAGCTCATGTAGTGAGCGGCATGTTTTACAGCGTCGTTGCCAACCGACGCCAACCCAACCTATACATAACATAGGGGGGTGAGGTTTGCATGTATCTGGTGGCGTTTTCTCTTTTTTTTTTTCCCCCCCCGTCGTGTTACCCCCTGACCTACTCACCCTAAACTCCGCTTTGCTGGCCTCGGTGACCCTCTGTTGCCGTCGGCCGCCGGCGACCCCCCCAGCCTCCTCTTTCTGAAACCCGCCGTGCCCTTCCCGTTGCGCAGACACCCTCCGATCAAGGTAGCGCCGCCGCTCCCGCACATAGCCTTCCACGAACCGCTGCTCAATTTTTGTTTTTCGACGGGGGTTAAGGGCAATAAAAAATAAATAAAAAAACGGTTTTTAGAAACAGAATTCCCTACTTGGGGAAACAAGTTACTTGGAATTAGAAGTCAGATTTAGGTTTTTGTACTTACGGTACAGTGCTAAAAGGGGTATAACTAGGGCTGTGAGTAACAAGGGATGCCTTATTCGGCTCTGCACTTGACGACTATTTTTTTAATAGTTATTAGTTGGATTGGCTGGATGGCGGAAGCAAGCCAACTATCTAGAACTAGTCCGGGGGGCCATAGTAAATAGGACCTGAGGTATACACAAAAAACTATATATTCCCTATTTTTACTTAACATTTTTTTGTCCCTATATACTATGGTCCCCCGTGAACAACATTTGGTTTCATCAATAAAAAAAACACGCTTCGAGCTTCAAACGCGCCGAGTCAGATACAACGACGAAGAAACCCCGCAAAGTTACCGGACGTAACTGACCATAGCTAAAGTTACCGGACGTAACTGATGATTGGTCGGCGATTTATAGTCGGTCAACTCGCAGGGCTAGTTAGTTACTACCCCTTTTTGGGGACACATTACTGCTCGGAAAATCACTCAGATGATACAGGTGCAAGGGAAATCCTTCCAGCTTTTCCCTCAAGAAAACAAAAAATGGGTGACCGACCCAAATATTGGGGGTGACCGATCGGGGTGACCTATCCCGGCCAGCTCTTTGCGCACGAGCTCACAGCTACCGCCGCTGCTGCCCACAAGGCAACGCGCTAAGCTTTCGCGCCACTCGTAGCTCCAGGCAGCGCGCTAAGATTTCGCGCGCTAAGCTTTCGCGCTACTCGAAGCGCCAGGCAACGCTAAAAGCTTTTCGCTCGAAAAGCTTTCGCGCCTCTCGAAGCGCCAGGCAACGCGCTAAGCTTTTCGCGCGCTAAGCTTTCGCGCCTCTCGTAGCGCCCTTCCCTCACCTTCTGCCGCTCTACGATGACCACCGCCATCTCCCTCTCCGCTAGGTCCCGGTCGCCGTCGGTCCACTTCCCCGCCCGCTTCCGGGCCTTCATCGCCCTACGCTTCTGGGCGCCCCTGCTGCTGCTGCTGCTGCCGCCACCGCCGCCGACAACGGCACCAGCAGCTTTCGTCGGCGTCCCCCCCCCTCGAAAATTGCTGGCGCAGAGCAGATGAGCTGCGCCGCTCGACGCCGAGGCGGTCCCAGCAGCAGTGGTGCCGGTGCCTGTGCCGGTGCCGGTTGCGGCTGGGGTGGTAAAACGCCTCATGTTCTCTAGGAGGTCTGTCGCCCGTTTCCCTGTCAGCGGAGGGTGTGACGCTCCCTGTACGGTATACAGAAGGGGGCGTGTGCCGTATAAGAGGGCGGGGGGGGGGGGGGGTCAGATTATTGGCGCAATATTTGGTTTGTTTTTTGTTTTTCCGATTCCAAGCTTCAAGTTTTTTGAACAAACAACTGGAATATAGACCGGTTTTGTTGCTGTTGTTGTTGTTGTTGTTGTTGTTGTTGTTGTTGTTGTTGGCGGTGGAACGAATACCTGAGGATCAAGTGTCCTGCGCGTTAGGTGGCAGGTCCTCAACGCGGTATCAGTTGATCACGTTATCCAGTCGATCCCTGCAGCCCGCCCCCGCCCCGCCGCCACCACCCCCGCCCTCCTCCTTCCTCCTCCTCTCCAGCTCCCAATCCGCCGCCGCCGCCGCCGCCGCCTCTGCTGGGGCTACGGCCACGGCCGGTGCCGTCATCTAGACAAAACAAAAATCAGCAACAACATTACGGCACAAAACAAGAACTAAGGGCATGTCAACATGTCAACATATGTAGATGTCAGAATGTTGGGGGGGTTAAGATTAGGTTTAGGGAGGCGTGCTATAAGTAAGATAGGGATATGATGGCACCTTTTCTTTTTTTTTGCCTCATAAGGCGAATATTTTCTGAATGACGGGGGCCCCTCCTTAACCCTTTTAGGACTGCAGTCCCTTTTTTGGGGACAAACCACTCTAATTATAAGTAATTTTGTCCCCAAAACGGGACTCCAGTCCTGTAAGGGTTAACCCAAAATCGGCAAATAATGCCATTTTTGTTTTTTGTTTTTTGCGATATGATTTGTTGTATACCCTATACAGGCCAGGCCGTGGGAGGCACTGTTCGTCGGGTATATAGCACTTTCTTTTTTATCGAAAAAAAAACGTTTTTGGGCGAGGCAAAAGCGCTCCCGAGGGAAGAGTCTCATAAACATATTTGGTGTCTCTCTTTCCTTAGCACGTGTCTTCGTATAGGGTTAGGGTTAGGGGTAGGCCTCGTCGTTCGTCATCCCTCAGGGCTAACAAGGGCCCGGCATTCCCAACACACATGGGGTTGTTTGTTCACTACGAACGAGCATTACAAACGCTTTGCTTCTACAGGATGTTTTTGCGGATGAAGACAAAAAAAAAAACAATTCTGTTTTTTTTTTTACAGTATAGGCCCACGCGTAATAAATAACCTACAACAGCAGCAGCAGCAGCAGCGGCAGCAGTAGTAGAGGTCCAACTCTCTTGGGGAACTCAGATTGGAAAATTTAGCCGGAAAAAAAAACGTGACGAGGTACATACAGCAACAGCCACTGCCCGATTGGGAGGATGATACCGATTCAGATCGCAGTCCGCTTTACAATGGTTGAATCAAAGCAGGAGTCGTGACGGCATGAGCGCAAACGCATGATCCTATCATACCCCTTCTGCTCGGCAGGCGCTCACGTAACTACTCGTATTACGGCTGTTACGGTGTAGCATAGTAAATAGGACCTACGTTACACATTAAAACCCACATATTTACCATTTTTTACTCACAATATTTGGTCCTATTTATTATAGTCCCCCCCCCCCCCCCGTAAAAGACGACTGATCGACACCGAAGTTTCATCGTTGGGTTCGGTTCGCTGTCTCTCCGGATCTCCAAAAGGGGCTGAATATTTGTAACGCCGGGGTCACGTTTTGGGCGACGCTACATACGCGAGATATTTCGATTTCTTAAATCGTGCTCAACGGCGAGCGCCACACTAAATCCTATACAATAGATACTCTAAATTTGAGGTTGCTCAAGGTTGATGTCATGCTAGCGTGTTGGCTCTGACTTGCTCAGGTTTGGTATTTCTGGTCGGTGGGACCTATACCGTAAAACATACCCCCCCTTCCCCCCAGCGCCCCAAGTGTTGGAGGTATCTCCATGAGGAGTAGAAACGGTGCTTCCTTCGTACCGAAAGCGATGCGTGGTCAATGGTCAAATGACTAAGGCAAGCAACCAATGAGTACCCCCCCCTCCCCCCCGCAGCTGCCGGAGGTGTCTCTATAAGGAGTAGGAACGGTGCTCCCTCCGTCTCGAACGGGATACGTTGTCAATGGTCGAATGACTAAGGCAAGCAACAAATGAGTACCCCCCCCCACCCCCCCCCTGAAAACCCGTCATGCTCCGTCCCGGTATTATAGGGATGCGAGGGTCTATGGTCATACGACTACGGCCATGCCTGTATATCGAGTACACCCCCCCTACCCCCCTCCGTCCGCTCACCTTGACCGCACACACACGCCGAGAGAGCCGTCTTGAACTCCTTCAAGGAAGCTACCTCGCCAAGCACTCGATGTACCTCGACGTAGATCCTCTTCACCGCGCACCTTCTAGGCGCTTCCGACGCCCCCGCCTCCGCCTGCGAGTTTCCCGCCATCGCCAGCACTGCGATCGGCTGCTTTCGCGATCTTTTGGCTGGTTGTGGCGCCTGTGGAAGCTGCAAGCCCGGGCGATCCCCCCGTTTTTACCACGCCTGCCCGAGTGAAAAGCCCGTCAGCGCTGGGTTTTAAGGACGCGTACAGCACGAGGTGTGTTTTGAAGGGGTGGGGGGGGGGGGGGGGGTGTACTTCATATTACTGGATGGCCGTAGTTGCATGACCATAGAGGGGGGGTTGAGGGTGTACTAATGTAATGTGTAGCCGTAGTCTTATGCATTGTAATGGATATAAACCCTCGCATCCCTACACTGCCGAGACGGAGTACGTCGGGGTTTAAACCGACCAGGCAGGCGTTTTGATTGCTTTGCACCAAACCTCGTAGCAAGCGCCGGGGATGTATTTTGTGAGGCGGACTACCTTCCTTTCTTGCATGCGGATGACAACGTCGTCCTTTTTAGTTTTTCTTTTTCTGGTGTGGCCACCATAAGGGGGGGGGGGGGGTTTCGATGAGAAAGAGGCTTACGAGAAAAGTTGGCGTACTTGCGGCTCCTTCCTCCAATCACGCCGTGGCCATTTACTGTAATCGTGATCGTCCCTTAAGGGAGCCACGGCAAAAATCAGATTTTATTCCGGCCAAAACCCTGCTGTACCCTCGTAACGTGGCACGGCGTCCTCCACAAAGCCAGGCAGCCTAAGAAACGATGAGTGCGTCCCCCGCCCCACCCTTACCGTCCGGTAATACCGTCCGTTTTAGCCGCCGCCCCACGAAGGCAAAATAGCATAACATACCTGACGCCGGTGTTCCTCAGGCGAAACGCCACCGAGACGAGCGCGTCCAGCGCCTCGGCCGTGTCCCCCAACGACAGGACGGTCTCATCCAGCCGGCGGATGAGCGCCCCCTGCCCTTTTTTCAATAATGGTCCGGACGGCAGATGCGGGGACGAAAGAGGGTTGATTAATCGTTGCGTAACCGCTCCCCGTCCTTGGGCTTAGGGAAGCGTACTTCTCGGGGGCTCTGTGTAATGATTCGTACGGCGCGGGGCGCAACCTTATCTCACCCGTACTACTGGTCGCTCACGCTGCTCGAAGGCGATTGATAGAACACCAAAGTTGTCGTTGTTGTGGGGGGGGGGGGGGGGGGGGGGGGGGGGGCTACCGAACGGGTATGAACATACCTGCCTCCGCAAAAGGGCCCCGATCAAAACGGCGGGGTCCTTCGCCCGCACCAGCGGAGAGCCGGCCTCCTGCAGTCGTCGCCTCATGTCGCTCATGCAGGCCTCGTGGTTCTGCGACCACTGCGGGGCGTTCGAAGAATCCCCCCCTCGGGAAACGCCTCCGCCGCCGCCGCCGCCGCCGCCGCCCCCGCAGCCACGCCCCCCCCCCATATCGTGAGCGGACGGGTACGACATGGTGTTGCGCACGACACGCCGGAGTCGCTCCACGTCTTCTGGGGGCCGGTTCGAGGCAAAAGTTTTCGGATTGGGCGAACTGCTCGGTGACAGCAACGCTGCGAACCCCGGCGACAGTTCCCGTGGTTGGGCTCGTGAGGGGCTCTGTGCGCGATCGTTCGCCTTGCTCGTCAAGCCCGTCGTGGCACTCGCTCCTCCTCCTCCTCCTCCTCCTCCTCCTCTCCCTCCAACCCTTCCGTTTCGCACACCAAAATAAGACGCTTTTTTGCATATCTGAACGACTGCGGCGGGTACCCCATGCCGTTCGGCGAGATCAACAGGAGACAGTGCCGGGTTCACCACGACGCCGGCGGGCGCCTTATTACCATTTTCACCCTTCCTGCGGTCGCTTTTCCCCCGTCCCCGGAAAGGACGACCGCCTTCTGCTGTCACCGCTGGTACGCCACCGCCGCCGCCGCCGCCCCATGCAACGTTGCGTTCGATCAGACCCCCCGCTCGCCGCAGGCGCTTGATGTCGTCGACGAAGTGCGACGACCGTGCAACAGACTACCGTGGGGACAAAAATTCGCGCCGGGGGAAGGGGGACACACACGCCGAGGTCTTGGTGAAAGAAGAAGCTAACAATACAACTACAGTAGGTCGGCTGTAAGCTGGGGTGGTTATTATGAGTCGCCGAACTACCTGCAGGTGGTTTTTGGTTGGCTAGAGTGGTCGGAAGAGTTAGCTGCTGCTGCACGCGCGGTAATTTGTTTTTTTTGCGGAGTTCTGCCGCGTGTGGTGCGTTCGTGGCTATCGATGTGTGTTGTATTTTGTTTGAGTCAGCTTTCGTCGGCTTACTTCGCGACTAGACTATCATGGGGGAACACACCAGTCGCCCCGGTGGTCTAGAGGTTAACCTCGAATACTGCTATGGTTGATGTCGGGGGTTCGAGTCTCCGCATGGAGCTTTGTATTATGTGATGACATCAACTGTCGAGAGCGTCTATTTATAGCGTGGCTAGGCACCACTCCCGACGCGAGTCGACGAGGGAAGAAAGCGCTGAAACCTTTTCGCGATAAAAATGCAAGGCACGTACCGCAACGGGGAGGGGGGGGAAGAGTCTAGTATGTGACCCGGGATCTGAGTTTCGACTTGGAGGGAACATGAGTAAGAAGGTCGGAGATGATAAATAGGATGGAAAAAAATATATAGGTACGACGTAGTAATATCATGAATAAATGTGGTTGTGTAAGCATAGGGGGGTGCCAGGTTTTTGAGTCCATCGTTGGTTCTGGTTACCACATATGCCCCCCCCCCGGATTAGTCTATGGTCAAGCAACTACGGCCATACACGACATGAGTACACCCGCCCCCGTCCGCCCCCGCATTACCAGCTCGCCGTGAAGTCTCATCAACTCACAAGCCCTACAAGCCACCGTTTTTAGTTTTTGTAGTTTTTTAGGCAATCGCGCTTGTAGAGAGACCAGCAAGCAAAAACTCGCTTGCGGAGTGAATGCCTACTACGCCGGAACACAGTACTACTCTGTAATAGGAATCAGAACCAAAATATGGCGTCTAAATATTGGAGGATGGAACCTGTTTTTTTTTGCGTCCATCGTTGACTCTGGTTACTACAGGACCCCCGTAACATGTATTGTTATGTGGAGGGACAGAGTGATCAGAACCACATATGGTGTCACATTAGGGGGGATGTATGTGTTTTTGTTTTGTTCATCGTGGGTTCTGACTGCTATCTTGTTACATTAGCCCACCCCGTAGCAGTAGCCAAAAACGACGGCCCGATTCGAGTCGGAGTAAAAACTCGGAACTGCGTATGACTACGCCCATTTGGGTTGTCCG
The DNA here is from genome assembly GCA_008828725.1 of Saccharina japonica. Taxonomy (NCBI): domain Eukaryota; class Phaeophyceae; order Laminariales; family Laminariaceae; genus Saccharina; species Saccharina japonica. Next base: position 1,354,870 of record MEHQ01001828.1, on the reverse strand, counting down.
CCATTGGGTCGTAAGCCATTGGGTTTTGAGCCATTGGGTTTTGAGCCATTGGGCTGTGAGTGATTAGGTTGTGAGCCATTGTGTTGTGAGCCATTGGGTCGTTCGCCATTGGCTCGTCAGCCATTGTGTTGTGAACGATTGTGTTGTGAGTGATTGGGGTTTGAGTCATCGGGTTTGTGAGCAGTTACGAAGCGGTTGTTCTGGGCAGCGTGTGTTCTTAGTTGGTGTCTTCCCGAGCGGCAGAAGGCCGGGGTATGACATACGCGACACCTTCGCACCAACAACACTTGTCACAACCATGGGAACAATGCTCACGAGCTCCGATCTCACGCATATATATGTATATACCAGGTATATATATACAAGCATGACATGTAGCATGTCCTGTAATTATTTGGCTAGCTGGTTTTTAGTGCAACGCGAGGCGCGCGGGTTTTGACGGTCTGCCTCGTACCCCCCCCCCCTCAACCCCACTCTTCATACCGATGTATGTATGCGCCTGACAATCAGCAAAGTGCCTACATGAAAAAAAAAAAACACACGCAACTCGTCCAATGCTTCCCGCCTTCTATATCATGGCGTGTTTCTTCCCGTATACGAGTCACGCCTCGTGTTCGGGTTGTTACGGGGTAACATAGAAAATAGTAATCACAATCAACCGTGGTGTGTAAAACAAACTTGCGGGGACGTTTTTGTTCTTTTTGGATCCATCGTGGGCTCTAATTACTATCGTAGCACCTCGTAAGAGTGGTCAGCGTAAAATAACCCAGCGCAAAAGTCCCGCTTAAGACACGGTGGTGACTGTTCTCCGTCCTCCCCACCCGCCCCCTAGCCGCCCCCCGGTTCCCCGCCCACCGCACGGGCGGCGGCGTCTTCTCGAAAGGGATGCGTGTCGAATGGTCAAATTCTAAGCAAAGCAAGAAATGAGTTGCGCCCCACCCCCCGCCCGACCCAGCGCCCGCCCGATCTCCTCAACCTTCGCGTCTGACGTCCCTCTCATCTCGCCGAAACGAGAATTGGCCGAGCGGCTAGCTTATGAATCCGCAGAGCCCCGCCTCCCCGCCAGAAGTACGCCTTCAAACCGCTCTTCATCTTTGCCGCCGACGCCCAAGACAGGCCGCCCTCAGTTCGCCCCGCTCCTTCATGTCCCCCCCCCTCCTCCCCTTTCCTCTTCGGCGAGCCGCCGCCCACCGCCCGTCCCGGCCGACCCTGCCCGGACAGTAGCGGGGACCGAGTGACCCACCCCCCGCGCTTTTCCGAGCACTGCATAGCTCACCCCGAAGCCTTCTTTTTTCGTGTCACTGCGTGGTGGTGGCGCATTATTGGCGAGAGACAGCGGCGGCGGGGGGGCCCGCGAGAGAGGGGCGGACAGCGGCCGCCGCTGCCGCTGCCGCTGCTGCTGCCGCTGCCGCTGCCGCTGAAACGGATTGCTGCCGCTTGAGGGTAAGAAGCCCGTGTCTACGTCACCTCCGTGCCCTTCGCGCTGCTCGTTTGGCTGGGCTGTTCGCCGAATCGGGAGAGTCGTTCCACGCATGCGGCGCGGGAGTGTTGTTGTTGTTGTGCGTCGGAGCTTCCTTTCTTTTGATCGACACCCCGTCTATATGTACGCGTGCTGCCCCTTCTATCCGCCTTTACTCCCCCGTTTCGCCCGTCATCGAATGGGCCGTTCTAGTTTTGGCGGGACTCTTCTGAGTTAGAGCTGTGTAGAGCTACGACAACAGCGCTCTTCCTCTCTCTGTCTCTTTCTCTCCGACAATCCTCCCCTGGTTTCCTTGCTTTGCTGCGTTTATAGCTGTGTAGAGAGCAACAGCAGCGCTCTCTCTCTTCAGCAACTCCCCCCTGGCTTCCTTGCTTTGCTGCGTAGATAGCGCGAGAGAGCGTGTGCAAACGATTTTTTGCGTCCCTTCCGCGATACGAGGTCAATCACCTACGAACTCGATCGCCCCCCCCCCCCCCCCCCCGCTTTCAGCATTCCCCTGAAATAGATAAGACTATACCAGTATATCTGGAATGCTGAGACTCCCTCCGAAATAAAACCCGGTCGCAAAACGCGCGTACTCGTGTATTGGCACACAGCAAAAACGCGGCAAAATTCAATCTAACCAAGGTCACTAAAAGGAGATGAATGGAACGGTTCGGTCTAAAAGGGGGAAGAAAAGCTGCGCGTGGGGGAAGAACACCTGGTCTGCTACACGAGCGTTGACACGCTCCGCAAGCGAGGCCAGCCTTTCCAACCCGACCCTTTCCGTGAACGCTCGAGGCGCCTCCTATATCCTGTAGTTTGTTTTGCGCCCGCGGCGGAGGACAACGCCGCCGAAAGTCAGCGGGAGCCACCAACCACCCACCAGCACCAGTTCCCCGCCGCTTGCTATAAATACACCGCTCGTCCTTCTCCTAGCCCCTCAAAAGGATTCTTTCGGTTCGCGGGGGCGGGTACGTACTGTATGATAGCAGCGATCCCCGAGAGATTTTGGGGGTCCAACTAGGAAACACAACGCTTGGAGCCAGCAACGAGCAGCCGAAACCTCCACCTGTGGGTCGAGCGTTTCTGTTTTGGGCCAGTGCGGGGAGGGAGGGAGGGAGGGAGGGAGGGTATATACTCATTTGTTGCTTGCCTTAGCCATGTGGCCATTGAACCACGCACCCCTTTCAAGAGGGAGGAGCATGAAGCTGCTGCTGCTGCTGCTGCTGCTGCTGCTGCTGCTGTACAATGAACCACGATACAGAGACCCGTGTTATCGTGGTATGTATCATACAATACGTAGTATTTCTCGACCTGATATGGGCCCACGAGTGAAGGCTACGCCGGAACGCTACGTAAGGCAGATGGGGGGGGGGGGAGGGGGGTGCAGTCATGTCGTGCATGGCCGTAGTAGTCATATGACCATAGGCCCTCGCACCCCTTTAATGCCGGGACGGGAAGGGGGGGGGTGTACTCATGTTGTGCACGGCCGTAGTCATATGACCATAGACCCTCGCATCCCTACAATGCCGGGACGGAGAACGTTGGGTTTTTACCAACCAGGCAGACATTGCTTGCACCAAGCGCGAAGCGCCGTGAGGTATTGGGCGAGTCGCATGGAGGGTGAGCTGCATCCTGCTAAGAACCGCCTGTGAGGCGGACTTGCATATGGTTTCTGGTGTGGCCACTTCCGGAAACAGCAATGGGTATCACTACGTATCTGCCTCGTGGATGCCTTACCATATACCCACTACGTGATACGATCATTCCCCTTGTGCGGAGATGAGGTTTTCAACCCCGCACAAATGATCTAACAAGACCGCCAGTATGGGTGACCGCCAAAAAAAAAAAACGGTACCCTGGTTGTCGAGCTCACGCAGTGAGAGGCGTGTTTTACAGCGTCGTTGCCAACCGACGCCAACCCAACCTATAAACATATAACATATTTATGGGGGGGGGGGCACTCATGTCGTGCACGGCCGTAGTCGTATGACCATAGACCCTCGCTACTACGCCATATTTTTTCTATACCTCATCTAAGAACCGACTCCGAGGTTAGATGCACGCACCACCAGATGAGCAACACCGATGGTCACTTTTGGTCGGTAACGCAAGCCCCATTTGTACTCCGATATAAACACTAAACGACGCTGATATTCGCGGCCTTAGTGACATATTTTCTAATTGCAAAACGGGACTGCAAACATTGTTTGCAAGGCTTCAGTCGACGGAGTCCCGTCAGTTCATAGAACGATGGACCCCAAAGCACCCCCCTCTGCAATAGTACCGCATTGTACCGCACTAAACTGTGGAGGCATGGTTTCGAGTTTTTACCGCACCGTACAACCATGGTTTCGAGACGGTACCGTACTGCACAGGCATGGTTTCGAGATTGTACCTCACTGCACAGGCATGGTTCCGAGATTGTATAGCACTGTAGAGGCATGGTTTCGAGATTTTACCGTACAGTAGAAGCATGGCTTCGAGTTTCCAACGCACTGTAACAGCATCTTTTACAATTTCGAGTTTTTACCGCACTGCAGAAGCATGGTATCCAGATTGAACCGCATTGTAGAAGCATGGTTTAGATATTTTATCGCACTGTACAGGCATGGTTTCGAGTTGCCGAGGTTGCGCACATCGGACAGATCGCCGATTATTACGTAGTGATGCAGATGTTTTAGAGAAGATATATTCCTGATCTGTATGGTCTGTATGGTCTGTATGGTCTGTATGATCTGTATGATCTGTACCTGGCAGTTCTTGTTGCCGGATGGGAGCCGCAAATTCTGCGTGGTCTACGTACGTGTATCACACGTTTCCTGGGTTGGATCTGTACTACACAGATCCTGCACAACAGCTCGTAACGGCAGGTTAGGATCTAGACGATCTATCTGTAGATGATCTATCTGTACATGATCTATATATCCGACGTGTGCAACTTTTTTAATTTTCGCAAAATCAATATCGATCGCGATACCACACGAGAACACACGATCGTGCCTTGGATGGTCTCCGCCTTACGGCGCTTCGGCAGATCAAGCAGTTTTTTGTTCTCCCCCCATCCCATTGATTATCTTCGCTTTTCTGTTCCCTCTCCTTCCCAACAGTCGTAACCTAGATCCGGGGTCACATAGCGGGCTCTTCTCCCTCCTCCCCAGTACGTACGGTTCGTGCCCTTCGCATCTTTACCGCGGAACCACTTCAACCCTTTCTTCCCTCGTCGACTCGCGCCGAATCCCCCAATTCTCACGGTTAATCTCCTCGAGCGACATGATCAAGGGAATGTTTTACGTCTGTTACGCTCGTATGATACCGCGCACCTTAAGTCCTGCGGTCCCCTCTTCCTTTTTTTTTTTTTTTTACTTTCTCGGTGCTTGCAGTTCCTTCTTGTGCTCGAGAGCCTTGCGCGTGTGGAAGACGATGGGCGGGCTTTGGACAACGTCGAGCACGGTGACCCCTAACTCGACGATGCTGTTGTGGTTCACCTGTATCACACGTAGAGATGGGCACCGGATGGCATATTCGAAAAACCGAAAACCGGATAGGAGGCGTTATTCTCAAAAACAAAAAACCGGTTTAACCGGTTTTTTTCAGCCGGTTTTAACCGGTTAACCGAAAACCGGTTTAACCGGTTTTAATGCGGTAAAGCATCCATAATATTGAAAGCCATAGGTGTTTTTTCTTTTATTTGCACCCTTGTTGCGCACTCCCCAAGTGTGAAGGTAAGACCCTCATCACAGGACACAGGAATGTCGATGCTGGCCAGGGCACGCTTCTCCCTATCCATAGTAAAGCTCTTCTTGTTGCTTATCTCATGGTAGAGCCCGATAGGGTACAAGAACGGAGTACGACGAAGGTAGGACTCAGCCAAGTACCAGGCTGATCCCACTATCCATGTATCTTCAGACATGTACGATCGGTCTAGTCCACTATTGGTTTTTTCCATGGACTTCCGCGGAAGCTTCCATGGAAGCTTCCACCGCTTCCACGGAAACTTCCACCGCTTCCATGGAAGCTTCCGCGGAAGTCCATGGAAAAAACCAATAGTGGACTAGACCGATCGTACATGTCTGAAGATACATGGATAGTGGGATCAGCCTGGTACTTGGCTGAGTCCTACCTTCGTCGTACTCCGTTCTTGTACCCTATCGGGCTCTACCATGAGATAAGCAACAAGAAGAGCTTTACTATGGATAGGGAGAAGCGTGCCCTGGCCAGCATCGACATTCCTGTGTCCTGTGATGAGGGTCTTACCTTCACACTTGGGGAGTGCGCAACAAGGGTGCAAATAAAAGAAAAAACACCTATGTTTCCGTGGAAGCTTCCATACTTCCACGGGGACGGTGTAAGCTTCCACGCAGGCCGTACGTGATTCTGCGGAAGATGTCGACGCTGCCGTCATGGAAGCTCCCGTGGAAGTATTCGTGGAAGCTTACCCACTCGTCCACCAAAGAAAGGGTGATCCCATCACACCCCTGATCCCACACAAACAGGCCCCGCCAGGATGTGTTCCCATAAGAGCCTTCTTAATAAAAACCGCGGAGTGAGGCGAAGCAGAATGGAGCCACCCTAGACCTGCCCAGGTGCGAAGCACAAGGTCGACTCCCAGCCTCGCTCTTTCCACCTCGCGGTCAAAACGCGGATGTTTAGAACTTCCACTGTCAGCTTCCACGGAAGTTTCCACGGTGGAAGCTTCCACGGAAGCTTCCATGCTTCCACGGAAGCTTCCATCGTTTCCACGGAAGCTTCCATCGCTTCCACGGAAGCTTCCATCGCTTCTGTGGAAGCTTCCACGGAAGCTTCCATCGCTTCCGTGGAAACTTCCGCGCACTTCCACGAAAAAAAACAAAAGTGTGTTTCCGTATCTAGCACGTCACGCGATCTCATACTCGTTCGTACGCAATTGTCTATCTATACTTGTAATAATACCTACTGCACCTCCTCAAGCTACGTGATACCATCACATTAGCCCACCCTGAATTGTCGTACATACATGCAGATCCCACGACGACCAAATGATTATATCATCCCAGAAATTGGAAAGGCGGTCGAAGGTGCGGCTATTCGAAACAAATACGCGAGGACATAAATCTTCCCCACCTCGAAATGAGGCTTCAACGCCTCACGCGTGAGACAAGCACGCCATACGAGAAGAAAAAGCTTCGATATGCCAACAGCAAGCGGGTTACGATGAAGACGAAAGCCATGTAAAGCTAACCATGGCGTGAAGGTACCGAAATAAAACGAAATACAGAGAAAACAATGCACGCTGCGATGCAAAAAGCCAAGGGACTTGAAGAGGCTACATAGCGTGGAGCCAGTGGTTGGGAGACTGAATAACAACAACAACAGATGCCCCATCACACAAGTGCGTTAATATTGGTTATGTTCGCAACTGCGCCTCTTTGAGATGGAATAGTGAGGTCGATCAACCAGATATATATATATATATATGTATATATTGTATTACCTGGTACTACTACTTGGATAAGCGTCACGTCGATTGTAAGCGAAACCACTACAACCAGACCCGCACACTGCATGCTCCCGAAACTGCACAAACCACCATCAGGGTTATAACGTCGTGCGACGATTACAAGCAACAGTCGCCCTGCTCGTTAGTCTACCTGACACGTCTCAAACCTTCTGCAAAATAAAAAATTCCTGACCCGCATACTGTAAACGAAGCCACGAGCCGGTGGGTAGGAGGGGTGCACAGGGGGATTAACACCTGTGAACAAGGCTTTTGTCTAGAAGACCGTTGAGTGTGAACGATCCCGCCAGTTGAGCGGGAAAGTACGTGTCACAAATTAAATTAAAAACAAACTGCATTTCAAAAATGCTCCAACCGTTTAAATACTCAACACAAAGATTGGCTCGTCTGGGGTCCGAACCGGCAAATAATATTGGCTCGTCTGAGCTAGTGCTGTCGTCGTTTGCCGCAGCCACGTCATCGACTACAACCACCTCTTGGCTCATGTTGGAGTGGTGGTGTGTTGGACTTGCGAGCAGAGATTAGTGGTGTGTGTTTGGTGTGTGCGAGTGTTGGGTAGTGTTTGGTGTGCGGGGAGAGGGGAGGGGGTTGTGCCGCAGTGGATCCACCGACTTTCAGGCTACCACCCTCTCTCTCCCCACGCCCACGTATGGTCGCCTTGTTCATTGGTGCAGTAGTTGATACGTTCTGGAGTAGGTACAATAGACGTCGGATCAACCAGCGTTGACGTTGTCACGTTCACTCGCACGTTTTAGTGTAGATGGGTTATCCGGTTTTCCGGTTTAACCGGTTAACCAGTTAAACCGGTGTTTTTATCCGGTTAAACCGGTTAACCGGTTAACCGGTTAACCGGACCTCAAAAACCGCCAGTTCTTATTTTGAAAAACCGACTAATCACACACGCCTGATGGGTTTCCAAAAACCGCGGTTAACCGGTTTTTTCTCTGTCCGGTGCCCATCTCTAATCACACGTACGTAGGTACGTACATATGCATTCCAAGTTTGTCGTACGGGCGTCGGGATACGAAAAAAAAACGGTCCCCGTTTTGACACATCCATATATATCGTGTCCCTCGAAGGTGGCCTGCATGCAGGTGTACCATGGTTTTGCCTTCTGAGGGTGGTGGCTTGAGGACCTTTATACCTCACCCAGAAATTGTTTTTTGGAGGGAAATAAAAGTGTTATATACCCGATGAACAAACCCAAGGCATAAAATGAAGAATTTCGACAAAAAAATGAAATTCCGACGATTTTGGGTTAAGGAGGCTTTACTAGGTCATTCAGAAAAATTTTCAGCCAAAAAAAGGTATACCTTATACCTCTATCGTAGCGCGTGTCCTTTGATTAGTACAAATTGTTTAGTTATGTTTCAGCCAAAAAAAGGTATACCTCTACCTCTATCGCAGCACGTGTCCTTTGATTATTAATAGTACAAATTGTTTAGTTTTTATCCTATACCTGGTAAACTATCTATACTACAACACAGCACGCGAAGACGCAAGCAAAAACAGTGAAAATCCCCAGTGAATTTAGTCGTTGGGTGGTGTCAAGCAAAATTACGGTAGTTTGTTTTGTCTATCTGGCCCCCGTTTTTTGTTGTAAATACCAACGATACAACCGCCTGAAACTTAATTATTTCGAAAAAATTACGCCGTCCACTCTACTGATAAATAATGCAGTAAAAATCTTGTTGTTTTTCGAAACGGTTACTATATAGGTACCGGTAAAGAACAGTAAACCACAGACTCACCCCCACGGTATACCGTAAAGGGGTTTGCTGTTAGTTTTGGCCTTCTGAGGTGAAATTTTGTCACTGGGACCGGTTGACCTCCTCAAGTGAGCAACTATTACCGGTTATAGTATGAAACGTTGGTCGGTGCTGCGCGAACAAACAAAACGCCTTCCAAGGCATGTCTCGGGGGGCGGCTTACTAATACCGTTTGAGCTCCTCGTGTGTTTGGGAGCTCAGAAAATAAGCCACCACCCCTACAAGGGCATTGCTCCGCAATACAAAAAAAATCACGCGCACCCTGTAAGGATTGATGTTCTGAGGGTCCACAGCCGAGACGTACGGGATGGGGTCTTCCTGTCCGGGACGTAGGGCCGGTACTCTGTCGGAAAGCTCCACCTGGTGCCGACTCAGGACATTCACCTGCCAAAGCGTGTCACAACGATCGGAGAGCGGGCGTGCGGGGGGGGGGGGGTTGTACTTCATTTTCATGCATGGCCGTAGTCGTATGACCATAGACGGAGGGAGTGTACTCGATATTCATGCATGGCCGTAGTCGTATGACCATAGACGGGGGGGGGTGTACTCGATATTCATGCATGGCCGTAGTCGTATGACCATAGATAGACTCTCGCATCCTTGCATTGCCGGGCCGGAGCATGTCGGGTTTTCACCGACCAGGGCAGACATTGCTAGCACCAAGCGCGAAGCAAGCGCCGTGAGATGTTCGGCGAGTCGTATGAAGGGTCAGGGGGGGGCGCACTCATGTTTTGCTTGCCGTAGTCATTTGACCATTGACGACTCACCCCTTTCGAGACGGAGCGCCGTTCCCCTACTCCTAATAGAGGCACCTCCAACAATTGGGCGCTCATTACGCTGTTTCCATATATTCACACATAAACATTTCGTTAACCTCATCCCTTTGAGGAGGGGGGGGGGGGGGCGTACTCATTTCTGGCTTGCCTTAGTCATTCCGCTGTTGACCACGCATCCCTTTCGAGACGGAACGGGGGGCCTTACTGAAACCTAAGGACGGGCTGACGAACACTCATAAATCGGAAAGGGGACGGGTCGAGATATTCTGCACACCTCGTATTGAGATCTAAGGCGCCTCTTGGAGCAACATCTCATCGAGACCGCTTCAAAACCTATGGTAGACGAAAACGCCTTTCCTCCCCGTTGTTGGGAAACTCAGCTTGAGGCGTTTGTCAGAAGGGAGGCGTGTTTTTACGGAAACTGTTGGGCGCGGGCTACGATAGAGGTGGGTATTTTTGGCTGAAAAAAAATCTGAATGGTCGGGCTCCTTTAACCCGAAACCGTCGGACTTTCATTCTTTTGTGTTTGCAACTTTTTTCATGGTATAGACGAGGGTGGTCGATTTTTGTTTTTTCGACATCTCACAGAATTTTTTGTTCGTTACGGGGGGGGGGGGGGGGGTTACTAAAACCAAGTGAAAAAAAATGAAAATAAGGATATTTTTTTTTCCGTTTTCTTATTTCATCATGTGATCACAACGGTTGCAACGGTTTTCTATTCCGACCTCTGGGGGTGTGGTGTGTCGTTTTCTCTTTTTTGTGGACGCCCCTGGTATAGATACTATTAATAGTGGGCCATGGGATTGTTTGACCGGGTAGCACTTTTATTTCCCTCTAAAAACAGTTTTTTGGGTGAGGGTATATAGAGCTCCTCAAGTAATAAGTGACCACCCTTATGAGGCAAAAAAACATGTTGCGCCTCTACCTTAAGGTACCATGCGTCTGTACGTAGTACCAGGTATAACAAGGTAAGCAATGTTCGTGCGCTTTCTTACTTACAGTTTGCTCTGTTTAAGCGCAACAATCACACCACAGCAACTCCGTTTAAGCGCAACAATCTTCCCACCCTTTTCCGAGAAAAAGGTTGAACACACACTCGTACCGTGTACGAGACGAACACGACTAACCCTAACCCCAACCCTAACCCTAATAAGCCAATTAGACCAAGCCTAACCCTGGCCCTAAGCCAATCAGACCAAGCCTAACCGTGGCCCCAAGCCAATCAGACCAACCCAAACTCTGACCCTAAGCCAAGCAGATCAACCCTAACCTTGACCCTAAGCCAATCAGACCAACCCTATCTCTCACTCTAAGCAAATCAGACCAACCCTATCTCTCACCCTAAGCCAATCAGACCAACCCTATCTCTCACCCTAAGCCAACCAGACCAACCCAAACCCGTCCCTAAGCCAATCACACCAACCCTAACCCCGACCGTGAACCAATCAGATCAGACCAAATCTCGAATATATGGTAAGCTCTACTGCAATACTATTAGTAAGTATAATTCGCCCTCTGGTATCTCCTGGACATATTGTTATACATGGTGAAAACATTCCGTATTACACGGGGGGTGATGAGACAACACACCCCCTGGACTAACCCCCACAGTGGCGAGTACACGTAAGTACGAGCCGGGTTTGCCCAAAAGCAAGAAAAGGCGGGGGGGGAGCGGGGGTGTACCTCATATTCATGCATGGCCGTAGTCGTATGACCGCCGTAGACCCTCGCATCCCTACAATGAATGCCAGGACGGAGCATGTCGGGTTTTCACTGACCAGGCAGACATTGCTGGCACCAAGCGCGAAGCGCCGTGATATGTTGGGGGCGAGTCGCATGAAGAGTGAGCTGCATCCTACTAAGAACCGCTTGTGAGGTGGACTTGCATATGGATGACAGCTTCAATGGGTTAATTTGGACGAGTGGCATGAAGGGTGAGCTGCATCCTACTAAGAACCGCTTGTGAGGAGGACTTACATATGGATGACAGCTTCAATGAGTTTATTTAATTTCCGGTGTAGCCACTAAGGGGGGGGGGGGCACACGACGAAAATGGTGGCTTGGGAAATATCTCGACGATATATTTTCATACAGAAGTAAAAACACATCGCCTGTGAATGTGATGTGACACCTTCTCCGTCATCGAGAGAAAAACGCTGTCGAAGGTCGCCCAAGGGTGGGTGTGTGTTGTCTTATCACCCCCCGTGTGGTAAGGTACATATCATAGTACCGCTCTGTCCAGAAATGTAAGAACCCTTTGGTTATTCATATTACTACGAGTATCCAAACGGTCCTTACATGTTTGGACCGAGAAAATTTCGGGGAAGCTTCCTCGGGCTGCTTAAAAGTTTTGAATGAGATGGAGGGAAGCAAAACTTAAGTTTGTAGTTTGTAGTACCTCAATGACGAGAAACACGGCTTCGACATTCGCCCAAGGGGGTGTGCCTTCTTATCACCCATGTGCTACGTCGTACATACGCATGAAAACGATCTCAAGCCTATTTTGGGAGATGTAAACTGCTGCAAGCTCGTACGTCTACCTATGTATGTAGCTGAACGCCAAGCGGAGAGACTAGCCAACGCAGTCACGACGAGAACACACCCGCGTATATACCGCAAAAGCCACACCTCTTGATATCGGTAGCATCTCGTTTTACCTACAGTATATACCCCTACAGCAGCAGCGACACAAGTGGGGCACGGGTGACAGACAAGACCCTTCATCCTATTCGTACGATGATACGATGTCATATATAGTCCCAATTTGGACGTAAATGTAAGGACCGTTGAGTAGTGATTTTAATATAGTAACGAACATTATATTTCCGTCCACAGTGGCCTCGTCTCGACTACGAAAACCGCCGCACGATCGTCTGCGAAGGTTCGTACAAAAGTATGCGGACGGTATCTATCGTACGTAGCCTGCACTTACTTATCGCGTACGATGCCTACAGTACCAACAGAGTGTAATGTTCGAAGTAACGCGCGGGTGGGTCACCTTCGTCTGCAGCTGGCGATTGCGGGACGGTGTGCCCAGATCTTGTTGCTCAAGCGACGGAGCTGTCATAACACCTCTCTCGACGTTCTGGTCCTGTTTCCTTTTTTTTAATAGAAGCGACCCCTCATTACTACTGTATCATCCGGGCGCAATCCGTCTCTTGGTCTCTGAACACTGGATGGAGCGGATGAAGACAAAACACATATCTGCGCGCACATCCGCCGACGGTCGACGGTCGACGGCTATCGACGGTGTGCGCAGAAAAAAAAACGGAACATCCCTCCGAAACGTTATATCGTTACATATCCCGAAGTCGAACCGGAACTTTTTTTTGAAGACGAACCGACGAACCACAACCACGACATATACCCCGCGTACTATACGTAACAAGAATTATACGTACGTTGTCGTATGTACATACCTGGTACCAGGTATATACGAGTACGTACTCGTACTCACTGCTTATTGCTGTATAATTCGTACCAGATACCAGGTACCAGGGGTACGAGTACGAGTAGACAGGTACTCTGAGCACACAGTATAGTAAAGCAGAGTAAAGTACGAGTACTCGTAGTACTGCTGTACTGTACGAGTGCAACAGTAATAAAGTGTGACATTCCTGTCTCGCTTTATTTCTTTATTTGCCGGCCTTGTACAGCAGCAACAGGAAGGAGCAGTCGCAGCAGCGTGCATGCAGCTACGTACGTACCGTATCACACGTGTGATAAGATAGCACTGCTGTGAGCATGAAGATATCATAAATACGAAAATCATCACCACCATATAACATCATTAAGATACCAGCATCAAGATAACACCATCAAGATAACATCATCAATATACTATCATCAAGATACCATCATCAAGATAACATCATCAAGATAACACCACACCCCCTGCGACGAATTTCCGAGCCCCGGTTTCCTCCACAACAATACTCGTAAAGAGGGCTCACACAACAATATCTCTTCGAGACCTTTCCATAATAATAGAGGGTTTCCACGTAGCACAAGTTAGACAGTTTTTTTGGGCGGCTCGTGATTTTTGGGCGGCTCGGTATCACGCCGCATTTTGAGCCGCCCTTTTCGTGAAATTGTCATAAAAAAAAACTGTGGAAGTTTTTCAAGAAAGTGTCATAGTTTTGTCTTGTTTTGTCTTCGCAAATTATACCAATTGCGAACAGGCACACGAGTAAGTACCATACACCACCTGGTCGTTCCATCAATACACTGCCCACAGCAGTCTCCAACTGCCAGTCGTCGCTCAGCGGTACCGCTCCATCGTCGCATCGAGTGGTGTCGGCACATTGTGCTCGTTAACTGCGTTTGTTTTTGTTCGGGCTGGTACGAGTACGAGCAGGCTCGTACGAAGCTCGTACGAGGGGGCTGGTACGAGTACGAGCAGGCTCGTACGAAGCTCGTACGTACGAGGCTCGTACGAGTACGACGAGCAGAGGCAACTCGCTGCTTGGTCTCGAGAACACAGCAGTACAGCAGCAGCAGTCGGCTTTGGTACCGCTCCATCGTCGCATCGAGTGGTGTCGGCGGCCCACGCACGTAGTCCGGTCTACGTTGTGCTCGTTAACTACTGCGCTTGTTTTTGTTTGGGGTGCGACGAGCAGAGGCAACTCGTTGCTTGACGAATCAACCTCGTGGTCTCGAGAACACAGCAAGCAGCAGCAGTCGGCTTTCACGAGGCTGGCCCCACAAGGGAAGTTGCTGCTTCGTGTTTACGTCCCCAGGCCTGGGTGGGCATCGCTTGGGACACGGGGGTGGCCTTGCCCTCAGGTGGCGGGGTCAACTCCAACCGCCTCTGCGTGTGGCTGCGTGGTTGCAGCAACACGCAGACCGTTGTCATGTACGCGAGGTACCTCATATGTCTCAAACCTCTGGTACCGGTTTCAAAAGTAGTCACGAGGATACAGCAGCAGCAGCGGCTTCCAGTAGGAGGCCAGCCCCACAGGGGAAGCTGTTTCGTGTTGTTGACGCCGCTAGGCCTCTGTGGGCGTTGACTGTGAGACGGGGTGGTCCTGCCATCGAATGGCGGGGCCGGGTTGCGAAGCAAAACAAGCTGGCTGCTGGCAGACGCGGACATATTTCGCTAAAAACACTGAACAGTCTGGCCGTTGACATTTTTTTTCGAATCGTCGCCAAACTCACAAGCTTTTTTGTGGTGTCAAAATTGTGCAAACTGCAGACGTACAATTTGAAATTGTGCAAACTGCAGACGCACAAGTTGACGGGGAAACCCTATAATACCAATAGATGCATCGTTCGGCGGTTTTCGTACCCTTTTAAGACTTCTTCTCCCCGTTGGATGGTCGAGAAAATCAGCTTGGTTGGACATTGGTCCAAGGGGGTTTGTTATATTTCATCAACCGTGTGATACCTATACCGCAGCCACTGCTGTGTTGCACCACACGATGCAGACTTTGTTTTTACTTTTTTTTTAGACGTACCTCCTTCTTGTGGTGCCCTTTTGCTTCAGAGAGAAACATAACAAAATATCGAATTCAGCTGATGGTATGATTGTACACTCTGTACGTCGTACGTAGGCGTGCTGCTGCTGCTGCTGTTGTTTGGGTACGAAGGCCAGGCAGAGCGGTTATAACCTTTTACCAGTTTTTTTAGCAACAATACCTTAACAAACGGCGTCGACGGCAGGACATGGGCTGTGGGTCGTGAGTTCGATTCTCGGGACCCACCATATTATGACAGTAAGCCTTTCTCTTTAGAAAAAAAAGTTGAAGTTCCCCTTGCCGAACCTGCAAAATACACTCCCGTCGCTGTGGGCCCCTATGTCCCCATCGCAACAAAACAAATGGAACCGCTTATTGGCTTTGACACGTCGACCCGTATACCACTCTGGGCGCAAATACAAGGACCATTTAGTATCCATATTAATTAATGCGTAATACGTTCCTTATATTTCCGATCAGAATGGTTTATTCTATCCGTCGGTCTGGGCCTGAATAGTATCCCGCCGTATACCGGGGGGGAGGGGGGGGGTGGGGGTATTAGACTTACCTGTGTTACAGTAGGTTGGGTAGTAGACGATCGGTGTCGATCTCACAGCTGACGACGTTTATTTGTATAACATGCATTCGTAGTGGTTCTGTTTGTAAGCGGGTTGTGGCGCGCGGCAACATCCCGGCCTGTCCACGCGGATGCACTACTACACACAGGTGGCCCGAACCCCCCCCCCCTGTCATACGACTACGGCCGTGCACGACATGAGTACACCCCCCCCCCTGCATAACGTGGCAAGCAGTGAAAAGACTCCTTGTTTTTGGTGAGACATTGAGCAATGTAGCACACCATTATTAGGCGTATCGGATTGAGAGTGTGTCGACACCTTGTCGGGTTTGCTATAGATGTATGCATTGTTCAATGCCTCCACAAGGATATTTTACCGCCCACATTGTGCGAGAGGGGAGAGGGGGTCCCGGCCACCGGTGTACTGTACAGTACGTACTGGCGATGTGTACGTAGGCATGCATGGCGCGTATGTATATACTACGATATGGGTAGACGAACATGTTTTGTTTTTGTCTGACTATGACCGACCACGAGTATTACTGACTATTACTGACTATTACTGACTATTACTGACTATTAATGACTACTGGTATTACTGACTAATACTGACTATTCTGACTATTACTGACTATTACCGACTATTTATTGCTGACTATTACTGACTATTACTGATTACTACTGACTATTACCGACTATTTATTGCTGACTATTACTGACTATTACTGACTGCTACTGACTATTACTGACTATTAGTATACTCCTCAACTGAGGAGCTACCCAATATGGTTGGAAGCCCATCAATGTTTTACGATGATAACCACTATACTACTCGTTGTACACCTATATTAATATTGGTTTGTTTTTCGTCGGTTTTTGGGTGGGGTGAAGGGCTCCCCAAGTGGAGAGGCTCGGCTAATTTAGGAGGTGCTCCCATAACGCAAACACGCATCGCATGGTATACTACCACACACTCTACGTCTTCGGTAGTAGGTGGGCCCTCAGTAGCACACACAATTGATAGGTAAAGCACATAATACGTAGTAATATTGTTTGCGTCATAGTCAGTGACGTTTCCAGGTCTCTACATTCATCGGTTACGCCTTTACGGTTCGAGCTTCAGACGCCACAGGGCGGTCGGTGGTGTCACGGGCTAAACCGTAACCGCGCCTGAAAACATACGCCTCTCTCCCAAACAAGACCCGGCGACGTATATGTCAAGCGTCTGTAGGATAACAAACGCCACAGCCGTTTTCCCACTATGCCTATAATTGCCTCCATGCAAGTAACAAAGCCTGGCGATGTTCCGCGGGTAGCACACCGAGGAAACGTTCTTCTAAGAGGCGAAGAACAGTTCCGCCGCCGTCACCGGTAGCCGACCCCGAATGATGGCTCGCTTCTTCTGCGACGACGCTGCTACTGCTACTACTACCGGCACCAGCCACTCCCCTCCCCGGTGGTACAACGTTTGTAGCAATACTCTCCGCCTCCTCAGGAGTATACTCCCGACATGAAGTAGGAGGAAGTAACGAGCCGCGGCGCTGGTCCTTATTACTATGCGGACTGGAAGGCGACGGCTTCGATTTGGCAATACTAGAGGACCGCTCTGCTCGAGCCGTCGCCTCCGGAGAACGAGCGGGATTTATGCTCGTCGTTAACGCCATTATCGTCATGAACGCCGCCACCGATTTCATAAGCGCAGCGGTGCTTCTCAGGACTGCATGGTCAGCGGCATCGACAGCCGCGGACGAGTAACCGACACCCCCAACCTTGAGGTTGGGTCTATCTCTAACATCCCCCCCCCCCCCTCCTCCTCCTCCTCCTCTCGTGGTTCCCCCCTCGATGCCATCATCATTGCTGTCATCGTCGTCGTCCCAATCATCCCAGTTGCTGCCACCACCGCTACTATTACCACTACTCCCGGAAGTTGCGCGCCCCCTCCCCTCGCGCCCCGCCCCATCTACAGTAGTCTGCCGGTGGCCTTTTGCGGTGGGTGCTAAAAGCGGGGAAGCCGTTTCTTTCGTCTGGACGCAGCAGCCGGAGCGAGACCCGCCCGTACCGCTATCGCTTTGTTTATCCACCACCCCCACCTTGTACCAACGCACGAGATTCTTGGCCACTGCACGTAAAAGAGAAGTCACAGCGCTCTCTATGGCCTCATCCTGCTCACAGGGGGTGGGGGCGTCGGCGTGTCGCTCTTCTTCGGGCCCTATCTCGCTCCTACCCGTCGCCCGAAATGACGCATGTAGCCTCGAGGGGACATCGCTGGACCGCTCCTCGCCACAACAGCGGACACACTCGCCTCCGCAGTGGGGGTCGCCTTGGTCTTCGTCTCGGCAGCTTTCTCGGGTTTGAGAGGAGGAGCCGTAGTTGCCATGGAGTTCATCTGTAGGGAAGCCGTGGTACTGGTCGGCCAGTTGGAGGCAGCGCTGTTGCCTCTTCGCCGCCGCGACGGCGCGTACCTGTGCCAGGATGTCGACGGCATCCCTCGCGATTTCGCACATTTGACAGAACAGGCTGCTGCCCCCTGTCAGCCTCGCCGGCGAACCAAACATCCTCGACAGCGTTTCCAGTGTGTCGCACATTACGATTTCTCCTGCATGCCGATGTTGTTGCTGCTGTTGCCTCATCGCAGAGACGCTGGAAATTGCCGAGATTGGTGGTGCCCCACTGCCCGCGGGAGCAGGAGAGGAACGACCCAGTGGTCTCCGCAACGACTCTGACAGAGGGTGTGACTCGTCCTCATCTCGCCGATGTACGACCCTGGCGTCTTGTAGCGCGATGCCAATAGTTGAAAGGAGCAGCTCGTGTGCCTCCAGCGGGGTGACAGATATCCAGCGCAGCTTGTGGTCGCTCGCCTGCGCGTGCAATAGGCACCATTGTAGGGCAAAAGGTGCATGGTTGTAATCGAGTTGTTTGTGTGTTTTGTGCGACCAATCACTTTCCAGACGGCTGCGTCAACTTTCATCGTTCTTTACGGTTGCGTGCCTTCGCCTTTACATTTGTTTTGTCCATATTCGAAATGTCGTTGCCGCGTCACAAGTAACTATGCAGGGGTTGGGTTATCCTTATGAAGGGACGTTTCGCGGAGGCCATCGAGCGAGCGATCCTTTGGTTGCTACAGGCTTCTTTGTGATGGGCGTCCAAACGGTATCGTAAATCGAAAGAACCCAACGGATAGATTCCCGCAGTGCGAGGCCTGAACGGCTAAAGGCGCTTGGTGACTTTGTTCCGTAGAAAAAAATCCGAAAATTTGCAACCCATCCGGACGGACGACATCCTGTAAGAGTTATGAAAATGTACGGTCTCTACATGCCACTCACTCCCCATACGACACGCGGTCGAGTAACTCCTGCGCATCCAAAGTCGCCGATCACTGGTATCGCGCTACTCATACGTACACGGAGACCTCATAGCTAATGCGCTGACATGTCCGACTTAAGGAAATTGAGATCGGCTACCCAGCAAAAATAGTAACGCACTACATACGGTAGTATGTAGTTCACAAAATACGGCGCCTGATTGGTAAAATATTCTATCGAAAATGGGGCTGGCGTTACTCTGTGACTCGCCTATACCGCAGGGTGACGCGAACGGGTGAAAAAGACAGCAACAAATATGCTCTCCGCGACAAAACGATTTGACATGACCTCGCCACGTTCGAGGTTGAGATTTAAGCTGCAGCTGACTAAACTGAAAAACGTCCAGTCCGCCGACTTTGCGCCGGCAGCAGTAGCAGTGTTGTCTTAATTTCGCAATTTTCTGAGTAAAACGCACGTACCCCTCAGGAACGCTTTGTGTAATCACTAGATCATTCTCGTACTGGAATACTACTACGGGAATCGAAAAACCCTTACTGTAGACCTTTCGATTTTCCAACCCTTTGCTTCTTCTCGGACAGCGAGTACACGCCGCAAATACATCAATCGCAAAACGTATCTGTAGCCATCCGCCACTTCCAACAATAACGTCAGGCAGCCTCGACACTCTTTAACCCCCCGAGATTTCAGCTGCTTGACAAAGGAGGAGCTCGCCTACCTCTAGCCATCGAAGGAGAGTAGGAACGATGAGGATGCCCCTCTGCGGCGGGAGAGAAGACACGTAGCCGGGCAAGGCACGCACGACGCGGGCGCTAAGGAGACGGTCCAGTTGCGCGGCCTAGATACGTCGGAGATATGCGGGAAGGAAGGGGTCAGGGATCGGTCACTCACAACGGCTGACGCAGTCTGTCAGAGCGGTACGGGGAGGAGAGATTACGGGGAGGAGGGATCGGAGATCGGCGACCCGACAACGACTGTCACAGCCCGGCGATCGTGGAGGTTAGTGGTTACAGTTGTGGTCCCTCTATAGTGCCGGTATGCGCCAGCCAACAATACCGGCACTATACGACTGCAGCGGCAACCGGCACTATACACTCCGCACACGACTACACTTGGTTTAATCCTATCTGTACCAAGCCATTCCACAGACACTATCGCGGGCAACCGGCACTACTGAGTCGGCACTATAGAGGGACCACTGTCGCAATAAAAAAGTTAACCTCGCGCTTAGGGCTACTGTTGAGGCCTTCCGAATAAACGGTGATCATCTCATTTTTACTCGACTTTCTGTAGAGTCGTGCCCGACTGAGCGAAGAACTGCCCCGTCAAAAGCACGCCGCCCGTGCGTTTTCGAGTTTTGTTTTTAACCTCCACCAACAAAAAGAAGGCCTTTTAACGGGAGGGTGATTGTATGCACCACAAGAAACTGTCCAGCCAAGACCTAAGCGACACCAGTGCGCTTCGTACCGTCCCGTATACCTTGCGCGCCGTTTCCGATGGGCGCGTCACAGACGATTCTCCTGACTCTCCGACGGTGTCAATGCGAGTGTCCTTCCCTCCACGGTAGCTTAGACAGGGCGTCTTGCTACTGCCCACTCGCCCGGCGAAGGGCGATACACGTACTAGCGGCAGCGATCCCCAGCTAAACGGAATCACGAATTTCGTCGGTACTGGGTCGTTTCTCCCTGAATCATTTGGCAAGCGGCCTTCCTCGGCGTCACGGCAACCACCGCAGGAGTTCTCGCTTGTTGCTGCGCCTGCGGATACCCCCCCGCCCGACAGAGCTTGTCCTTTAGGAGCATCGCTCATGAGCCGGAACTCGTGGGCAACTGCTACTGCTGCTGTTTCTGCTGTACGCGGTCGACCTGTCCCCCTCATTGGTGTGAGTTGTTTCTCAGCAGCCCTGCCACCGGTGGTCAGAGTCGGGAAAACAACTTGGTGGAGCAGGTGCAGCTGCCGTGCGACGATCGAATGAATCGCGACTTGCTTCGTGAAGGGGTGCTGAGGTACAGTGACGGGCTGGTCAGCTAGCGGGGTTCCTTCCTCTCCAGCAGTTTCGACGTCATCAGTGGATGTCGGTGACGAGTCTAGGCGACGCTCAGCATCACCACCGCGGGAACAATCGTTGCTCGATGGCGTTTCAGAAAAGGGGAGCAAAACAGTGGTGGCGTGAAATGAGCCCGCCAATATCATTGCCTCCACAACAGCAGTGAAGACCCACTGGGGGGTTAGCAGGCCCGCACCTTCCCCTCCGAAAGAGTTAGCCCTGTTCGATGCTTCTATCGGGCGTGCAGTACTTTGGTGAGGAGTGCACTTGCCGATTTCATCGGGTGTCTCCTTCTCTACTGCTACCCCTGCCAGCGCGCGAGCAAGGAGCGGTGGTGCCTCGCAGCACAGCGCGACGGTGTCGCGGACAATCTGCGCTACCGTGACAGCAGCGTGCTTGTTAGCCACTGCCCCATTTTCTGCAGCCGCCGAGCCTACCGAAGAGCTTGTGGTCGCCACCGGAAGCCGCGAAACTCCCTGACCCCCGACACCGCTATCTGCGATGCCTTCGGTGCCACCTCCCCAACGCTCGCGGTTTGTGACCGAAACGGCCACATTTCCAGCTGCCCATGATGTGCTCCCGCCGGGCGGTTCTTGGGGGCAAGGCGAAGCGGCCGATACCGCGAGCGCACCGGGGGTAACACCCACGACTTCGGCTGTGCCAGCTTGTTGCACGTTGAGTGTGGAATTTGATCCGCTGCCTCTACGCGGTTGGCTTGATACGTGGTTCACACCCCCCGCAGCTTGGTCGGTCAGCGTTTCCGCAAGGTACCGAGCGTACCGGACGGATGCTCTCAAGAGCTCGCATGCAACAGACAGGCGCGTTCGGCGCCGTAGCAGGAGGAGCGATGGCGAGGTTCGCCCCGCCAAGTCACCGTCCGCTTTGGTTTGTGCAGCGCGTTCGCAGGCCCTGGAAAGCGAAGACATCATGCACAGGACGGCGATTTAATTATGTATGGGACGGTAGGAACAAATGTTGTGGCACCCCCTAAGAGGCTAAGGGGAAGGGTGATCCCCACTGACAGAATAATCTGCTTACAGTTACCACGCGATGGAGGAGAAGGGGGTTTCCCTTTTCCACGTCTAAAATTAGGACGTCGGGAAAAACATGGTATTGCCTTCTCTCATGCCAATAAGCGAGATATGGTTGGCAGGGCGAATTCCTACGATGTTCAGTTGTGCAACAGTGGCCAGGGGATGGATCGTGTAACGGCTATTACTGTACGCGTAATCAAACCGGCATTGATCGGCGGAATTCAACAGCGAAGAAAGCGGTGAGACTGTCATGAAGAATATGTCATAAATAGGTGCTGTAGCTAGTTGTACACTGGATGGGAGGGCTATCGGCGGATTGAAAAGTGGAAACGTAGTCTTCATGTCAAGGGCGAATGCTTTCTCTGGGGTGGGAAGAGAGAAGGTTTACGCATTAAACGCGATCCCTGCATATGGAAGCTGATGTACGAACACGACGTCTACGGCGTGGAGCCTCTAAGGCCCAATGTGGAAACCACCATCATTCATTTAAAAATGCCAAATCTACGATGCAGGCTGTTTGTGTGCGGATCGGCACATTCCTGCGACTTGAGTGGACGCCACAAGCGGCTACCCGAAAGTGAACGAATGGAACAACTGGAAGTCATCGATACGTGGTGAAAAGGGGAATTAGCTTCTGTTACGCCTCGGTCCCCTTTCCAGTCATGGCACTGACACCGAACCCCAACGTGGAACCAGTTGTCGAGGATGGAACAGCGCGGATTGTTTCCCATCTTTTGTTCGGAGCTGGCTTGTTGTTGTGGTTACTCGACACGCTTCTGCATTGATTTACCCGAGCACCATAAGGCATTGAATTCACAAACCCAAGGGTCGCCCACGACGAGCAAACGCAAGTCGATGCTTGAAAACGCCGCTCAACCAAACAAGGGCATGGCGGGGGGGGGGGGGGGGCACATAGAGGCTCGCACATGATAAACGCTTCTACAGTGAGCAAGGCCTAAGATGTCATTTTTGAGTTGAACTCAAGAACAGCATATCACAAGAAGAGCAAATATACCAAGCACACTACTGAGTTCGCAGAGTTAAACGTATCTGCGAGCGACGCGGCACTTACCCAGATATTGCTGCGGGATTCCACCACACCATTGCCCTTGCGATCGATGGCAGGATCTGCGACCCAGCACGCCAAAGTTCCAGGGAGCCTCGCGGCGAAGCTCCCGGGGCAAGATTTTCCACCTCCGTCGAACAACCATTCTTGCCGTCATCTCCCGCCTCATAAGAAGCTGCTTGTTCTCTCAGCCCTAGCTCTGATTCGAACAACGCCTCCTCTGCTAGGTCCTCCAGCGACAACAACAGCTCGCCCAGTGAAGGAGTCGCGTTGACCAAAGTTAGAGGCCACCCGCAGCAGTGGTCGACTGCGACTGAATCAGCGGCCGCCCTGACCGCCGTAACAGCTGGCTGCGTCTTCACCACTGCCGCGGGTGGCACACGGCCACCGCTGACGCCCGAACCAACGATATCGACCGTGCTCCTCTCGACCAAGCTTTTCAGGACACCTTCACAAACCATGAGCACGCCTTCGTGCTTCTCCCACGAGGAAACTGTCCCGCCGCCGCTGCTGCTACACCCATCGCATTTCTCTCCGGCGGTCGCTCCGATTGCCAAACACCCATCACCTTTACTGCTCGGCATCGGGGCTCCATCGCTACAGCGTGGAGGAGGTCCTTTATAGGACCCTTCTGAGCCCTCGTGCCGCTCAAACGCCACCCCCAGCCCCTCAATCTTCGCCACTAATCCCGGCTGCATCTCTACCCCTCCAGCATGTCTGTGCAAATCTTCGGGTTGCTCCGTCGGCAGCCCCTTCCGTCTGAGCTCGCTCACTTCACCCGTTTCCAGAAATACGTGGTGTTCCAAGCGAGCGGTGATAGCCGTTCGCTGCCGATGGTGTGGATCTCGCTCTGCCTCGTCTGACGGTTCTTCCAAGGCACAAATCAAGGCCCAAAGGACTATCCGCGCCGATGCATGGCGCGCTACCCGTGGAGGATTCTCAGCAGGCGAGGCTGGGTCGGAGGTAGTGGAGGCGGGTCGAGGGGCGACACGAGCAGGGGAGGAGGCGGGCGTCTCACCCGCTGTTGCTATTCGGAGCAACACGGCGCCGGCGGCTTGTCGGAGCGAAGCTTCAGGGTGCCCGATGTACGACCTTCCGGAGCAAAAAGTGGCGCGTCGGGACAAGCGGTATGAGGTCATCAAGAAGCGCCTCGAAACCATTTATGTACCATGCTCACAGCAGAAGGTCAATCATGATCTAAAGTATGCATGATCCCGTGAGTGAGTAAACGCCCAGGCTTGGCCCAGTGTGACCTGGCAAGCCGCTCAAGCACGCTTTATGGGCCCCGTTATTATCGCACGAAATAGCCTACGCCATCGACGTGTGTTGTTTCTAAGACCCTTACCTCAACAGCGGAAACATCCGCCCCCAGCTTTCCCCAACAGTTTGGAGTGGAACAACGTCCACGATTCGCTCAAGAACCCCCAGAAGAGCACCAACTCGATCGCAACTTCGCCTGTTTTCGGCGCGAGAACCCGCTTCCTCGAGCCCACCACGTCTTGCGTTAGCACCGCAGGATCCACCGCCACGACTTCGCATCGCCACGGTTTCCACTGTATCCTTTTCGTGTTGAACATCCCTCATCGTCCGTTTATACAGAGCCAACGCCGTATGAAGGCCGAGCGAGCGCGCGAGCGCATATAGCAGTTCCACCGCGGCCTCCCGCACGACCGGCTGGCGGTGGGAGAGGCACGAAAAAATCGTCTCGGTTGACGATTGTGCAGGCGGTAACGGTGCCGGCTGCGGTAGTGGCCGTGCCTGTGGCGTTGGGGCAGTCTGCGGTTCCTCGTTAATTTTCATGGTCTCGTCCGAGACACACGCCAGAGGATTCGCAGAGAGAGGACTTCCCCTTCGACTCTTATCTGTCTCGCATGGTATGCTTATTTCGACGGGCAGTTCCGTACGGCCATTGTTCTCTGACAGGAACGTCCGACTTGACTCTGTTTCTTTGCAAGATTTCACCACATCGTCAGTGAACCTGGCTAGCGTAGGCGCTCCCCTACTCAACGGCGAGGCAACCAATTTCTCCCCTTCGCCACCGGTGGGATGGTCAGGGTTAGGGAAACGTGTCGATGCCTCCGCGGCTCCTTCGATAGTCGCGCGCATCCCCAACAAGAAGCCGTGGACTCGCGTCCAATCACGGTCGCTCTCAGACCGTTGGCGAAGGAGGACGTCCTTACACCTAGCCGCGATTCTAAGGTAGAGCACCCGCGCCTGTATGCATGTTAAGGACGTTTGCGTTCAATCTATGTAAATCAGCGGGAAACACACATGCTTTGGACGGCACGAGGAAAGGGGTGCGAGGGGAACGTGAGTAACTAGTCGCGGCGTTTCGCTAACGGGAGGTGTATTGCTGCCTACAGCAGTGGAACTCCACCTTAGGGGCCCGCTACAAGGAACCATTGTTGCTGGGGAATTTATCTCACGGTGTCGACATAGCATCGACCTTCGCTATGGTTGCTAGGCGTCCGCAAAATAATCGTAAGGTACACCGGGGGGGAAGTTGTAGAAAGCGGATCAGCTGTTGGTCATGATCAGCCCATACAGGCCCGATACCGTCGTCGCCGGTACACTGTACGGGGGGTTGCGTATCCTGGCACGCAAGGGGAGCCATCCAAGTGTTTTTCTCGTTCTGACTGGGGACGATACACGAGCGACTGCCTCTTACAATAAAATCCCACCTCTGTTGGTCCAACCGCCATCGCCAAGGACCGCGCGTGCCTTGCTGCCATTTTCCGTATCTCCGACCACCTGTCGCTGAGAATATCGATCACGATATCCTGCACGACACGGAGAAGGGGGTGTCGGGTAATCATTTGAAACATAGCTACAGCATTACCATATGTATACGCTTTCAGTGGGAGGTGGTATTAACGTGTGTGCGCGACGAGGAAACGCCGAGAGCGCGAGCACACACAACACTGCTAGCAACACACCTGCCTGGTTCCGCGCTACTCACCATCGCTGCCGAAATATGGGTCTCTTTCATACTTCGTATATCGTTCAAGCGTTTCTGCGTGGTGTCAGTGGTTACAGGCGTGACGTAAAACCCATACGTTCAACGTCCACCGGTCGCTCTGGATACTTGAGCTGCCACATGAACTCATTCAACGCTTGCAAATTATTCATCACGTAGTTTGCATATTTCAGGATTCTTTGGTGTCTCCCGAGTTCGTGCGTGGTCGTACGCTCTCGTCCCGTCATACAGGGGGCATGGTGATGGCGGTATAGTCGGGGGGGAATCGTTAATATACAAATTATTAGGCGCCCTCCAAGGCAACAGTTTCAATGCTCCCCGGCTCTCACCCAAAATAGGCCTTTGGCTTCCTCTCCCAGATTTCGTTGCATCCACCCCGGCTCTTTGCCATCGTTTCCTCCTTCCTCCTTGTTCTCTTCAACAACCACCTCCCCCAAGAGCTTCAAAATGCCGTCAAAAAGGGTTCGTCTGACGTTGTTCGGGTCCACGCCTTCGTTGCCGCTCCGCATCGGATGAACCGCTCCCACACACGCCGTCGCCACCGCCACCGCCGCGGCGGCCGCTCTCGCCGGCGGCGGTGGCGGCTGCGACTGAAGCGGCGGCGGCGGCGGCGGCGGTTGTAACTCGCTATAGTTGTTGGGAGAAAAAATATCCCTGTTACCGCATGGTGGCTGTGGCTGCGGCTTCGATGTCGTCGGTGGCGTCGTCGTTGTCGTCGTCATTGGCGGCGGCGTCGGTCTCGGCGGTGGCGGCGGTTTCACCCTGTTGCGGTTGTCGGAAAGTCCATCGTCTCTGTCACCGGATTCCCTCGTGGGCACCACCATCGTAGTAGGCGCGGACGCCGACAAGACCAAAGCCGACAAGGACTTCAGCACTACTGTCGTTGTTGTCTGGTGTCGAGGAGTATCACCCCCGGCTTGCTTAGAAGGTCCTCTCTTCCCTGCGTCCTCGTGTTTGGCTGTCTCGTGCATAGACCCCCTCAAAGGGGATGCAACGGCAGCAGGCGCGGAGCTGTGGGAGTGGTGGGCCTGTTCTACCCTTGCACATCCATCTGCGTTGCAAATTTTAGCGATCTCTGCTAGAGGACCTGCAGCGATGTTGGAGACCCCGCGGCGGTGGCCTGTCGAGGGATCATACCTGGGTTTTGGAACAAATTATGATGCCGTGGAATCGCGTGCAATGTGCAGGATGGCTCGGTTCATGAAGGGTAATGTTCAATGCTTCTCAGTGTTTGGAGCAAAACGCCTCTTAATCCGTCTTAATCAAGCTCAAGGGTTTCCTCCTGTGAATTTGCTGCCAATAATTTTTGTCATCTATAATAGCGCCTCCCCAGCGACTCTTGGTGCAATGCGTTTTACCGCTTATCGTTGAACGCATCCTTACCGTGTTCTTGAGGAAACTGTCCACACAAGAATCCCGTCGGCAGTGTCTACTGCTACGCGGCAACCATTTGTCATTCTATCCGCAGCCGGACCACTGAAGCCCACGACACGCCCGTACCGCCCGCGAGCGCTCAGGGGGTTCAAACGTTATTGGCTTTGAGGGTCCGTCGACAAAGTTTTCACAATGGCATCAAGAGGTTATCTCCGCTTGCCGCCCGGTGTTTGAGACAGAGTGTAGCATTGTCAGGGCTGCGGGAAACCACTACCAACAGTACGGCGGTGGTATGAAGGCGGTGGTATGAAGTGCTCGTTCACCGTTGAAATATATATCCCGCAAGCATCGCGGCTCGCTCTTCGCTCTTCCTCGCCAATGGAGTACATGCTTCAGTTGCCATCGGGTGCCTGACCTCCCTCCTGCGTGCCCGTGATGCCTCTGGTTAGATGCTTTTCCCACCCACTCCGTCAACTGTTTCTTGGAACACCTTCGGGTTCTGCGCGACGTCGTGGTGGTGGCAAGTGGCAAGCACATCATCGTTGGTTAGGGGGCTCTGATCCTACAGCATGTCAGCCGACTACCATGATTGATGGCCTTTGGAATTGAGACCACCTGTTGTTTCGGGACACATTACTTGGATTTACGGTAGTAGTGTAGTATACTTTTTTGTACCAGGTACTGTACCGTGGCACATCAACTAAAACGTACCAGATGAATACCATCTACGCACGCACGTAGACTGATCCTTGCCGCTGACATATTCGAGAACGAAGAGTGTTCGCTACGCTAACCTCTGGCAAGGGTTCAGCAAAGCTATGTGTCGTTAATGGCGTCTCGCGGCCCACTCCGCCCCCCATGTACCCGTGTATTATGAGACACGCAAAGAAGAGGTCACTCACACCTCCACACCTATAGACCCATTAACTCAGCAGGAGCCCGGGGGGGCACAGAGCTGCGCGCCCGGCTAGATAGGTGAACTTGCAGAAGCACACACAGGTAGAATAAAAAAGAGTGTGGTATTACGTGCTGATATCCCAGCAGGTATCCGTCGTATGCATGCCTACATATCAGTAGAAAACCCGCTAGGATATCCTAGGATGGCCCAGACGCCACACCCCGTACAATCGCGCTACGAACGTAGCACCCCTGGTAGCTCGCCAATTAAACCGAGGTCATAGACAGTTGACGTGCATGCGGAAGCCTGGCGCACTGACAATTGCTGCGAGCACGACCACGGGATGTCCCATGGGGGACCCAAGGGGGTAAATACTGTAGAACGGGGGAACGTATTGAATGGGACCACATATTGTTTGGAAAAATAGGTAAATGTATAGGTTTTTGTGTTTACCGTTGGTCCTATTTACTATGGCCCCCTGTAATAGAGATGGTACAGTACTTAAAGTAGACCATTACAGCAATCCAGGGTCATAACTGGATCGCTCGCTCCAACCGCAATTGTGCAATTGTGCTTCGCCCGAGACAACCCGAATACACTGGTGGCAAACTGATGTTGTCCGGTCGATTTATTTACGGTTGTATCCTCATACCCTTGGTGTGCAGGGTACAGGGGTTTACGATGACCTCATGAGGGCTTTGCCTTGTTGTCACCGATCTTTGCACCTTTGGAGCTTCCTGGAGGGCGAGCAAAGATATATGCTACCTGATGCAAACCAAAGGAAGATATCCGTACGTATCCACAAGTATGAGTACATATTCGAGTGAGTATCTTTCGTTTATGTAGTCAACGGCAACACCATCAACATCTGCCTTGCATAGCTACGTACAGCATCACATACACTCACAGAGTCATTGCCGAGGCGCGCCTTCTTACTCAACGCGGGGCCCGACATTTTCGCTCGCTGAGCATTAATTCGCCGAGTTTACCGGTTAGAATATACCGTACCGAGAGTCATCATACTAGATACCAGTACCGGTAAAGTTCTACCGGTCGGTTTTTCTTCTCAAAGAGTCGATATCCGAGATTTTGTTACCGAGGAAGATCTGGGCGACTCCTTCCACCTACTACTCGTACAGATACGGCGCTCACTACGATAACTCGGCACGAGCGGCACGCGGGCACAGTGGAGTGGTAGCCCATCGAACCTCCATCAGAAGAGCAGCTTCTCCAACTGGTCGGTTCCAATTCGGGCATCAGTATTTCAGCGTACGCACGGTACTCGCCGTAAGATATGGGATATGGCATATACCTACTGTACCTGATCTGGGGTATGGTGAATATCGAATCTCCATCTCATCCACTCCTCTCTCGTAGATAACGGTACCTACAGCTGCAACACCGGACAAATCAGATATCAGCTGTCCATTTCATTTTTTAGATATTTTCGTCATGGCAGATATGTCCTCCCTGGATCTATATCGCACGGTCTACTCGATCTACTGTACGTACGAGTAGAAGATCCTGCTTCCTGGGTGGGATCTGTATGATGACCTTTTAAGGATCTTGCGTTCATTCGTGTTTGCCGAGCGGGATATGTCTGATACGCCTCTCACATAATACAGGCCCAGGGGTGTCTCACCGCAACTAACTATAGGATTGTCGTACGAGTACTGCAGATGCTCTGATGATCTTCTACTGCTGCTGCTGTAGATCGTTATCTGGCCAATGTGTGGTGTGGATCTTTTGGTATATTTCGTGTGACCATCTGGATAATATGGATCGTATACGTAATCAATAACTGGTTCTCGTAAGCACGGTATCCTAGATGATGAGGGTGTTTCGTTTGGGCGACTACTACGTACTGCTGTACCTTTATAATTTCGTACGCATACGAGTACGTACAGCAGTACATCTGCGTCTATCTGTATCCATCCCTTTCGGTTAGTCGGCTATATGTATACGCGTATAATATGTATGTGCCGATCGTCGATGATTGGAATAACGTCAACCAACCAACCAGTGCCACCACCAAGTAAGTGTCAGCCGTTAGGATACACGCTTCCACGCCTCGGACAGGTAATCGATTCCCACTACATTCGAAATTCTTGATATATGTACTCGCATGTTTCGTTCAATCAAGGCAGATCTACGATTCACGATCTTGTAGCAACTATATATATATATTGCTTGCTGTACTCATCATTCATGTTCTCGGGTGGGACATGTATACTCTGCATATATATGGTCTACGTATACGTACAGTGTTTCCTGGGTTAGATTTGTACCACGTACGTATATATATGCAGACTGGCTGGGCACAACCTCCCACAACGGCAGGTAGGTAAGGAACTCGATGATCTACAGTAGATCATGACCTGCCCAAGGTGTCCACGCTCTCGATCTGCTATCATCCGAGTGGCGAAGTACTGGCAATAGGATTTACCGTACGAGTATAAACACGCAAGATAACACACCCCACCATGGATGCTGGGGACGAAATTCCGAGACCACCAGTGACTCTCCTACAGTAGTAGCAAGCCGTATACGATGGAGGACACACGCACCGAAAATGGTGGCGCTGGGAACATAATAATCTCGTCGAGATCTTTCCACCATAGCAACCATAGATAAAGATATACTGTATATACAACTCGGCGTTTTGCACTCTCATCCCCGTTGTTATCGAGAAAATTGGCGTGGAAATTACGGGTGGGCGTGCTTTTATCTTGCGTGTGATAAGTACGGTGGTGGTAGACGTATCCTGGACATTTATTTACGGGTGGGCGTACCATGATTTTGCGTGTGATACGTACGGTAGGCGTATGTATCCTTCTTTGATCCTTGGGTATCTATCTACGTATTATGCTCGTATCAATATCATGCCAAGATCATGCTGGAAAGTAAAAACTATCAGCCACCCCAGCCCGTGCCTTCTTACCGATCAGAATCAGAACCCAAATTGGATTGACCCAGCAGGAGCCCGCGGGAGAAGATATACTCGTAGCTCCCAACGGATGGTGCCGGCAACGCAATACCACAGCCAGATAGGAGCCGCGTGCTTCGATGTTGATTTGTTCCAACGCTGCTGTGCACCTGCGGGCAACTCTCTGGTTCGTGCCGGGATTTTTTTTTACGCAGTACGGTACGTACGAGTACGATCTTTTTTCTTTTTGGGGAGTTCGTAGTATGTGTCTTCAGGGATTCCGGAAAAGCCTCCCGCCGGGGAAAATAGTTATAGCGCGCAGAGAGGTTGCTCTGCACGCGGGTCCCAGTGACACTTTGCCACGATTGATATCATCGTGATCGTTTGATGCGGTCCTACTACAGCAGTACGAGTACGTACTATCAATGCTATTGTGTAGTTCGAGTACCCTGAATAAAATATATTACCTGTACGAGTAGTACTTTCCACGATCAACGGCCACAGCGTGAACGGTCTGAAGCCCCGACCCACTCCCCGCCGCCCCGCCTGTCTGTGAAGTTTTGTGATAATAGCACTCGTACGACATTCAATCCGAATCAATAATCAATCCTGGTAAGTTGTAGTATGAACTACTGCTGCTGCTGCTGGATGATACTGCTACGACGTACCAGAAACTGCACTACTACTACCGTGTGTCGTCTGTGTGTCAGTGGGTCTACCCCCTTCATCTTGCTGCAATAATTTATTTGTACTCGAAGAACAAGAACTATCTGCTGCTGCTGACTTACTACGTATGTATATAGAATACGCCTGACGCACTCCTCTACTTACTCTATCGCATCGATATATTCCATAGAAGACATAGAGAGAGAGGGAATCCTTGACTCGTACACGGGGTTTGTCGGCTGGGCGGAGAGCGGGTCGGGGCGCTGCCCCGACCCGCTCCCCGCGGCAAAGTTTGTAATGTGTGGCGACAAGAATACTCTTCTTGCCCTTGTACGCCTGTAAACGTACTGCATTAAATTCGCCATCAATCGCATCAATCGTAAATATTCCGTGTGTGTACGAATACGTACGAGTACGAGTACAGTTGTGCAGCATGTCAAGATGTCAAGTGTCAAGTATGTGATGCGGAGCGGCGTAACTTGTTGTGTCGTTTCATTTGGCGTTACATTTCGCACGAACATAATGGACCATGGACCATGGATCACATGGATCATGAAATAAATCGTGGATAGACTCGGACTCTCTCCCAAAGCATGGGCCATGCGCCATAGAGAGCACGACGATTGGTTGTGTGCTTCGCATGACACACACGAACGACCGTTTGACCCACTCCGCTTCCTGGCAATTCCATTCAAACAATATATCACGGACGCGCATACACAGGGTTGCTAGCTGGGCGGGGCACGGGGGTCGGGGCTGCGCCACACCGACCCGCTCCGCACCGCCTCGCCTGTGAAGTATTATGTATTGTTGTAGCTTGTGCGTACAGCAGTAGCTATGCCTGGTATTCATCATGTACATACAGCAGCTTTTGTAATGTTGCCTGACGTTGATGAGCAGCGTCCTCCATGTATGTATGTATGTATGTGCTCGTCAGGTGCTTGCGCACAACGCAGCTTAAATCAGCGTCCTCCACATTCATTATCGTCGGGTGCTACCGCACAACGCAGCGTATATCACCTCGGCTCAGCAGCAGCAGCAGCAGCAGCAGCAGCAGCAGCAGCAGCAGCAGCAGCAGCAGCAGCAGCAGCAGCAGCAGCAGCAGCACGCTGCTGCAGCAGTCCTCCACGTTATCGTCAGGTGGCTGCGCCGTCGCTTTGCACAGTTGCACTTCCCATGTATTAAAGCTCAGTACAAGTTCGCCCGTCACCATAACCGACTCGACCCAGAGCTATACTACCAAGCTAGGTTAAGTATTGAATCAGTATAACTTTATCTAGCCAAATGTCACAGATCCATATTTTTATACCAGGTACAACATGGCGTAGATGGATTGATGGGCTACAGAGCCAAATCGTGTTTGGAGTCGAACTAAGTAGGGGAGGGGATTACTAAAAAAAGATGGAATTAGACCTCGAAACAGAGTTGAAAGGCAGGGGATTTGGGAAATTAAATAATTTCCGCGACAGAGCCCAGTAACTAAAGTCACTGGGAAAAAATAAATCATGGGGATGGATACAAACACGACATGTATGAAATTTTTGGTGGTGCTGTCCTGTGAGAGCGCGTCTCGGCTTCTCTTAGACGTAGTTTTGAGCCGTTTTCGCGATACCTCTCGCGACGAGAGGAATCTGTCCGTGCCCTACTTCCTCATCGTGCTCGCCCGCCCCTTCTCTGCCCACTCTGCCTACTCTGCCCAGAAGGGGCGGCCTCGGCCGTGCTCATCACGTGTCTCACGGGCGCGTTTTTTTTTTTTTTTTTTTTTTTTTTTGTATTTCATGCCTTTTTCACAGCTACAGACAGACGCAGTCAAAAGACTCTCGCCATCTCGCCAGACATAAATAAATGTTCTTTGACAGGCCCGTGCGAGATAATTACCTCCTCTTCTTTGTTGGGTCTTGCGATTCACAAAAAAACGCATGTGTTGTACGTACATCTACCGTAGTATACGTCTACGTATAGTATATATGTATAATCATCAGGAGCGAGCGTGTCGGGACTTTTTCTCACGAAGCGGTGAACGTTTTCGGCCTCCTCTATCTAATGGAAAACCCGGGACGCGTGCTACGATGAGATAGATAGAGGTAGCACTTTTACTTTTTGGCTGAAAAAATGCTTTCTAAATGATCGAGCTCCTTAACCCAACTTCGCCGGCCGTTCACTCTACGTAATAATACGTATCTAAGACTTGCGTTGCAATAATATTATTATTGTTCATAATGCTTTCTAAATGATCGAGCTCCTTATTAACCCAAATTCGCCGGCCGTTCACTCTTTCTTGTGTTGCTAAATATTGTTCATTGTATCTTTAGTATATTTAGACCTTGCCATTGCATTGTTCATCGGGCGGAACTTTATTTTTTTAGTCCCAAAATAATCAGTTTTTGACGTACTATGACGCATGCTACGATGATTATAGAGGTGCACCATGTTTTTTCTGAGCTCTTCACTTGAAGAGCGTCATACCTCACACCGAAAAAATGATTTATTTGGGAGGAAAATAAAAGTAAGTGCTGACGGATGATAAAATTTAATCTCAAGACCGACTTATTATACTCTGAAACATATTTTGTCACAAAAAAAATGAAAGTCCGACGAATTTGGGTTAAGGAGCCCGATCGTTCAGAAAATGATTGAGCCAAAATAAGGTATACCTCCTCTACCACCGTAGCACGCGTCCTATTAGTTACAGTAGTAGTATAGAGCTCCTCAAGTGAGTAGCC
Source organism: Saccharina japonica (assembly GCA_008828725.1). Classification (NCBI taxonomy): domain Eukaryota; class Phaeophyceae; order Laminariales; family Laminariaceae; genus Saccharina; species Saccharina japonica. Next base: position 1,320,302 of record MEHQ01001828.1, on the reverse strand, counting down.
CCAGAAAAACATAAAAAAAAGCTCTTTATTAAAGGAATAATAATACCGGTAAGACTCGTCCCACGGTACGTAGGGGTTGCGCTTTATGTAGGCCCTAGCCTTTCAGGCACGCCTCAGGTGCTTTCAGGCATGCGGAGATAGGCACGCCGCAGGCGAAAAAAATTGAGATAGGCAAAAAGATAGGCATATGCCTGACGTGCCTGAACGTGCCTGAAACGTGCCTATCTATTTCAGGCATTTGCCTGAAACCATGCCTGAGACGTGCCTGAAACCTTTTCGGCGCCCCAAGACAAACCCTATACTAATTTCAAGTATTTTTGTGTATATGGGCAAATTGCCTGAAAGAATGCCTGAAACTTGTTCAGCGCCCCAACGCAAATCCTGCACTAATTTCAAGTAGTTTTGGTTTCAAGAGGTAAAATGCCGAAACGAAAATGCCGGCCATGCCCCACCGCACCCCGCACTGTCCAACGCGCTGAATGCCCGCTGCCTGCAGTACAGGACCCCTAATAAGAAACAGGCTGATAAGAAATCCAGTCTGAGATTTAGAGGGAAATAAGAAACTCGGGAGTCGTTAACTTGAAATTAGTGTAGAAATCACCCTCTCTCAAATAAGAAATCCAGCCTGGACCATTTTTCCTGTTTCTTATCAGGTGTCCTGTACTGTACTACTATATTACAGTACAGGACACCTGATAAGAAACAGATTAATAAGAAATCCAGTCTGAGATTCAAAGGAAAATAAGAAATTCGGGAGTCTTTATATTGAAATTAGTGTAGAAAGCACTTTCGCTAAAATAAGAAATCCAACCTGGGCCAGATTCCCTGTTTCTTATTAGGTGTCCTGTACTATACGAGTATAATACGTTCGATGTGCCTGCAAAGTGGCGCTGCCAGAGCGATTCAGTCTATATAATATGCAGGAACTCTTTGTTGCATGTGGAACCCTTTGCTGCTGCTGCTGCTGCTGCTGCTACGGGCAAGCTGCTCGGACAGCGACTCAAGTCTATCGCTGCCGAGCCTTGTGTGGGATCACCAGGTGCTGGTCGGTTAGGGTTTGCTTGTTGCATTCATTGGTACCGTAATGTCCCCTTTATCAGAGCTAATGGGCTGGGCGCTGCAGGCTGTGGGTGTGGGCTACGCCCTAAAACAATATCCCCTTTCCCCTGATTTTGGGAGTTCCAGACTAACGGCGTTATTTTGTTGTGCCTTAAATGCCTGTAAGCGTGCCTGACGCGTGCCTGGCAAAAGATAGGCAAGATAGGCACGAAAACAGTAGTTCAGGCACGCCTGTTTCAGAAACAGTAGTTCAGGCACTTTTTCAGGCATGCCTGAAAGGCTAGGGCCTAGCTTTATGGCCCGGACTTGTCTGAAGAAGAAGAAGAAAGTGGTTGATGAGCTCCTGAAGTGAGCAGCTACTACCGGCCCGTATGACACCTTCACCGCGGTCCGTCATGTCGTTATGTTTATTTATCATGTTGCCGGGTGGGACCCGTATTATAGTCAGCATGATCTATTAGCGCACGTTTTCTAGGTTGGATCTGTACTGTTTTAGGACTAATTTATAAACTCGTAGCGTTCAATCGTTTTCTGTATTGTTATGGGCGTTTAATCGTTTGGGTGATCCAGTGTCAATGTGTATCCTATAGTTGGGTCCATTAGAAAAAAAATACCGGTAGAACGCAGACGAAGCTGGTGGAAAACATAAATAAATTATTTTTCAATACTAAAATCAGGTCAAAATATACCCCATTTTGGCACTTTTCAGTCATTTAGGACCAATATTGGCCAGTTTTGGCCGTTTTTAGTTTTTACGCCGAGCAGACAGACGCGATTATTACACGATCAAGTCATGTCATATTGGAAAGCTGTAGGGTTCCTTCAAGGACACATTATACATCCAAATAATAATAATTGAAGTTATGTTAGTTTTGCGATTTTCGTTTTTTTTTCGCATTTTTTTCGTGATTTTTATGTTTTCCCGCATCTATCTCTCTTTTTTACCCGGAAAAGGGCCGAAATATGGCCAATTTCGGGCCGACTTGTATTTTTTTCGGCCGTTCGGCCGCAAGGGGAAAACTCTAATTGTCATAAAAGGAAAAACCTGTTCTTAGCTAAAAAAACGCCAAACAATGCAACAAAAAAATCGAAAAAAAATCGGACACGGTTAAGGGCTCGTTTCATTGATACATTACACTTCTTATAGTAAATACGAGAAGAAGTGCCGAGAGGGGGATCGGATGAGCTCGCTCGCAAGGTATGTATATACGAAGTATAGCGGTCATATACCATCATCAATGTTAGCGTTGCAGTGTTTTTTTTCACATAAGAAGTACAAACTTATTATTGTCGTTTCGCCGTCCGATATTGTATCGTACATGTTCCATTCCGACTTGAATCGAATATCTCCAAGTAGTGCCGGCCAATAATACCGGTACTATAACGGCAACCAGCAAGTAAATGGTACCACCGCAGCAGGCAGTGTGTTGCTATATGATTCCTTCCTTCTTATTATTCATTCGTGAGCCTACTATTATAATGTACGTATTCCTGGCGATGACGGTCGTTGGTGTACAATGCTACATTGCAACAGGGGCGCCCTATAGCGCGGAAAAGGGAAAAAACCCCGTTAAGATTCACCGAACGCACTCAGGACAACAACGAAAAACAGAAAAAAGCAAGACTCATTACGAATAATGACGGTGAAATTATAAAACACACTCACTACAAGACTAGAAGAGCCTAACAAACCTGGTATATATACCACCACCAATATAATATACGTCTACACAACAATTAGCATGCCATCCCCCCCCTGCTTCTCCTGAACAGCCAGAAATCCATGCACTATTACCATTTACTATATTCCCCCCTCCGCGAGATACCATCGAACAGCCCTCGAGACTCCCAACTGTAACTACTCATGCGAAACGAAGCATCGCGCGATCGTCGTGGCAACGTGAGACAGATAGTAGATAGATAGATGCTCGAGACCAACTATTAATAGTTGGTGACGTACTTGTCTTTCGTTGATGTGCCTCTGCCTCCTGCCCCCCCCAAGTTCTCGACCCGCTTCGACATCCCACTCACTACTGACAACTCGACAAAAAGACCACGTACGTACTTAATTATTACGTCTTCTTGAGTGACAAACTATTCATAAAACAACAATAGATCCACGTATAATAAGTACGCTGTACTCACTCGAATATATAGACCATTTCTAACCAATAATCGTCAGCGGAAAATCAATGTTTCGCGCAGCGAAGCTCCGGAAACTCTTTACGAGTACGCACAGTAACAACTGCAAAAAAAAAAAACACTCCCGCGGTGATTAAATAAATACCAAGTAGTTTTCCCCTAAATCTGGGTGCAGTTGGAGTCAACTACTTACTCTGTTGTTGTTCTAATTTAGCCACCTAACGCCAACAGAAAAAAGAGCAAGAAGAACAAGAGTGCTCAGAAACGCTTCGCGACCAAACCAAATCAATCAAAAACAACACATGTACATATGTACTACGCACGCACGAACCAAGCAATACATACGCTACAACAAACAGGAAACCGCGGTTTCATCTCTTCTTAGCTGGCCGTTCTCCCCTCCCAACGCCAAAAGAAGCTATTAGTAGTATCTTATTATGGCCAAAAGTGCCCTTAATACGCCCCCACCACGAAACGGGCTTCCTACAAATAGGTTTGCACGCAAAAAAAAGCCTCAAGCACGCGAGAGCAACCAACCTGTCCGAACGCTACGACGTACTACGAACATTTTGTTTTTGCTCTTCCTATTCTTAATTCTTCAGTCGACTCCTTTCCTGTGTTGAAAAAAACGATTTCTAGAAAAAAAAGGCGAACACAATCAATCAACCGCGTCGCGAAAAACGTACGATTATGTACTCGTTCTACTGGCAAAAAACAGCTATTATACGTATATACGTCACTTCTGCTTTCCTCACATTTTTGCAATCAATCTCGATACGTTCAAAATTCAAAACCTACTACCAGTATACACGAGGACAGGCTACTCAAAAAATGATTGACAACCGTTCTACATAAATATGCAGAATAATACCCCACAGCGTACCGCTGAGGAATTATTCCTATACGAAAGACAGGCTCCAGATCTTCATACGAAGTATACGGTAGCATGGACAACACATAAATAAAAAGGCAGATACCCCAAAAGAAATGGAAGCGCTGGCTGAGGATTCGGGCGGGGGAAGGCTGAAGGGAGCTGTCGTAGCTCGCGATTAGAAGAAGGAGGCGGTCGAAAACGAAAGCGAGACTCCTTATCTGTTCTCCCCCAGAAGAAGAGCAGGACTCCGCGAGCTGCCAGCCAACAAAACAACCCCCCGCCGCCTCTCCCTTCCAAATACTTTTTTACCGCTTAATAAGAAAGAGCGCTGCAGGGAAGCTGCTGCTGCTGCTTGCTGTTAATTTAAGCAACAGGGGCGCCAACCAATCGTACTTGCGTATCAATGCCAAAAAACAGAGCCGTCCCCCCTCTGCTTGTTTTCACCCCAAAGATAACGATCGTTACGTATAACCCTCACCCCAACCCAAGAATGATCGATCCCTCACCAATTTCAAGCATTTTTGTCCCCAAAACATTGGTGCAGGTTTTCACCCTTTTTGCTATATAATACCACTGCACACTATCTCCCACCCTTACGTAATTCCAAGCAGTTTTGTCCCGAAAACTGGTGTAACTACTGTAAAGCTACCGTAAATATACAGATGAAATCTCGCCGGACGTTCCATCAATAGTAGTGTCGTACAGCGGTCGACTAGCTCGCACCCACGCGAGGGTCGCCCCAACTGGGTAAGCAAGCAAGCAAGCATGTATGCATGCCATCGACGAGACGACAAAGCAATACGCACAAATAAAAACACGCTGCCAGGGGTTGGTCGCAATAACATTTAAAAAAAAACTTAAAACACACTTGTCGGCGAAAACCGAGAATTGTACACCAAAGGTATGGTATATGCGTAATAGCTCCATGCATGTTGGTTGGCGAAACACGAACGAAAAAAAAGAAGATTTATACATACATGTGCGTCCGAATAGAAAGAAAAGAAACACCCATCCAAATTACACGAGTATGTATACACTTCGAAGTACGTGCGCCCGAGAAAAAACAAAGAAGAAACTACCAAAATTACATCGAGGTAGTTTTTCATGTGGGAGGGAAGTCCCTGCGTCTTGCCGCGGGGGGCCCGGCATCTGTCCCGGACCTCCGCGACTTTGATCCTAGAGAAGCTCGCCGGTTTTGGGGGGCGCTCGCGTCTGGGAGTATGTACCGGCTGTCTTCCGTCGAAGCCGCCCGTGCCAGTGCCGAGCTGCCATCCACGTTCACGAGCCTTCCTCGCGAAACGCCTGTCCGACTCGTCGCAACCTTAACGTTGCGCTCGACGGTCACGACCACCGGCCCTTCGCGGTCGCCAACCACGCCGTTAGGCTTGATCAACCACCTGCCGCTCCTCCCTCCCATGGGACCCGCGGACTCCGCCCGGCTCTTCTTGGTCATGACGGGTGCCTTCGCACGAGTTGAAGTGACGACCACCTCCGTCGACGCCGCCGCGAAGAGTCCGGCGTCCCGCCAGGCTCCAATCGGGCCCGCCGACTCCGCACGGCTCTTCGAGGTCATCACGGGTGCCTTCGCACGGCGCGAAGTCACAACCACCTCCACCTCTTTCGAGGCGGACGAGAAAAGCCCGGCATCCCGCCAGGATCCTGCCTGCGCCCCCAGGTTTCCCGTCCTGGTACCGCCCATGGCTCTCGTCAACGGATCGTCACCCGTACTGGCCGATCGCGCGGACGGCGTCCACACCCTCTTCTGCGTCCGCCGCGGCTTTTTTGCGGCGGACGGAGAAGAGTGTATCAGGCCACTCGGCACGCGCCGGATCGACGGCGCCTCCCGCTCCCGCCGCGAGGAGGATGAATTCATTGACGCCCTTCTCTCGGCCTGCTGACCTCGCGAAATCGGCGAGATGGGTTCCCGTCGCGAGGACGTCGAGCCCGTCGTCGCCCTCCGGTCAGCATGGCGGTATCGCGGGAGAGACTCCGCTTCTCGTCGCGGGGGGGGCGGTTCCGCTGGCGCACTCCGGTCGGCATGGCGGCTTCGCGGGAGGGACACCACTTCTCGTCGCTGGAAGGGCGAACCTGCCGGCGTCCTCCGGTCACCCCGACGGCCTCGGAGAGGAGTTTTCGACGAGTTTCGGTTGGGTTCACCCGCATCATCATGTGAAGCAGCAGCAGCAGCACCAGCACCAGCACCCGTGGAGCTGGAAAAGAGCCCGTGCGTTGCTGAGACCATTGCCGTGGACGTGCTCGCCTTCGCTCTCGCTTCTGCTGCCGCGTCGGGCGAGGTCGAGGGCATCGAGAACGGCTGGGCGTTACCGCCCCCGCCTCCATTAACCCTGTACGCTTCGCCCGTGTTCGCCCAGTACGGTTCCCCCTCTTGGGCCGCCGTGGGGGTTTCCTCCCCTTTCGCGTTAGGCGTTTCCTCCAGGGGGGTCTCTAGCTTGTCTCCACCAAATCTGGGGGCCCTTGCCAACGGCGCGGGAGGGTTTTCCTCGTCGGCGGCGAAAGACTTAGCGGCTCCCGGGCTACCGAAGAACCGGTCGCGGAAGGTTGTCGTGACGGGGGTCGACGAGTTCGTGATAAAGCTGGAGTTGTTCGAAATGTTGACGGCAGACCGCACCAAGCCGGGGAACTGGCGTAATTTCTCGACCTTGTTGGCGGTGGGGGCCATCACCGCCATCGCGGCGACGAAGAACTCCGATTCCACTTCCTCGGGAGCGGGCGATCCAGCGGAACGTCCCAGCCTCGTGATGTCCAAGGCGCTTTCGGTCAGCTCGGCTGGAGAGGAGTCCACGACCGTGTCAGCTGAAGGATGGCCCAAGTTGTGTTTGTGATCTCCCGAGAACCACCGCTTCGGGCTCAGAGACCGTGCCTTCGCCGTCTTGTTCGGCTCTCCGCCTGGCGCGTCGGGAACCTCCGAGTACCTGACCATCGCCCGCTCTGTTCCTTCGGTTTCTTGTTGTTGTTCTTTCTGTCCTTCTTCTTCTTCTGCCGCTCGTGCTGCTGCCGCTGCTCGTGCTGCCGCTGCTGCTCGCCGCGCGGCCGCGGAAGGCTTCGCCGCAATCTTCCAAGGGCCGCTCGACCCAGCGGGGGGCATCACATCGCTGCCGCAGCTGACATTCGAACTCCGAGACCCCGACCTGCTGTGCCTGCTGTTTTTATCGCTCGGCATTTTCTGCACCGAGCCCGCACGCTTCTGGAAAAACGTGCTCTTGGGTTTCGCGCTGGGCGCAGCCCACGCCCCCCAGCGCTTGTCCGTCGCCCCGTCGCCCATACCGCCCTCTTTTTCGTCGGCACCTGCGTGGACGTAACGGTTTCCGGCTGGCGACGGCATCGACGGTGCCACCTTTCCACCCTGCGGTGCTCTGCCACACCCGGCGGCTTCCAGCCCGTTCATCGCGTCGTGCCTGGTCCTGTTGGGCGTGTTCCCTATGGAGCTGCGGTCGAGTCCCGCGAAAGCTTCCGGGGCTTCGACCAGATCGCCCCACCCGACGAAGATAAGCAGACCTTGCGATACCACGACTATGAGCATGACAGCGTGCGCGATGACGATAACGCCCGAAAACACCTGGGGGGAAGTCGTCGAACGGCGAACGGGGTTAGAGGAGAGGGCAAGGGCGGGGGGGGGGGGGGAGGCGTACTCAGTTGCTTGCCTTAGGCGTTTGGCCATTGACCACGCATCCCTTCCGAGACGGAGCACCGTTCTTACTCCTAATACAGACGCCTCTGTCTGCGTGGGCGCTCAATACGTTTTCCCCAAATGTTCCACATAAACCTGAGCTACTATTATCCCTTTCCGCCGCCTGTGGCCACCATCTATTTCTAGGATAGCAATAACTTTCTCGCTACTATCTAAGTGTACCTACCAAATTTCTCCATGTCACATTCGTGGATTTCGGGGGGGGGGGGGGGGGGGGTGTACTCATTTGTTGCTTGCCTTAGTCATTTGACCATTGACCACGCATCCCTTTCGAGACGGAGGGGGGGGAATCCCACAAAAAAATACAGTTACGAGTACGAGTACGAAACGACAGAGTTTTGTTACCATGTTTGTTTTGTATGGACAAAGCATAACGTACGGAAATAACAACCAACAACACATCAGGATTATTCTCTAAACTGTTCCCGGTTTCTTAAGAATGTCCTCCTTTCAAAAACCAAAACGTCCCAAAAACCCGTTCTTCGGAGTCGTGACCCTCTTCCGCCTCTCTCTCGCCCCAGGCCACTGGTGCCTGTCTTTTCCGGGGGGGCTAATGAAGTAAGATAGTAATCAGAACCCTCGATGGACCCCAAAGACACGTATCCCCCTATGTGCACACAGCCAAATTCGGTTTTGGTTACTACGTTCCCCCCTGTAATATTCGCTCAACAAAAAACAAAAACGAAGAAAACAAAACTCTCCCTCTCTCTCATTCTCTCTCTCTCTCTCTCTCTCTCTCTCCGTAGCGCAACAATAATTCCAAGACCGTGGCATATTTCCCTCTCTCTCTCTCTCTCTCTCTCTCTCTCTCTCTCTCTCTCTCAGGCTCTCTCGCTCTCTCTCTCTCCCAGGCTCTCTCTTTATCTCTCTCTCTATCTCTCTCTCAGTCTCTCTATCTATCTATCTCGCGTCTCTCTCTCTCGCTCACATCTTGGCTCTGGTTGCGCTCGCTGGAGACGTCCACGCGCAGGAGCAGCGCGAGGTACATGCTCGCGAAGACGACGTAGTGACCGGCGCGGTAGAGCCACATCTCGACGGGTCGCACGAAAGGCGACAGGATCTCGGACACCACCATGAACATGGCGGCCAGCAGGAGGACGATCGCGATCTGGGCAGAGCTGTCCGGGTAGATGAACACAGCGAAGCCCGTGAGCGCGATACGGCGGAAGCACTCCACCACCTGCGGAATACATGTTGTATGCAATACGACGCGAGTCGACGAGGGAAGAAAAAGGGGCTGAAGTCTTCTTGCTATCAAAATGCAAGGCACGAACCGAACCGTAGTTGGGGAGGGGGGGGCTGCTATGTGACCCCGGATCTGAGTTATAACCCATTCAGAACTGGAAAACTCATCCCACACTAATTGCAAGTAGTTTGTCCCCCAAAACGGGGGACCGGTTCTTAAGGGGTTAAGACTGAGAGGGAGAGAGAAAACAGGGGCGAAGATTGTAAATGGTAAGGAAAACAACTATAAAAAATATATTCAAGGCTCTCCTTCGGGATTGTGTTTGACTTAAAATGCCGGGGGGGTGTCGCAAGCTGAAACGGAATAACACAGCAGGCGTTCGTCCCTCGTATATATATATATGTATATATACATACCAGCTACTCGCACGCAGCCACCGGGGCAAGAACGAACACCATAAAGTTAAAGGAAATCTCTTGAAAGCTAAAAGAAGATAAGAAAAGGATCCCCGGGGCAAGTAGCCAGGCAAGCAACACCGACCATCCCAAAACGAGTTTAGACTTACTGTAGTTATGTTGCTATGCCAATCTGCTGCTGTGAAATACCATCACCCCACCTCGTAGTAGTACTTGTCCCGCTTGTACGGCTCCCAGAGGTCGGCCAGCGGCCGGAGCTCGGGGTTGGTCTGGCGGTCCTCCTCCGTGAGCTCGTTCCTGAACTTGAACAGCCACCAGCCGAACACGCACGGGAACCCCACGGGGTAAACCACGACCATCAGCGCGGCGTAGACCTTGTACCCCATGTGCAGGGGGGTGGTGCACGTGATGCTGTAGTCCGCCCGGAGGTAGCTTTCCCCGTCGTCCAACGTTTCGCAGACGAAGGTCTCGAACACCGTGTAGGACACCGTGGCGTAGACGACGAACATCACGAACAGCGCCACGGAAAGGTGCCGGCGCTTGACCGTGGCGATCGCCTGATATCATTGAAAAACGAAAACAAACAAACAGGCGAGTGTTTTGTTTTCATGACAGCCGCGTTTTTTTTTTTCCGCCCACGAAAACAATAACGTGAAGGGCAGAGCGGGGGGGGGGGGGGGGGGGGGTGTACTCATGTTGTGCACGGCCGTAGTCATATGACCATAGACCCTCGCATCCCTACAATGCCGGGACGGAGCGCGTTGGGTTTTCACCAACCAGGCAGACATTGCTTGCACCAAGCGCGAAACGCCGTGAGGTATTGGGCGAGTCGCATGGAGGGTGAGCTGCATCCTGCTAAGAACCGCCTCTGAGGCGGACTTGCATATGGACGACAGCTTCAATGAGTTAATTTAATTTCTGGTGTGGCCACTTCCGGAGACAGCAATGGGTTTTACTATGTAACTGCCTCGCGGACGCCTTACCATATTAACACTACGTGATACGACCATTCCCCTTGTGCGGAACAAAGGTTCTCCACCCCGCACAAATGATCTACTCGACCGCCAGCTTTGGTGACCGCCAAAACAAATAACAAAAAACGGCACCCTGGTTGTCTAGCTCACGCAGCGAGTGGCGTGTTTTACAGCGTCGTTGCCAACCGACGCCAACCCAACCTATAAATATATCATATATTTATAGGGGGGGGAGGGGGGGGCGTACTCATTTGTTGCTTGCTTTAGTCGTTTGACCATTGACCACGCATCCCTTTCGAGACGGAGCACGGTTCCTACTCCTAATATACACCTCCAACACTTGGGCGCTCATTACGTTGTTTCCATATATTTCAGGGGGGGCAAAACATACGCGATGTGAGTTTGATTTCAAATTGGGGGCATGAAAAATCGATCAGAACGGTAGGTTCAGGAAGGCAGGGAGGGAGGGCATTACGTACGCAACATGAGTTTGACTAAGTTTGGGGCATGAACATCAATCGGCGTGGTAGGTACACTTTCAAGCACTCTCGCCACTCCGCTAGCACGGCCGAGTCTCCACACCGATGCCATCAACGGGTCTTCATTTCGCTGTCGACGCGCCTATTACTCACGTCTATCTCGCATCGGAAGCGTGCACCACGCCGAACCCCCTCCCCTCCCCTCCCCTCCCCTCCCTTCCCCTCCCCTGCCCCTTCCCTCCGCCCCTAGCGTCAACTTGAGATTCCACTCACCTCTCTGGATCGACGATTTCTATGCCGCGCCACCATGTACGTGCAACCCAGGAGCGTGAGGACCACGAAGGGGCAGAGCGTCGCCAGCAGCAGCCGGTCGTAGAAATTCGTGTCGTAGACGCACGCAAAGGACAGGATGAAGCCCAAATCGAGGTTCACGAGGTCGATCACCGCCAAGAAATCGTTGTACGCTCCGGGATACTGAACGCCGGCCACATCAGAATACTGTTTTTATTTTTTTGGATCGTTGGGCGTATCGTAACGTGGCGGGGAGGGACATACATTAGGGGGATTAGTAAAGAAAGGTACTGTAGTTCGTTTCGGGAGTTCAACCACCACTGTTGTAGAACGTGGTATATAGCAGTTGGCGAATCATGATAAGGTGGAAAGGGATAAGGAGGGGGTCAGTGAACAAAGGTACTTGAGGTCGGAGGTTCTAACACGAAAGAGCGGTACCATAGCAGTGGCTGCAGGAATTCGAAAGTGGATGTTTATACTCAGGAAACCGTTGTCTTGTTTCCTTGGAGGGGTCGGGGAGTAATAACGAATTTCATTAATTCCGGGAGTTCAAGCACTAGAAGGCGGTACTGTACGTAGCAGTGGCTTCCGGACACTCGTTTAGTCGCTGTTTTGCTCCGTAGGCTCATATATGGCGGGGAGGGACAACGGGGAATAGTATAATAAGTTTCGAATTAAATTTCGGGAGTTCAAGCACTAAAAGGCGGTACCGTAGCGGTGGCTGCAATTCGAAAGCGGATACTCGTTCAATCGCTGGTTTGCTTCGTTGGCGTATCATATTATGGGGGAGGGAACGGGGGATTAGTAAACGAAGTTCACTAGTTTCGGAGTTCAAGCACTAGAAGGCGGTGACAACGGGGGCTGCCACAAGGCGGATACCCGTGCAATCGCTGTACCCTTAAAAAAGTTTTCTGCCGGTACACGACCTGTTTCGACTTTGTCTCGCCGCGGCTTTGCTGATGAATTTCGTTCGTGGATGATACGGCTGGGGCGGAGTGGGGGATCATTAACCCATTGTAACTCGGGAGTTCAAGGACAAGTAAGGCGGTGCCCGTACATAACAACTGTTGGGAACTCGAAAGCGCATGCTCGCGTGCAATCGCTGCTGAGCAAAGATTAGGCCGCGCCGATACGGCCGGTTTCAGCTGCGCCTCGCCGCGTTTACGAGACACAAAAACGTATAATGTTTTGAGCCCGGGATGACGAGGTTATTTCTACCTATGCTAGCCAGGATACGTCACGGGTAATTACCCGCCGTAAGACCCAATCCACACAGAAAACCCGGGGATGCACCCCGGATGTCCCCCCGGATACCACACACCGCCTGGTGTTGCTTACCAAAAAAGACAATGACACAACGCGGTAACATTATCCGAGAAAAAAAGGGGGTCCGTGATCCCACCAAAGCATGCACGGAAAAAAACAACAAGGCACCGCGCTGTTGCGTGTGGGCTATGCTAGGATATCCTATCATAGCGGTTTTACCACGAACATGTAGGCATGCATGCGGCGTGCTACTTGGATGGAGTCCCCACATAATATAACTCTTATCTTATGCTGCCTGGTGTGCGTGCGCTGCTTCTGCGAGTCCGCCTACGTATATATCTACAGCCGGGTGCGCTTGTGCCTGCCCTCATCGACTCGCGCGAAGAAAGAGGTGCGTGTGCTGAAACGAAACAAACGTAAAACTGCGTGCACAACTTAGGGGTAGAACAAAAAACTTGAGGGCCTAAACCCATTCAGAACTGAAAAATTAATGACACACTAATTCCAAGTAGTTTGTCCCCAAATACTGGGACCAGTTCTTGGGGGGGTTAAGCTTTATTTTTACCACCCATCGCCGGAGGATTAACAAAAACAAAAAAAATCACGGAACAGAAAAGACGTGCTGAAATGAAACGAACAACAACTGCGTGCACACCTTCGAGGATAAGGCGACAGTAGACTTGAGGGGTAAAAGTAAGGCTAAGAAGGTTAGGATTATCGTATCATACCTGCGTGACGATTTGCCACACCACCACAACGATCTTCACCGCCGTCAGCGGAAACGCCTTGCGAGCACGCCCCTGCCACTTGGTGACCTTCCGTCGCCAAGGGGGTTGCTCCTGGACCGCACCAATTTCAGCAAAAAAAAAACGCGGGAGGCACCAAGGGAGAATATTATTCGAGATCGGGAACCGATCCAAGAATAATATGATGTTTGTTGTTCTAGAGAGAATTAGGCGTTTGATTCATATTCGTGGCTAAAATAACAGCAACGAGACACTGTTTGGTCGATCGTGTGAGTTGGAATATCAAGTGGGTACAGCACGGAACAGTGCTGGCAGACTGGTAGAACACGCGAACAGAGAGGGCTGCTGCTTTTGTAGCTGGCCAGCGGTTGCTGGGCTAGGTATTTCGTGATTAGGATTAATACCATTTTTTTTCGGTGGCCATGGAAGGTAGTACAAAACCCGTCAAACGTATGTACGCGCGATCGAAGAACGTAGCACACCCAGCTTTTTTGCAAATGTGAGCTTCGACGAGACCCTCGATCTCACAGCTGCTGATCTTATCCCCCCCCCCCCCCCTCTGCCCCATAAAATCGTGTGCCGGTTGAGGCAGGAGGCGTGTGTGCATTTAGAGTACCGGTCCTCAAATCAACGCTTCGGCATACTATCAATATAGCCCAGATTGGATTTTTCTCATCCATTCTGCCCCGAAAATGTAAATCATGTTTGTATTTAATGCAGATATACAATCGTACCTTACATTTAGGGGCAAGAGTGAAAATTTGAGAATTTGTGCCTTTCACACACAAAAAAAAGTAGCTAAAAAACCGTTACGTACAAACAGTATTCCCGAATTTCTTACTCGTAGTCTCACCGAAAATCTCAGACTGAGCAATCATGAGGGGGGGGGGGTTCTTGCTTATATACTGGTGTGACTTTTATTACTGAGAACGCAATTTTTTAGTGAATAACAACTTACTTGGAATTTGTGTGGGAGATTTTAACAGTACGGATCTTCACGGTTCATGGTCCCAACCCGCGAGTGGGTCAGGTATTTTTCGACGTCTCACGGGCCGGGTCGGGGTCGGGTCGGGTCGGGTCAGGAGGTTTTCAAATTCTCACGGATCAGGTCGGATCACCCTTACCCCGACCTGACCCGACCCGACCTTAACCGCGAAGTATAATCCGACCCATGAGGAGGAGAATTGGTTGGATGGGATTGGTGGTATTTGACGAATTGTGTCAGCTTTTTCATTCTGAATGAATAATGCCCTGCACATTGTCGGAAGGAAAATCATATAATAGCTCTGGTTTGCCAGTCTAGCCCGGGAGTATAACCCTCCGTCTGATATTCATTCACATCAGAGAAAGCCCAAAAGGTGATTCCATTATCTTATTCCCGGTTTTGGAATCTGACATGAAAATCAACAGCAACACAGGGGAATATTATAATATTATTATTTCGCACCAGAGTTATACGAATAATTACGTAATTGTTTTCCCGAGTTCTGGAACACACGGAATAATAACCTGCACATTGATTTTATCGTTTTCGTCTATTAACCCTCCTGTTGTATGCTGCACAGAAAAAAAAACACACACACACACACGCACACTCGAATTCGCAATAAGTATTCATTTCGTCTCCCCCCCCTAAAAAAAAAAACGCTTTGGGTGCAAGCGCTACTGTAGTAGTTAGTTAATACCACTCCGTCTCTGTAAATCTTACGTATCATACGTAGACTTAAAATACATTCAGGAACAAAAACAAAAAACGTAAACTTAAAATACATCCAGGAACAAAAAAAAGGAGGCTTACCTTTCCCGGGGTTGGGTCGGTCTGCTCTATCTCAACCACCGAGACAAGCTTCGCTACGACGAGCCCGGCGCCGAGCACGACCAGGCCGAAGATGACGGCCACGATGCCCACGGCGCGGCCTTTGCTGCCCCCCATGCAGGACTTACAGGTGTGGGAGTAGCCCGGAGCGTAGCCTTCCATGCACACCGCGCAGTCTGTCGTTGTTGTTGAAGGTGGCGGGCGATTGGAAAGTGACGCCGGGGTGGTACACATTATTAGCGTATAAGGAGGCGGGGGGTGGGGTGGGTTGGGGGTGGGGTTAAAACAAATGAGCGCAAAACCCGGCCAGCATACTATTTACGACGTACTTACCGTAGACTGTAGACTGTAGACCATCTATTAACCCCTTTTAAGGAACCTTTTAAGGAACCTTTTAAGGAACCTTTCAAGGAACCTTTTAAGGAACCTTTTAAGGAACCTTTTAAGGAACCTTTTAAGGAACCTTTTAAGGAACCTTTCAAGGAACCTTTTAAGGAACCTTTTAAGGAACCTTTTAAGGAACCTTTTAAGATAGCGACGAAAACAACGATAGCTTTGGTGTTGTCAAATCAACCGTCCGCGAACAGCGTTAGCGCCTACTACGGGGGACCATAGTAAACACTAGTAAATAGGACCATATGTACTTAGTAAAAATAGATAAATATATAGGCTTTTGTGTCTACCGTAGGTCCTATTTACTACATTAGCCCACCCCGTAATAGCAACACGGGTATATACATGCATGGGATTATGTTGGCGCCCGTGCCATATGGTATGTCTCCGTACGCTGTATATATATTCGTACATACAAGGGCTTCGCTTTGCGGGCGGCTGACGCCGCCCTCTACGCTCGCGCACGGAAAGGAGCAGAAGAGGCCCATGGTGTATAGTGCAAGCACCGACTCGAGAATGCGAAAGAGGTTAAGGTGGTGCAGCGAAAAGAAGCGGCGGGCTTGACATGCATGCAAAACATGCTCGGGATGCACATTATTGTGGCTCCATGCTCCAGGACAACAAAGCTGTATGTTCGAAAGAGAAAGCCCCGCAACACGGCTCACAGCACGACGCTGCGCTGCCTGCTGTTGTTGTAGAGGGTGCGATTTGTACCTTTTTCGTGAGTATGTGTGGTAGTACAACAACAACAACAGTAGTACTTCGGACTTTGTATGTATGAAAGAGAAAGCACAGCACAGCACGGTCGTCAAGCTGTGAAGTACGAACAGAAAATCTACGAAACTGAGAAATACGTATGATACGTATGATACATATTTATGCGTACTCGACCTCGAACAAAACGGCAGGAGCGAAAAACAAAAACGAACAAAAAACGGTCGGAAAAAAATGAAAATCAAGTCAACACGAAAATTTGATTTACAAAAATAAATCCTGTTGGGCCGTCGGGTCTGTGATGATTGCGCGGTTTAAAAATAAAAGGTGCGACGTCGTTCGCGTTCTGTCAGCCTCGACGCTCCCCGCCCCTCCGCGACCACCTTGCCATCGATTCGGTCTGGGTCGAGCTCTACCCAGTAAGGGCACATACTTCATAAAGGCAATGACATATCGTTGGTAATATATTTGTTTTATTTTACATGAAGTGCGCTCGTTGTATACGGTTATAACATCCGGTTAAAAAAAAACAAATAAAAGTCAGCTTTTGAGTGACTTACTAATATTACTCGTATAGAGCTCAACAACCCAAGGAGCCTCAAACCAAAAGTACCAGTAGGTGCTATCCCTGGAAGGCAGATACTTAGGTGCTCGTACCCCTACTAATAGAAGCCACATATGTACTATTACGGAGGACCATAGTAAACAGGACCTATGTTACACACAAAAACCTATATATTCCCCTATTTTTATTAACAATATTTGGTCCTATTTACTATGGTCCTCCGTAACAGGTGCTTCTACCCCCCATATAGAAGGCAAATATATAGGTGCTACGTACCCCTATCAATAGAATGAAACTAATTAGGTGCTACCCTTAGAAGGCAAATAGTTACGTGCTCTGCCTAGAAGGCAAAACATTAGGTGCTACCCCTACGAGTAGAAAGCGAATATAGCATGCGTCCGCCCAAACTACAGAGTACCGTATATTACACTGTATACCACACCCCCACGGACGAAGTTCAACGCTGATTTGCTCGACGACCGGTCGGGCGCTAACCCCGAGCGACCCGTCTATGGAAAAATCTCGACGAGATAGATGCTCCGAAAGCTGCCTTTTTCGTTGTCTGTGCCCTCCTGGTTATGGAGAAAAATGGCTTTGAAATTCACCCCAGGGGGTGTGATATACACTGTCATATACGGTAGACTCACATGGACCGCCGTAGCCAGGCGCACAATAACTCCCCAGGGTTTCCCCCCCGCGGCAGGCGTCCTCGTGAAAGCACTCCCTGACATCGGTGCTCTGCGCTGAAGACCGAAAGAAACCCGGCAGAAGCTCCAGGGTCTTGAGCGTTCCGCCTGCGCCGATCACAAAACACAAACAAAATAATAACACACACACATCCAAGTAAACACCGTTAGTATACAAAAAAAAAAACTGGAAGCGCCCAAGCGAACAATGTTAGTAATAGTATAGTTGCTGCGGCTGCTATAGGAACTCACGCAGCAGGGTATCTACCGGGCCATTTACGCAGGTCATAGCCCAACCCGCGGGTCGGGTCATAATTGTTTTGAATTCTCACGGGTCGGGCCGGGCCGGGTCGGGCCGGGCCGGGTCCGGTCTGGTCGGGTCCGGTCCGGTCGGGTCGGGTCGGGTTACCGGCACCCGGCCCGACTCGATCCGACCCACAACGCTTGACCCGATCCGTGAACAGCCCGGGTATTTATAACTGTTGTCATGGTGCGCATTGGTGGGGGAGGCTCCGACAAAAGATTTTTGTATTTATTTCGAGGAAAAAAAGGGAACAGGTGGTGCTTTTGGCTTGGCAGGGTCTGAACACTCACTCACTCACGTCTTCAGGTTGAAAGTCTCACCCCTACATTACTCTACACGTGAAAATTATTTCGAGCTTATTATACCTAATGTCGGACTGGTGTCAGAATTTGTATGGTACGTACGATAGAGGTCGGCGGTCGTATTATATGTACGACACGTATATAACACCTTTTCAAAATCGACCTAAAACAATAAAAAATGAACGGCTTCAGGTTTCCCCGGCGAACTACACGGGTCCCCCCCCAAGCAGCATCACAATATCCATACAGATCAGGAATCGGTCTTCCCTATAAGATCTAGATCGTGACAGTAGTCGGAATCGACTGATCTGTCCCATGTTGTGCTAACTACGGTATCACCCCGGGTGATAAGCTAACACACCCCCTCTCGGACGAACTTCCAAGTCTGATTTCCTCTTTCACAACGGAGATAAAAGAGTGCCAAACGCCGAGCGACGTAGCCGCCTTTACCGCAATTCTGAATTATTATCTAGGATAAAGTATACAAATCGGGGAAGCAAGTGGTTTTGGCCCGCGTGTGGTTCCAGTGTTATGAGAAGGAATGCTTTGAAAAACGACAAAAACGCCACTTTAGACACTAACCCTAACCCCAACCCCGACCCGACCCTTACGAGCTTTTTCTCGAAAAAATCAGGCGTTTTGTTTTGGAAAAATTGGCCGACCACACTAAAAGGCATATAATAAAATATTACCCGATTTCTATACTTTATCTTATATAATAATTCAGTGACGCGGTAAAGGCTACTGGAGCGACGCGTCTTATAGAAAGCTGAGATCTTCGCCCAAAAGCTCTCGTATCTTCCCAAAGATCTCATCGAGATATCCCCAAAGATCTCGTCGAGATCTTCTCCCCCAAAAGCTCTCGTATCCTCACAAAGATCTCGTCGAATGTCTTCCCAAAAACCGCCATTTTCCGTTGTGTTTGGGGCGTGCGCCCCGCCCTGTGCTTCGTTTGGAGCTGAAAAAAAAAACTCTGAATTTCACCCCCAGGGGGGGGTGTGATATATTATCACCCCGGTGATACAGTACTGCCCTCCATGGTAGGTATATAGCAGTAATACGGGGGGGGGGGATAGTAATCAGGACCAAATATGCTTTACTAAAAATACCGAAAAATGTGTACCGTAGTTATTTTTGTGTACGTGATAGGTTCTGACCACTATAAAAGTCCCCGGCGATAGTAGCTATAGCAGTACGTACGTATGCCCGCGCTTTTTTTTTTTTTTTTGTCTCGCACCTCGTGACCGTGTGATTGTCCCCTCGGGGGACACTTGGCAGAAAGGGATGAGCCCCGAGTCTGAAACCGATGCGCCCTCCAGCAGGTCGCTGTCGCAGTCGCTCGCGCACCTGGCGCAGATATGCTCGAAGCGGCAGGTGTCGTCTTCCTGCGCTCCGTGATAGTAAAAGCGACGAAAAAGAAGGGTGGGTGTGACACCAAAAAACAAGGATGGGACACAAACACCACACCAACAACAACAAAAGAAGGGGGGGGGGGTATTATTTACTGTAGGTCAAACCTGGCGGAAACGGCAGATATCGCTTTTTTCCTGCCCCCCCCGCCCCCCCCAGGCGGTTCTTAGCAGGATGCAGCTCACCCTTCATGCGACTCGCTCAATACTTCACGGCGTTTCGCGCTTGGTGCTAGCAATGTCTGCCTGGTTGGTGAAAACCCAACGTGCTCCGTCCCGGCATTGTAGGGATGCGAGGGTCTATGGTCATACGACTACGGCCGTGCACGACATGAGTACACCCCCCACCCCCCCCCACCCCGCGTCTGGTCGGTGAAAACCCGACATTCTCCGTCCCGGCATTGTAGGGATGCGAGGTTCTATGGTCATACGACTACGGCCATGCATGAAAATGAAGTACACCCCCCCCCCCCTCCTGCCGTACCACCCGGGTGATAAGTTAGCCCCCCCGCTCACCCCCTCTTCCACCGAGCTCGTGACGCGGTGAAAGCTTTTCCAGGCTCGCAGAAGAAGGAGTTCCCGCGGAAAGAGGCGCCGGTCATGGACTGCAGGAGCCCGAGGCTCAGGATGGCAGGGCCTTCGTTGCCGGCCCCGTTGAACTCGAAGACCGTGTCGGAGATGTCCTCCATCACGCCGGCGTGGGACGGATCGTCCTCCGACGAAATCTGATATTTTTCCATCAAAGGAACATCGGTTATTATGTACTCGTATACTATATAAACCCATTCAGAACTGAAACATAAAGTATCCCACACGAATGCTCCTCCCGACGAATCTGATATTTTTTCCATCAAAGGAACATCGGTTATTATGTACTCGTATACTATATAAACCCATTCAGAACTGAAACATAAAGTATCCGACACGAATTCCAACTATTATATATATCGTGTGCCCGAACTCCGAAAATAATTAATAACTCCATTTCTGGTACGAAATAATAAAATTGGAAATGCGATCTAATTACTTTATTGTTTTGCCCAGATTGCACCCCCGCACCTGAAAATAAATAATTAAACATCAACCACCTGTGTTGCAGTGCCCACTAAACCGCCTATGAGGTTCCAGCCAATAACGTCAATTATTATTGAAACCGGGATTTTGCAAAAACCAGCCCCTCACAATCGCTTTGGGATATGCAGCAGTCTGCGCTCGTTCACTGGCGCCGTGCTCCCCACTGAAGCCTCCTAATGACACACCACGCCCGGACGAGCTCAACCAAGTCATGATATAGCCTAGTCTGTAGTTGGTTTGGCCTTGGTCGTGCTAGAATTGGAGAAATTTGATGCACCGCGGCCACGCCATTTTTTCCTTGCACAGCCGGTACGTAAGCTGCAGCAGTCGCGCCGCCAGTTTAGGCAATTTTCACGGGCACTGTCGCGGTGGTAAACCTTATCGAAATCGTCCAAGATTGAACGTGTGCTTGTGTGTACAGACAGGGAAGGTATACCAGGGTGGCGCACTTTTTGATTAACATCATAGACGCCGCAATCGGCATGAGACGTACCTGCAAAAACAAAGAAATGTGGACTGAAAAAACACTGTGTTTTAGACCGGAAGAGCTGGGGCACAAAGAAGTTACGAGCGTTGATACTTTTTTTCAATATTCGTACGTACGTGAGCACTGCTCACCAGGGCTGTAGCTCCAAAAAATAACTTGGCCACAGTATGAGAAATAACAAATCCAATGGCCTGGAACCACAGTTTCAAACTTCAGCGGCTTTGTCGCGGTGCTTAGCGGCCACGAAAACTGCTGCCGTTTTGGCACACTGTAGTGAGAGCACCAAAGAGCCCATTGCAGGGTGGCGCACTTTTGGATTAGCTGTGAGGCTGAAGTTAAAGCAGAATTGCGGGATATCGTACAAAAAATAGAGCGGTGGTGCTTCCAGGGGTCGATTTTTTGGCAGGAAAAGGGCCAAAAAACGATTTCATTTTGTGGGCACTGCAACAACAGGTGCAACACCTTCTTGTTGTGCGTCCCCCAAATACGCGGGACCAGTTCTTAACCCCTGTCGTACTGCAGTAGTACCGATGTGGGGGCAAAACACTTGGAATTTGACTAAAATGTTTGTGTATGTACACTGCAATACTAAAAGAGCTAAGGGTTTATATATGTCGTAGGTCGTTTGGGCTGGTCGGTGTTTACTTGCCCCCGATTACTCGCCCGGTTGGCGTCCTTCTTTTCTTTCTTTAAGCTACTCGTAGCAAGAGTTTTTGTTTTTTTCTTCTTCAATACTTTCGTATAAAAATATCAATAACAAAAAAAAAGTGTGCTTCGTTCTTGCCCCCGCGGTGGCTACATCGTACGAGGAACGAACGCCTCCTGTTGTGTTCTCTCCCTTTTCAGCTTGCGACACCCCCGGGATTACAAGCCAACCAGGAACGTGGAAACCCTATGGAGCCGCACTACCGTTCTGGGATTAGAGTCAGAAAATGTGTGTTTTGTGCACATTATTGTTATAGTGAAGTAGGTACTTAAAGGGGTTTATAGAGATATGTACTGGTTTCCGAGAATCACCCCAGGAGGGTTTGCTGTGAGATAGATATGTGCTGGTATACAATGAGGCGTGTTGGTTCGTTTCTTTCTTCGTTTTTTGTGTCGTTTCTTTGAAGGATGCACACCAAAAGTGTATGTGCGCACACAATACAACAGCGTTCCAGGTACACCCCCGAAACCTATCTATTAACTAATAACAATGCCTATTCAGCACAACATAATAGAGATACAAGTACGTATTCACGGGAAAACGACCCGATCCGCGGGTCGAGTTAGCAAGATTTTGATATCTCACGGGCCGGGTCCGGCCGGGTCCGGCCCGGCCCGGCCCGGCCCGGCCCGGCCCGGCCCGGCCCGGCCCGGGTCGGGTCGGGTCGGGTCGGGTCGGGTCGGGTCGGGTCGGAAGGTTTTCAAACTCTCACGGGACGGGACGGGTTGAGTCACCCTTGACCGACCCGACCCGTGAACGGCCCTGAAAAAAAAAAGAATGAAAGGAACGTGCGCGACACGCGAGCAGGGTGCTAAAAAAGCGTGCCACCAACAACAAAAACAAACAACAGAAACAAAAGGAACAAAACCAAACAAAACAAAACGATGCGCCTGAAATAACTTTTCACCTGCTCTGTTGTTCGTGAAGGTCGAGTCTCGGATGACGTCATATCCAGCGACGGAATCTGCAGAAGAAAAGAAAAAGAAAATAAAAAATAAAAAACAGCGGATCCGGTGACAGATAGGTTAACAAAAAACACAAACACCCCTTGCCATGTGAACATTGCAAATCTCGGACAGACCATGATCTGTCTATCTACAGATCATCTAGCTCCTCACCTGGCGTTGTTAAAGGTTGCGCAGGATCTATACAGTACGGTTCCCACTCAGCAACATGAGCTAGATCATACATATTATCTAAATAGACCCTAGCCTGCCGCTATGCTATACTGGTACGTCGTCTGAGCAATGCCACCTAGGGGATGGTAAATTAAACCAATTCATTGGAGGCTGTCGTCCATATGCAAGTCCGCCTCAGAGGCGGTTCTTAGCAGGGATGCAGCTCACCCTCCATGCGACTCGCGCAATACCTCCCGTTTCGCTTTGCGCTTTGGTGCAAGCAATGTCTGCCTGGTTGGTGAAAACCCAACGTGCTCCGTCCCAGCATTGTAGGAATGCGAGGGTCTATCGTCATACGACTACGGCCGTGCACCACATGAGTACCCCCCCCTCCTCACAGGATGCAGCTCACCCTCCATCCGACTCGCCCAATACCCCACGGCTCTTGCTGCAAGGAATGTCTGCCTGGTTGGTGAAAACCCGACATGCTCCGTCCCGGCATTGTAGGGATGCGAGGGTCTATGACCATACGACTACGGCCGTGCACGACATGAGTACCCCCCCCCTAAAACACGCCTCTTTCCCACACACGTCATCCCCCAAAACGACTCACATATGCCCCCCCCGTCCTCCGAAGCATGGTTCTCCACAAACGCACAGCCCTTAAACCGGACGGGAGCCTCCGAAGAAGAGGACGAACTCGACGAACCCGACCCCGACCCCGACCCCGATCCCGACCCGCCCGTGTCGTCGCCTCCATCATCGTCATCCGACGCCAACAAAAGCTGAGGGGTGACGAACGTGGTGTCTGTCGAGGTTGACAATGACGGCGTGAGGTCTACGGAGTCGGAGGCGCCGGTCCCGGTCGAAGACTCCGAGGAGGAGGAGGAGGGGGAGGAGGAGGAGGAGGAGGAGGAGCTTGAAGAGCCTTGCGCGCCCGAGGAGAAGAGGGCGACGCCTCCCCCCCAGACTGCGTCGTTCCCGACGAACTTGGCGTTGTTGAAGAGCACCTCGCCGACGCTGCTGCAGTAGATGGCCCCGCCCGACCCGGCCAGGGCGGTGTTGAAGAGGAACCGAGGCCGGCCGGTGATCGACACCATCGCCGCGGATGTAGTGTGAATCGCACCTGTTTTTTTTTTTAATAAAAAAATATATACAAAATCCGTTTTTTTTTTTGTAAAAATTGGTACAAAATACGTGCAGCTGCTGTGAGTACTACTACTAAAGCAGTACCGATTGAACGGTTGTTGAGACTCAAGTTTAACTTTTGCAAGCTGTTGCGTGATACGCTACTGCTGTAGACACGCTTATTGGGCGTGCTTGTTCCATATTTCATTTTACGATGCAAAAAAAATCTAAGTAAAGTACAGAAAGGAAGAAATAGGAGTTTTGTTGTCGAACGACGGAAATTAACCTTTTAATAGTCATTGTTGTTGTTGTTGTCTTCACATTAAAAACCGTGCCGGTCTCTCTATCCAGTACCTCCATCTGTCCGTACTAATCCAACACTTGACACGGTCGATTCCCGTGGTCACAGGCTAACTTACCCAAAAAAGGTATACTGAAATAAAAGTGGAACCCGAAGGGTTCGCAAAGCGATCATGGGGCTCTAAATATGGTGTTTTGTGAGTAAAATAATCTACGATATAGTAGTTGATACTCAGTTCTGCATTTTGAATGGTAAATCGCTCGCGCGTGTTCTATATGTAATTGTTTTTTTTTTTTTTTTTTGGGGGGGATGCTTTTTGGGGATTGGTTCGGGGGGGGGGGGTTCGGTCGCATGTTGAAGAAGGTTTTTTGGGAAGGTGGTTTGGTGATTTGGTTTGAGGTTGCATGTTAAAAAAAAACGTGGGATGATGGGGGGATGATATTAAGGATCGGTCAGGTCGTTTCAGGAGATTGCTGCTGTGCGGGATCTGTACCGTACAGATCTAACCCAGGAAAAAAAACATGTCCCCGTAGATAAGGCATATTAAGATGCAGTGTATGATCTGTACAGTACAGATCCAGCCCAGGAAACATGTGCCTAGCTAGATCCTGCAGATTAAACGGCTCCCACCCGGTAACATGAAAAAAACTACTGTCTGTAGATCTTACGTACAGATCGGGAAAATGTATCTGCCCCGAATTATCTACTGTATACAGATCTGTCCCGAAGCGTGCCAAAATAATACATTATGCAATGCCACCCCCACCCAGCAACATGAAAAGCTACGTAGATCCTACAGATCATAAATATATCTGCCCTCAGATATCAAGACCATAAAGAGGAGATCGATGATCTGTCCGATGTGTGTACACAATAAAATAAAAAATAAACCCGGAGGGGGTGGGGGGGCAGGATAGCGTTCCATCCCCGTAAAAGAAAAATCCATAAGCATGGAACCCAAAAAAAAAAGAGAAAAAAAAGCATGGAGGGAAATGCCTCCGAACATGTTGGAAACCTCTCGCCCTTCCCGGGGATTTATTAACCACATCCGCTCATACCTCCGTCGCCGAACGCGGTGTTGTTTTGGAACGTCAGCGCGCCTGCCATCTTCACATCGGCACCCTTGTCAGCGTAGACAGCACCTGTTGTCGGGGAACGTTTTTGTTTTTTTTTGTTTTTTTTTCCGGCAAAAAAAACGGCGAAAAAACGGCAAAAAAAGAGCACATGAAACCACGGAGGTACGAGGGGGCAAACGGGAGGGAAGCCGTACATACGACCAACATCACAAGAAAAGGCGTACGTACAAATACAAGTTGCACGGGTTTTATTGTTTTGTTAGAATGCCCGTAATAAGCTCCATACAAACAAAAAGCATACGTAGTTTCTAGTGCACACATATTTCGCATACAGGGGGTTTTCGGAGTTACCACGCTCAAATTCCCTGAAAAAAAGTACATACCTTCCCCGGATGGTCGGAGTTCTAAAGATACGGAGGGATTTTCGAACCGGGGATGGAGACCTATCGGCCCCGCGTGAGAAGTTGTGGATGCATGGCGGGATTTCCGATCGGGGGATAATACTCAAATTCTCTGAAAAAAAGTACATACGTACCTGGTTCAGGTTTTAGTACGCCATTCTGTTAAAAACACTATCCAAGCCGAAAACTATCTATTGTACATACCCGAGGTAAGCAATGATCAACTAACCAGTCATCACTCAATCCCCGTAACCCCCCCAAAACAATCAACAACAACAACAAAAATGAATGCCGTTTTTTTTGTTTCGTTGATTGGCAACACTCGTACGTATAATACTGCTGTCAATAGTGTACACGTATAATATAATACCCAGCCAGATGCAGAAAAAGGCAGGTGGAAACCGGGACTGAGCAGATGGGGGGTGTGCGGGGCACTCCCACCAGCGCTTACATACGTCCAGCAACGGTACCGAAGTACGACAGCTACGCCAGTAGTCCTACAAGAGTCGCTCAGGCGGCTATATTCTATCTCCCTACCTCCTAAGGACTGGTTCCACGTATGTGGGGACAAAATACTTGGAATTAGTGTGGGATCATGTTTTCAGTTCTGAATGGGCCAAACCAAAAACAAAAATTCGAGAGGAAAAAAAAAAAAACGTACGTACGTACCTCCATGACCTGCCGTGTTGGCGGCAAACCTGCAGGCCCCAACGGTAGTAATGCCGACGCCATCATATCCGTTGATAGCTCCTGGAAACCACCACCACCAATCCACAATCCACACGCACCAAACACATCGGGGAGGAGAAACAAACAAACAAACAAACACGGCAAAAACAAAAAAGAAGAGGTCAGACGGCACGAGAGTTGCGCTTAACCCCTTACGATAATATCCCATTCAGAACTGAAAAAAAAATGTCCCACACTGATTCCAAAGTAGTTTGTCCCCAAAATTCGTGGGACCAGTTCTTAAGGGGTTAAGAACCGCTCCTACGTTTTTTGGGAAAAAACTACTTGGAATTAGTGTGGGATGAGTTTTGTATTTCTGAAAGGGTTGATACGAGTACAGTAATTATTACGGGAGACCATAGCAAATAGGACCTGCTATTGTTGGCAAAAATAGATAAATATATACCTGGTTGGTTTTTGTGTATTACCGTACAAGGTAGGTTCTATGAAGTTACTATGGTTCCGCCCCGTAATATGAAGTTACTATGGTTCCGCCACCGATGGCGTGGGGACGGAGCTTGGACGCAACTCAAGATTTAGAAAAACAAAACAAGAGAAACACAAAAAAAAAAAATACGAGTACGTACGTGATGATAAGAAAGGAGAAAAAGACAGCGAATAGAGTAATAGACGAAACTCAAGCCGGAAGTACGTATATATGCACAGACTAATTGAGTAGATTTTGCTGTACTGATGAGAGCTCTTCTTTTTTTTGTTTCTGTGTGGTTTTCTTTTTTTCAGGGTGTTTCTGAGGGATCAACGTTGAAGCTCATTCATGCTACCCATACATTGTCAAATGGCAAGGATATTACTAACAAAATATTCTTCTTAACGTCGTGTTTTTGGTTACAGGTTTACTGGTATACACACCACTCTGTTCCGAAGTATAAGGAACGTTTCGTCATTGTTATGGACACCAAATGGTCCTTTTATTTCCGACCAGATTGAGATTGGTGGGTACGAGAGCTCCTCAAGTGAGTACACCCTGTATATACATACACTCCTTCCCCCATGTCAAAATCAAAATAAAAATCAACTCAAAAATCAAAATCAAATTAAAATCAAAATTAAAACGAAAATAAAAATAAAAATCAAACCAGTACGTTGAGATTTGTAAAACGAAATTACGAAAAAAATCTTATTTTTCATGTTTGTACTTTACTTGGTGTTCGTATTAGCCCCCGCCACTGTCAGGGTCTTCAGAAGTGGGTAGTGGGGTTTCGAGATTTTTTTTTATCGTGGACCCTTGAACTCACACTAGCTCGAGTCAATAATGAAATACTTTCACCCATCCTATCGTTGCTTATTAATGTATCATTGATCATGAAGTTTAAATCGATTATCTATCCGAGAGGTGCTCTCAATGACCCTCTCCGTGATGCTTAGGCCTCAGTACGAGGTGTGGGGAAATTTGTAGACTCATTTTGTTGTTTCGAATAGCCACATCTTCGACCCCCCTTTCTTGGTATTTTGGGACGAACTTTGGTATCATCCATCGACCATCGTGTGGTCCGCATACACAACTATTCAGGGTGGGCTAATGTGATGAGGTGCTCTAGGGCTATAGAATGGCTGAGATATTATCGTACAGGTTCAAAGCCTTGTGCCACTCTAAAGATTATTCTCGTGTACTGGAGTTTCCTTGGTAGATCAGATAGGCAGTAGCACCGAGGCTTCGTAAGCCCACAGGAATATTCTAAGTACGAGAACATTCCTAAAGACGAGATAACCCGTAGAGTTAGCTCTTAGAATACCACACAAGATTGGTATTACCCCTTGCACATGATAGATATTACCCCTTGCACAGGATAGACGATCACTCAGGAATAGCTAAGCATCATGGGAAAGTTCCCTAGGCTACTACGTATAGCTACCCGACTAACGGGCTGTTAGTGGGAGAACTATCGCAACTACCCGACTACCGGGTTATGAGTTAGAGCAAGAGACTCTGCTGCCTTTAAGCAGAGCCTTGCACATCTTCTCACTCTTTTTAGGTTTACCCCTCAAGGCTCTCTATCCAACCTAGCCTTTTTAGTCTCTCTCATCATTATCAGAGGTTTAATAAAAAAAACAAGAGGTTTCCTTTACTGAAGAGAAGCTGTGATTCCAAGCCACGCAACGTTAAATCCCCGCGCCCCTTCCACTATATCTCGAGCACCTTCACACTTGGCGTCGTCGGCAGGACGAGCATCTTCACAGATGGGTGAGAGCTTCAACATTGATCACTCATAAAACATTCCCAGAAATAATGTCATAAGGTCCATCGTGGAAACCGCCGTAAGGCAAAGACTGACCCACCCCGAGTTGTCGGTCCACGCGCCCACGAGGTCGGTAACCTCTCCCCGATGGGCATCAAGCTGTCCCACGAGTCTCCCCGTGAGGAACTGTGCGCACGCCACCCGTCCGGTGTTGAAGCCGATGACAATCTGACGCCCGCTCGCATCGACGCACGCGCTTGGTGGTGTGTGGGTGGACGGATGCATGGACGGCGGTACCACAGTCGACAAGGGCCAGAGGAAGGAACCATACAAAAACGAATCGGCCAGCAGGGTTAGGGTATTAAACTATTGGGGGGGGTATTGCGTCTGTCGGGCCACTGGAAAAAAAAGGTTCACCGATCGCCTCCTACCCGAATTAAGGCCTTGTAAAAGGAGCCTTGTGGAAGACACCTTGCCTTGTGTCAGGGCTCTCACAGGAGGACGTGTGTACGTATACCTCGCCCCGAAGAACCCGATTTTGATAAACATTTTGCTTTTCAGCCTTGCCATCCGACAATGTGTACGTACGTAGCATGAAGGAGCTTCAACATTGATCTCTCAGAAATACTCCTATTAATAGAAGCAAGAAAACCACGGAGACAAGAAAAAAAGAGCCCTCCGCGCACAAGGTCTATATACTCCCTTAGGTACCTGCTTCCGCCTTGAGCGTTATCATCGTATGCGGCGCCCGATCAACAATCCCAATCAGTGGCTAGGGTTTCCTTTACTGAAGAGAAGCTGTGATTCCAAGCCACGCAACGTTAAATCCCCGCGCCCCTTCCACTATATCTCGAGCACCTTCACACTTGGCGTCGTCGGCAGGACGAGCATCTTCACAGATGGGTGAGAGCTTCAACATTGATCACTCATAAAACATTCCCAGAAATAATGTCATAAGGTCCATCGTGGAAACCGCCGTAAGGCAAAGACTGACCCACCCCGAGTTGTCGGTCCACGCGCCCACGAGGTCGGTAACCTCTCCCCGATGGGCATCAAGCTGTCCCACGAGTCTCCCCGTGAGGAACTGTGCGCACGCCACCCGTCCGGTGTTGAAGCCGATGACAATCTGACGCCCGCTCGCATCGACGCACGCGCTTGGTGGTGTGTGGGTGGACGGATGCATGGACGGCGGTACCACAGTCGACAAGGGCCAGAGGAAGGAACCATACAAAAACGAATCGGCCAGCAGGGTTAGGGTATTAAACTATTGGGGGGGGTATTGCGTCTGTCGGGCCACTGGAAAAAAAAGGTTCACCGATCGCCTCCTACCCGAATTAAGGCCTTGTAAAAGGAGCCTTGTGGAAGACACCTTGCCTTGTGTCAGGGTTCTCACAGGAGGACGTGTGTACGTACACCTCGCCCCGAAGAAGCCGATTTTGATAAACATTTTGCTTTTCAGCCTTGCCATCCGACAACGTGTACGTACGTAGCATGAAGGAGCTTCAACATTGATCTCTCAGAAATACTCCTATTAATAGAAGCAAGAAAACCACGGAGACAAGAAAAAAAGAGCCCTCCATTGGCACCGGATCGAAGCTGCGCCAGAGGGTCTCCGGGTACTCGCCCAGCTCCTCGAAGATAACCTCTCGCACGCCCTCGATGGGCGTTTGGGGCGCCTGGTTCCGCGAACGAACACGCCGTGGGGGGGGTGTACTTTATTTTCATGCATAGCCGTAGTCGTATGACCGGGGGGGGTGGGGTACTTCATTTTCACGCATGGCCGTATTCGTATGACGGGTATTCATGTCATGCATGGCCGTAGGCGTACAATCATATATCCTTGCATCCCTACAATGCCGGGACGGAGCACGTGACCCTAACAGCACCTTGAGTTCAAATCGCAGGGATTGCCATATCATTCCAGCGGCGTATGTGGGGGCGGGGGGGGCGCGGTGTTCCAAGTCATGCAAGGCCGTAGTCTTGTCGTCGCGTGCATGTATCATTACCTCTCTGTCCCGAAATATAAACAGCGTTGTATAAAATATTAACACAAACATAATCCCTAATAGTTTAGGACACAGCAGTAGTGGTACGCAAAAAAGCAAAAAATAACGCTTTAAGAACGATCAGAGAGGCACACATGGGGCAAAACAAAAAAATCAGGAACGCGTATTGAGCAGTAGAAGCGCGCGGCACTACTTAATAACTTGGAGGGATTGAAGAAATTCAGGCTCGAGTTCCGCACGAACGTTTAGGAATGTGACCATTTATATACTGAAATTAGAGTAGGACCGGACTCCAGTTTTGGGTATCTATACGAGTACAAATTACTTGAAATTATACTGTAAGACATATGCTTGTTTACAGCGCGGTTCTGAAAGGGGGAAACTAAGGATTTGAGCCTGGCCCGAAGTAAGAAAAGTAAACGCGGCTTAAGATTAAAAATGGAAAATAAAAGTACGTAATGGGAGGGAAGTAGCAAGGACAGCAAACGGAGAAAGTGTAGAAGATAGAGTTCAAGCCGGAAGCACGTATCATAGGTACATAACGGAGTTATATACGAACCAGTAGAGTTTTTGCATGTAGGGCTCCTTTTGTTTCCGTGGCTTTTGTTCTTTCGGAGTGCTTATGAGTGATCAACGTTGAATACCATGCTATTAACCCTTTTAGTACTGCACTGTCTAGAACTAGCTGTTTCATTCTAATTGGAGTCCTAAATGGGTTATTACAACATTGTCGGATGGCCAGAATAATAAGAATCCGTACGTACGTGAGCGGTGGCGTATATACTGTAGTAGTTACCACCATCTTCTTCTTCTTCTTTTCTTCTTGCGGCCGAGAAGCGCATGGCAGATCTCTGTCCCCACCCCTATAGGCAAGAACTAACGAAAATCCTTGCCCCTTCAGACGCGCGTTCACGATGATCTCTCGATCTTCGTCCGGCTAGCTTTCTCATACGACCACTCACTGCTGTGGTTCTGCTTAGGGGGGTAGACAGCAACAACTCAACGCCTCGTACTCGACGTTGAACCCGGCAATCTCTCGCCCGGTCAGCTCGTGGGAGGCTCCGACTCCCTAAACCATCGTAAAGTCTAATATCTCCAGCTAGTGACAGTAGTGAACCATCCTCCCTCTCGCTTACCGCCGTAGTTGCTGGAGATGTTGTCGACGAAGGACGTGTTTCCTGTAGCGACCACCATCGTCCCGTTGATCGCAAATACCGCACCTGACATCCGGCAGCAGGAGGTAAAGGGGGGAGTAGGGAAGGGGCGAAGGGGGCGTGGTACTCATTGTCGTGCACGGCCGTGAGTCGATCGGGGGGCGTAACTCATACTTGTTTTGCCTTGCCTTACGCAATTTGACCATTGATACACATCCCTCGAGACGAGAGGTGGTGGGGTGGGGGGGTGGGGAGGGGGGAGTTGGGGGAGGGAAGAGTGACGGGGAATGGAAAGGGGAGGGGGGGCAGTGTATGCACTCATGTCGTGCATGGCCGTAGTCGTATTATCCTTTTCTGGACAGAGCGGTGCTTGACAGCGTTGTAGTCAGGGAGCGCTCTTCACGCGTCAGTATTTTCGTTTTAAATCTCACGGATCGGCTCGGGTCGGGTCGGATAAGGTCGGATAGGGTCGGGTCGGGTCAGGTCAGAAGATTTTCAAACGCTCACGGGTCAGGTCGGGTCGGATCGAGTCACCCTTACATTTACCCTTACCCTTACCCGACCCGGCCCGATTTTTCTGTTTTGCCCCGACCCATGAGCCGCTCTCTTTATTACTACGGAGGACCATAGTAAATAGTAAATAGGACCAAACATTGTAAGTAAAAATAGGGAAATATATAGGTTTTGGTGTGTGTGTATCGTAGGTCCTATTTACTAGTGTTTACTATGGTCCCCCCGTAAATAGTGTTCGCTTACCGCCGTTGTTTCCCGCCTCGTTCCCCTCCAACAGCGTCTTTCCGTCGGTCTTGACGACGCAGTAGTTCTCCGCGTATATGGCGCCTGCCACGGTGGGTCGGTTGGTACGAGCGGTCGGTACGAGCACAACATGAAAAAAAAAATGTAAAAAAAAAAAGAGGCAATGCCACGGCGGTATGTATATAGGGGTGGTGGGTGGTGGTGGTGGTGGACTATTTTCTGGGCTCTTCCTCATCCCACACCTGGAACCCTTAAAATCGCGGCGAATAAGTTTTTGTTTTCGCCGCATAAAACCGACCAAAAACATTAGATTTTTGCGCTACGAACGCGGTCCTTAAAACATACCAGTACCTGGTACATATTCATATATACTACGTATGTACTGTAGTAGTAAACTCAGCCTACTATTAAATAGCAATAGGCGGTAGTTTGGTCACTTGAGGAGCTCAACCGGTCCTGCAGTGACAAAATATTGCCTCAGAAGGAAGGCGGAAAAAAAAAGGTCAGAACATATTTGCCTCAGAAGGCAAAAAAAGCTCAGAATATATTTGCCTTAGGCTAATTCTTATGCCGTCGGATTGAGAGGATCGAAAAACTCACTTTCCGATCCACTGTAAATTCGACGGGGTGTGTCTGGATGCCTTCCGTATCGTCAATCGGATCGATTTTGTAGTTTTTTGTGCTCTTCCTGGGGGCGGTTGATACGAGAGTTGAAAAATGCTTCGTATCCTGCTCGCGAGCTCTAGGGAGTGCTGCGCTGCGAGCAGCAGCAGCAGCAGCAGCAGCAGCAGCAGCAGCAGCAGCAGAGAGCAGCAGCAGTAGAACAGTCAACCCAGCACCGGAGAGGTGTTTAGGCTGCCGCTGGGTGGTGTGATCGTGTGTTTGGAGGGGTGAAGAGAGATGCGGTGAGCTTCAAAAAAAAATTCGATTGAGAAATCCAATCCACGAATGAATCCCGTCGAAAAACTCGAGTTTTTCGACGGGATTCGTGGATTGGATTTCTCAATCGAAAACGTTGAGATCGAAAAAGCTCTTTTTCAACTGTATAAGAAAGCCCAATTGTGTCTCCAATCGGAAACCGGCTTTTTCGATCCACGTTTCCGACTGCACAAGAATTAGCCTTAGAAGGCGAAAAAAGCCCAGAAAATATTGCCTCAACAGGCAAAAGCTAGTAACTGCAACAACTCCTACCCCCTACCCCCTACCGCCGTGGCATTGCTTGAAAACAAACGACTTTATCGGGTGGTTAAAACCGAGTTGGCCGTGGCAAGTAAGCACCGGTCAGCTTATAGCGCCTCGAGAAGTAAGACTGATTACTTTACTCTAGATCAACAGCAGTAGTTACTGCTGTTTAATGGGTTTTACCCACCTAGTTCAGTATGCCCATAAAGTGGAACCGCGCTTTGCAGTGACGGGCCCTGGCAGGGTGATGGTTTATTTTTAAAAATATATACGATAATGGCAGAGGGTTCCTCGCCGTCATTGTATGATATTGTATGCTATTATATGATATGATACGGTGTGATATTATGTGATAAGATATGATACGATACGATACGATGTGATGTGATGTGATATGATAAGCTATGCTATGCTATGCTATGCTATGCTATGCTATGCTATGCTATGCTATGCTATGCTATGCTATGCTATGCTATGCTATGCTATGCTATGCTATGCCATGCCATGCTATGCTATGCTATGCTATGCTATGTCATGCTATGTCATGCTATGTCATGCTATGCTATACTATATAGTATGCCATGCCATGCCATGTTATGCTATGCTATGCTATGCGATGCTTTGATATGCTATGCTGTGCTATGCTATGCTATGCTATGCTATGCTATGCTATGCTATGCTATGCTATGCTATGCTATGCTATGCTATGCTATGCTATGCTATACTATACTATATAGTATGCCATGCCATGCCATGCTATGCTATGCTATGCTATGCGATGCTTTGATATGATATGATATGATATGATATGGCATGATATGATATGATATGATATGATATATCATATGATACGATATTCTATTCTATGATATGATACGGCAAAATACCACTTACCTCCTTGGAAATGAGCGTGGTTGTTCGTGAGACTGGCCTCGCCGTTGCCAAAGATGACGTTCGACTCGTCTTCAAGAAACATGACACCTGTCATTTTTCGTGCAGACGAGCGTACAGCATGCAACCACACGAGGAAAAGAACACACGTATTCGTATAAATTCGACCAATAAAAAATTCTACAGTTTTTAGACTTTTGAGTTGTCTTGAAGGTATGATGCTAATAAACCATTTTATTTTATTTGTCCCATCCCATTTAACATGTTCGCCCTTATGTTCTCTCTTCTTCCTAGTCGTAACTCAGATCCGGGTTCACACAGCAGGCTCTTCCCCCCCCTCAATAGAATATCAAAGCACCCCCCCCCCCCTCTACACTGCGGTTGATGCATCTTGATTTTTTATTGCGAGAAGAAAACTTCAGCCCTTTCTTCCCTCGTCCACTTGCGTCGACCTCCCTCCCCCCTCTCCTCTCCCCCCTCCTCACTAAGTGTCGCATGCCTTTCTTTTTTTATTTCCAGAAGACTAGGCTTCAACAGCGCTTTCTTCCCTCGTCGACTCGCGGCAAATCAACATGATGAAGTACATCACTATGACCCCTCCCCCCCCCCCCGTCGTAGGGTTTCTAGTGAATTTGCAGCTTTTACACCTCGAACAGATCATATAGATCATCTGTTCGCACTAGATGATCTAGATCTTTCATGGCCCATATTTTTCCCGATATATTGTATGCATGATCTAGCTCATGCTGCCGGGTGGGACTGGCATCCTCTGCAAGATCGCCGTATATACGAGCGCATGTTCCCTGGGCTGGATCTGTACTATACGTACAAAGATCCTGCAAAAACCTCTCACATTTGGCAGGTGAGGAACTATTAATAGATGATCTACTGTAGATGATCTGTAGATAGATAGATCCTGATATGCCCGAGCTGTGGTAGCTTTAACCCGCTAGCTACCAGGGGCTGCAGTTTTTTATTTCCGTCCGCACCGAACGCGCTAATACCGACTATTATGGGAATTGGACAATTCTTACCTTTAGGCCGATCATCTCCACAGATAGGTCATCATCTACTGTTGTAGATTATCTAGTTCCTCACTTACCGTCATGAGGGGCTGTGCAGGATCTGCATGGTACAGATCCAAGATCTGCATGGTACTGATCCAACCCAGGAAACATGTGCTTACAGATGATGCAGATTGTACGGGTCCCACCCTGTAACATGAGCTAGATCATACAGATCATACAGATCATACGATATCGGGAATAGATCTGCCTTGAAAGCTCTATTGCTTTATAGGTCATGACGTGGGAATTTTTTATCTGCCCGAGGTGTGGAATTGTTTTGAGTCGTGATTTCTGGCTTTTTTAAGCGATCTCCGAAGCCCCCCCCCCCAAAAAAAAAAAAAAAAAAAAGCGTGCGGGCAAACACGACCGGCCTCGACTTTCTCGGCCTCGGGGGTTATTTTACCGAGCACCACCGTTCGTCGGTGATATTCCCCGATATAGGATATACCACTCTGTCCCGAAATATAAGCACATTTTGAACATTTATATTAAATTAAAACGGTGCTTATATTTCAGGACAGAGTGGTATATATATTAAAACAATTAAAAAACAACAGCTGTGAGCTCGAGGATGTCGTCGAAACTCATCTTTTGTATATTCCTTCTGAATGTATTTTCCGTCGGCATATACACGTGTGACGACCATTCTGCCGACCTTTGTCGAAAAAAAACCCTCTTCCACTTTTATGTACGAAAATACACATTTTTTTCGTGCGGACAAAATGTACATATGTTGAGGTTTCTCCAAAAAAGGCGTTTCCTCCCCCATAACGTTTTCCGTTTTTTTTAAACCGTTACCGAGCGTTTTCAGTTTTTGCCCCCTTACTGAAAGTAAAACACCACCGAGGGAAGGAAAACGGGGCGTAAAATATGACTTCTCCACATAATAAGGCGCTTGCCCCGCAGGGTGTTTTCCGGTTTGTTTTTCCACCTCTCACTGAAAGTGTTGTATCACAGCGACACCAGCCCCGCCCGTTCGCCGACCGTTCGCCGAGGCAACGGAATACGATAAAAAACGATACATAACCTATGTACACATCCCAACGCATTCCTTGTGGAAAACCTTTTTTTTTCAAGGCAAAACAAGAGGGAAACTAACGCTGTTGCTATTCCGAAAGTACCAAAAATCATGGAACTCTTTTGTCTCCCCGCAGAAACATTCGTTATCGGTATGATCCTCCGTCAACGATATAAAAAAGTATGCTTCGGTGCATCCATTTGTTTTTCAAAATCGGACCGGATAATTCCGAAAAAAACATCCCGAACGGAAATCGGATGTAAAACATGAGACCCCTGCAAATATAGGACGTTTCCCCGACAAGACGTTTTTGGTTTTGGTTTTCCCCCTTAGTTACTGAAAGTGATCTATGATATACGTATACCAACGGTATCAATCAACACCCACATTTAACCAATCGGTTTCCGAGGCAAAATATTACGACACAAGCAATACCCTGCTTTACACATCCCAATGCATTCTTGCAGAACGCTTCTATAACAGGCGACACGCGGGCGTGGAATAAAAGGTTGTTGCTCTATACGTACGTACGAGTATACTACAGGACACCTGATAAGAAACAGGAAATCTGGTCCAGACTGCACTTCTTATTTGGGAGAGGGTGCTTTCTACACTAATTTCAAGATAAGGACTCCTAATTTTCCTATTTTCCTCTAAAACCCAGCCTAGATTTCTTATTAGCCTGGAACTCTGGTCCAGGCTGCACTTCTTATTTTTGAGAGAGTGCTTTCTACACTAATTTCAAGATAACGATTCTCAAATTTCCTATTTCCCTCTAAATCTCAGCCTGGATTTCTTATTTGCCTGTTTCTTATTAGGTGTCCTGTACTGTAGTGTCGGTAAATACCGGTACCCGACACTTCGGTAAGTTCGGTATGGCCTCGATACCGGTACCCGACACTTCGGTAAGTTCGGTATTTTTTCAATACCGGCACCCGACACTTCGGTAAGTTTGGTATTTTTCCAATACCGGTACCCGACACTTCGGTAAACAAAAAAAAAAAACATGAAATGGAATCCCTTTCAGAACTGCCAAACGTACCCGCATTAAAAAAAAAACAAGCATTTCGTCCCCAAAAACGGGGGACCCCTTTTAGAACTGCAGTCCCGTTTTGGGGACAAATTACTTAGAATTAGAGTGGTTTGTCCCCAAAACGGGACTGCAGTTCTAAAAGGGTTAACCCATTCAGAACTGCACTGTACAGAAACTAATATGTTAGTCTAATTCCAAGTATTTTGTCCCCACATCGGGACTGCAGTTCCTGAAGAGTTAAGGGGTGAATCGTTTTATCGCCCAAAACAAAATCCAAGTACGTATGGTTTCCGAGTAGAGTTACAGCAGTAGTCCGCAAAAGAGCGAGATAGCGTAGTTCTAAAGAACAGGGGCACTCACTCCCATTGTCGGGGCAGAACACTTGCAAATAGAGACATATCTAGGTTTATTGTACAGCAGTGTAGAACTAAGGAGGGGTTTGCAGTTCCAAAGGCGTTATTAAAATAGTAAAACCCTTAAAGTAGGACCGCAGTCCCATATTGGGGACAAAACACTTGGAACTAGAGTCAACTTTAAGTTTCTGTACGTACACTGCAGCACTAAAGAGGGGTTTGTAGTTCCAAAGGCGGTATCAACAGTAAACTCCTTAAACTGGGACCGCAGTCCCAATGTGAGGACAAAGCACTTGGAATTAGAGTCAAAATTAGGTTTCTGTACACTGCACTGCTATCAGGGTTAAAAAACAATTAACATGTACCAGGTATACTGTAAATAGTATGATATCATACCTCCGTATTTCGCGTCGTTCTTGTGGAAAACGTTAACCGTGCCGTCCGTAGTCGTCACCGTCGATTGCGCCTTCGCGTAGATCACACCTGCCGTGCCAAAAAAACATGAATGCAACATTTAAAAAGAGTCAAGAGCCAGCCATAAATTTACCCCCCCCCGGCTGTCGTCCATATGCAAGTCCGTCTCACAGGTGGTTCTTAGCAGGATGCAGCTCACCCTCCATGCGACTCGCCCAATACCTCACGGCGCTTCGCGCTTGGTGCCAAGCAACGTCTGCCTGGTTGGTGAAAACCCAACGTGCTCCGTCCCGGCATTGTAAGGATGCGAGGGTCTATGGTCATACGACTACGGCCGTGCACGACATGAGTACACCCCCCCGACTGGTTGGTGAAAACCCAACGTGCTCCGTCCCGGCATTGCAGGGATGCGAGGGTCTATGATCATATGACTACGGCCGTGCACGACCCGAGTACACCCCCTCCCGACTCGCCCAACTCCTCACGGCGCTTCGCGTTTGGTGCTAGCAATGTCTGCCTGGCCGATGAAAACCCGACATGCTCCGTCCCGGATTTGTAGGGATGCGAGGGTCTATGGTCATACGACTACGGCCATGCATGGAAACGAAGTACACCCCCCCCAAAAGGCCCCTCACTGTGTGAGCTAGACAACCAGGGTGCCGTTTTTTGTTTTGTTTTTTATGGCGGTCACCAAACCTTATTACCAACTATAGCCTCCTGTACATACCCTCTCAACATGTTCAATCCTCATGTGTATGTGCCTCCCCAATTACAGGCTCCTCCCTCAACTTTAACCCCGTCCGTATGCCCTAACCAAACATGCCTTCCAGATACGTTAATATTCAATCCCTCTCAACAAAACGCCCAGTTTTCCTACGTTTAATCTCTTGCACTTTTATGCACGCACCTCCGAACACCGAAGCTTCATTAGCAGTGAAGTTTACCCTGGTGTACGGACACGTTCTGTATCCCCTGGTCAAACATGCCTTCCACATATGTTAGTATTCCAATCTCTCTCAACAAAAATATATATTTCCTACGTTAATCTCGTGCACGTTTACGAACGCACCTCCGAACACCGAAGCTTCGTTAGCAGTGAAGTTTACCCTGCCCGCCGCGAAAGTCGAACCGTCCAGAAATATGGCACCTTGTCATACCAGACAGACAGACAGACAGACAGACAGACAGACAGACAGACAGACAGACAGACAGACAGACAGACAGACAGACAGACAGACAGACAGACAGACAGACAGACAGACAGACAGACAGACAGACAGACAGACAGACAGACAGACAGACAGACAGAAAGACAGAGTTTACAAACGAAGGAGGGATAGGATAGGTTTAGGGTAGGTTGCCCACACCACAAACGCCACTTCGAAGCTATAGAAACATCTACAAGGGTTTCCTGTATGGAGGCTTTCGGGCGTGGGGAGACGCGAGGCAAAAACACGATGACGTGTTACGCAGCTGGGAAAAAAACGAAAGCCCCCCCCAGACGATCGAGTTTTGAAGTCCATACACCAATTCATTGGAGGCTGTCGTCCATACACAAGTCCGCCTCACAGGCGGTTCTTAGCAGGATACAGCTCACCCTCCATGCGACTCGCCCAATACCTCACGGCGCTTCGCGCTTGATGCAAGCAATGTATGCCTGGTTGGTGAAAACCCAACGTGGTCCGTCCCGGCATTGTTAGGGATGCGAGGGTCTATAGCCATACGACTACGGCCGTGAACGATATGAGTACGTACACCCCCCCCTTAAAACAAAAGGCATAACGACCAGCGAAAATAAAACGGTACATGTATGTTTTGGTTCGCGTAGTATGATAGGGTGTTTGCCAAGAAAATGGTTGGGACCGATTTAGTTGGGTTTCTTGTGATCTGTTTCGTAGATAAAAAGGACCCCAACCCATGAAACCTTCCCATCACGGGGGGGGGCATAGTAAATAGGACCAAATATTGTTAGTAAAAATAGGCAAATATATAGGTTTTTGAGTGTACCAATGGTCTTATTTACTATGGTCCCCCGTCACACGAGATAACCCCATTCCCCCAAAACAAAACAGTAAAAAGTGGCCAAAACGCCACTTCTAACCTACAGTAGCTATCCTTGGGTAAAGGTTTTAGGGCTGGGGCTATTAATAGCGAGTGTTAATTATGTAATAAAGCAGCAGGGCTAACGATATACGCTGCCTCGCTGTCCCCTAAGTGGTCACTAGGCGATCATATTCAAGGTTGGACGGAGTCATGGAATTTCCTGGGATTTTTCGGACTTAAGAAGTAGGGAAACGGCCAAAAAAGAGGTACGTCGTACGAGGTTGTACACCTATGCAACAGCTGGTCACTCGGAAGCCAAAATACAGGTGCATTTTAGAATAAGAGAGAAAAACTTGTAGGTACGCAGTGGCAGCAGCGACGAAAGCACGCCACACTTGGGGCGATCGCATTGCGAGTACTGACACAGTACAGGACACCTATTACGGAGGGGCATAGGTAAACAAGACCTACGTAACACACAATAACCAACATATTTTAATATTTTACCAAAGATATTTGGTCCTATTTACTATGATCCTCCGTAATAATAAGAAACAGGAAATATGGTCCAGACTGACTGGATTTTTTATTCGAGAGAGGTTGCAGTCTACACTAATTTCGAAATAACGACTCCCGAATTTATTATTTTCCTTTTACATATTAGCCTGGCTTTCTTATGAACCTGTTTCTTGTTAGGTGTCCTGTAGTCGTATGACCACAGACCTACAATAACCATTGCCAGGTACGAGCGCGCCTGGTATTTCATTTCGGTCCTGTTGTTGGGTATTCTTTTATTATTTCATTTTATTTTCCATCCCGTTTATTATCTTCGCCCTTCTTCTCCTGCTCCCTCCATAGGCGTAACTCAGACCCGGGGACACATAGCCCCCCCCCCCCCCCCCCCCCCGCACGCGTAATATGGTTGGGGTGTCTTTATAATAGGAGTGGGAACGGTGCTCCGCCTCGAAAGAGATGCGTGGTCAATGGTAAAATTGACAAGTCAATGGTAAAATTGACAAGGGAAAGCAACGAATGAGTACGCCCCCCGCACCTCTCCTACTGCGGTACGCGCCATGCCTTTTTTATAGCGAGAAGGATTCATTCGGCACTTTTCTTCCCTTGTCGACTCGTTCACACCGAATTGTGCCGCCTCTACCCCCGCTAAAATAATTGGCGTTCTCGGCAGTTAGTTCGTGTCTTCAGGAAAAACAAACAAACCAAAACAAAAAACTCCATATATACGGAGAATCGAACCCTCGACATCAACACGCCAGTGGCATTCGAAATCAACGATATTACGGGGTGGGCTAATGTAGTAAACAGGACCTACGGTATACACAAAAACCTATATATACCTATTTTTACTAACAATATTTTGTCCTTTTTACTATGGTCCTGTAATCGTGGTACTCGAGGTTACCGTATAATATCACCCGGGTGATCAGATAACCTCCCCCCACCCCCGCCCCCCCCTCCCACCACCACCCGACTCCCGATCGGACAGTTTTTCCAGGCTGTTTTTTTCTCGACCAAGGCAAGAGTGTAAACACAAAAAAAATGAATCGTCACACAAGGAAACATTCTCGATGAAGTTTTCTACCCAAAGCCACCACTATTGTTGCGTGTCCCTCCCTCCCCCTTTTCCCTTGTTCCCGAGAAAAAAAACCGGCCCGGAAATTCATGCGAGGGGGTGTGGTATCTTATCACCCGGGTGTTACACGGTAACCACTAGACCCTCTGCCACCCTAAGTTTAACCGCCTGGGAATGATCTTGGAAATGAAGATGGTTGATGCAATTAGGAGGTAGTGTGGGATATCTCAACCATTTTGTGCAAGGCGGGCCAAGTCGTGGAACACCTACTCGACAGGGTTAACTCATGCCTCACGCTTCACGACTGATCACGGCGGCTGGGGGGGGGGCGACGATTGACATTCTATTACTTTTTTTTTCAGTGGTAAAGGCGTTACAGGTTAGGGCTATTCATAGTTATATGTTCGTCTCGTACCCAGGGTGTGTCAAC
Organism: Saccharina japonica; assembly: GCA_008828725.1. NCBI lineage: Eukaryota > Phaeophyceae > Laminariales > Laminariaceae > Saccharina > Saccharina japonica. The sequence goes on along the minus strand of MEHQ01001828.1, from coordinate 1,277,815 downwards.
CCAATTTCTCGAAAATACTGGTAAGGCGTGCGCCCCTCAAAACCATTTTATCGAAGCTGTGTCGAGTCGTAAAACACGCACCAGTAATATTAACAGTACCTGTGGGTACCATATACTATCTATCACCCGGGTGATAAGATAACACCCCCCCCCCCTCTCCGACGAATTTTCCGGACTGGTTTTGTCGACAACGGATAGAGTGCAAGCGCAGAAGCGATGCGCCTACATGTGGAAAAACCTCGACGGGTTCTTCCGACAGCTACGTACCATTCTCGTTGTATTTATGTGCCCCCCCCCCCCCCAAAGTACACCCCCCCTTCATACGACTACGGCCATGCATGCATATTAAGTACCCCCCCCCCTCCCCCGTTTTGGAGATAAAACGGGTTAATATAGTAAGTCAGTCGAAGGGAGTATTGTCATAATACTGGAACCACACACCCCCCACGCCTCATGACTCATCATGACCCACGACAGACGACGAACTTGGAAATTAGAACATTAACATTTGCCTCTCTCTCAGGTTTTTCGGTGAACAAGTATTATTAATTTTAATAATACGAGTATTATTTAATACCTGGTACTACGTTGTAGTACTCGTAGTGGAGTTCTTGTTTCGGTTGCGTGGTACCGCCGTCGCGTCTTGCCAAAATACCTACGTACTCTCTTTTTTTTTTTTTTTTTTTTCCATCCCATTTATTATCTTCGCACTTCTGTCTTTCTCCCTCCCTAGTCGTAACTCAGATCCGGGGTCACACAAAGTAGGCTCCTCTCCCTTCTTGCCTTGATTTTTACTCCGTACTTTGTTTATTGTGCTTTCTTCATTGATTAAATGTTACGAGTATAGTCTAGCCCTCTACTTTGCTCTACGACACCCAACTTCACTACGGCTCACAACCTGTTACACTAAAAACAGTAAATCCTCGTACGTACGCATCCTTCTAATACCCGCCCCTGTTCGGTATTCACACACAGCAAACAGTCTTCAATCTTGCTATCTTTACTGCTGAAAATACAGCGTTCTTTCGCTCTTTTTATCCAATGCGATTCGGCGCACGGCACACCCAGTCAGGTTCTATTTATAGTGTCCGGACCACTGCTGGTCCGTAACGATGTCCATTTTTTTTCGTACTTAGTAGTACTACAAATACGGTGCTTCTTATCTAATCATGCACTGCTTGTGACATACCTTAGAGAATACTGTTTGCCGCGCGTAGATATATGGGTGGTATGGAAGTTCCGGAACTACGAGAGATAACACAAAAGCATCGCAACGAAAAAGCGTTATTAACTGTTTGCTGATTGTGGACGGGGGAGGAGCAATCGCGATTGGGAATTATTGTGGTACGTACGATGTACGATATACTGGGTGCGGACGAGAGCACCGACAGAACCTTACCGACGGACATTCACAAGAAAAGGAGAACGCAGAAATCATATCGACACACGTATAATATCAACAACACCAGACCAGTCGTAGTATTAGTGACAAGCGCATTCATACAAATATGAACGAGCATGATACCTATACTGCTGTACTCATGGTGATACGTAACACGCCCATTGCAAAATATGCGATGAACGGATGCTTGGGAGACACTCGTTTGACCGGGAACGGGTATACACAGTAGCACAACAGTCGTCCCTCTATAGTGCCGGTTGAACGCCCATTGCAAAATATGCGATGAACGGATGCTTGGGAGACACTCGTTTGACCGGGAACGGGTATACACAGTAGCACAACAGTCGTCCCTCTATAGTGCCGGTTGAACGCCCATTGCAAAATATGCGATGAACGGATGCTTGGGAGACACTCGTTTGACCGGGAACGGGTATACACAGCAGTAGCACAACAGTCGTCCCTCTATAGTGCCGGTTGAATCGTGCCGTCTGCCCCCCATACAAATGCCTCTGTGACATACAGCTTGGCAACTGCTGTGATGGGATAAACACGTGTGGCAGTGTGCGGAGTACCAGGTACAGAGCAGTACCCTCGTAGTGCCCGGTGTTGGTTTTGTAGGCTGGCGCATACCGGCACTATACACACGTCGTAGAAGGACCATTACTACTACAGCACCAAGTAAGTGTACCCTGACAAAAAACATGAGATGTCGACGTTGTATCTATGAGCGCAGCAGCAACAGCAGTATGAGCATTCGAGTGCTCGCTGTACCATGTTACACACAGACGTGTCGCCCAATCCCTTGCAACCTGTGCCATTGAACCGGCAGTTGGGAAGTACCAGCCAGCAGGTAGAAAAAAGAAAAAAAAGGCGTGTCGCACAATTCCTTGTTGCGTTGTGCCATTGTACCGATATCATACGTACACGACAGCAGTACGAGTAGTGGTAGTGCAGTTGCGAAAAAAAAAATCTTCATCGAAATCTATGCACTCGCAGCCCTGGTTGTCTTGTGTTGCGTTTTTTTTTTTCTGACTGCTACTTGCTGCTGCTGCTGTAGTTTGGCCGATACTGCTGCTGTCATCGTTGTTCTGTGCCTGCTATATCACATATTATACCAAAATTAGAGTTAATTATTTACTTTCTGAATTCGGGGGGACGAAATGAGAGGGTGCAAGGTCTAGTGCAAGGGTACGTAAAGCATGCTACTGGTGGTGTAATGATATCCCATCATAGCTTACGCCCCCGTGCATGTTGTTTTGTTTTCAGTTATCATCTCCACTCTATCGACAAGTATGGTTGAAACACACTGACTGCTGTTGTGGTGTAAGGGACAAAGGGACACCCGACCCGACTCGACCCGACCCGACCCGACCCGGTAGGACTGCACTACGTACGTATAAATAATACCTGGTAGAGGTTTTGGGGACTTGGAATTATACGAGTAGTCGCATTTATTAGGTTTCTGAACTGTACTCGTAGTGCAGTACTACGTACTTTACCAGGTGTACAGCAGTAGTGTAAAAGGGTTTATTAGCCGACGGTTGAAAGGATCTGATTGGCTTGTGGGTGTCGTCGTGTACGTAGTTGTCGAATACGGGTACCTGGTACCTGGTGAGTGGTAAACTCCCCCCCTCCCTTCCTTCTGAGTGTTTTTGCGTGTGTTTGTAAAAAAAAACAAGCCTCATCTAACCATGTCACACGCACAACACGTGGCGAGAAACATGCGTGAGCACGCACACGTCTCTCGTATACCTCGCACGATGTGATATCACAGCATCTCTACGTATGTACGTACAAGTATCGATGATGAATGAAGCAATTGGACTCCTGGAGCTCGTATCTACGAGTACCAATAATAATGATGTGGAGATTTGTTTTAGCTTCGAACACGGAGAGGCGCACATACAGCAGTACGATATTACCGCTATAAATAGATCCGGAAATGTACAGACCGTTTGGACACTCGTACCGATACACAAAGATCCTTATATTTTCGGACAGAGAGGTACATATGGCAGTTTACCCAATTGATTTTTCAAAAGTCTCACCAAAAAAACATGTTTTCGATCCATCGAGCGATCGCCCAGCAGCATCTGCAGCAGCTGCAAGCAGCAGCACAGCAGCAGAAGCAGCGCACAGCGCAGAGTCGAACGACAACCAACCCAAACTCCCCACTCTCACCTCCCTTCGAGGACGCCTTGTTCCCGAAGACATCACAATCAGTGAGCGTCACGGAAGCGTTACCCCTGGCTGCCACGACGCCCCCTATCACCCCATCTCCTCCCGTCAGCGCCAGACCCTCCAGGTGCAAAGTAGACGAGTTCACAACAAAAAGCGGCACGCCTCCATCCCCATCCACCACGGAAGAGTAGTGCCCCCCTCCCGTGACCTTCAGCGAGGTACCGTTCGCCAGCTCCAGCGACTCGCTGATCACGATCGCTCCGTGCCACTCCACCTCGAACTCGGCTCCGGCGCACCGTGTCAGATTTTGGCGAAGGCTCAACGCATCGGCTGAGGATGCCACCACAGCGGATTTCGTCGAAAAATCATCGCAGCCATCCGGCACCACCGCCTGGCCGTGGACCCTGCTCACCAGCAGGCACAGCGCCAAGCACAGCGCCGCGGCCATATCCGCGAGAGGGGGGGGGGTCAGCGCCTCAAGGCGAGGAGGCCCACAGCGTGCTGTGCGCCTGCTGCCTTACTCGCTTCGTGGTTTGCAGGACCACCAAGATACCACCCCACGCTCGCTGGCCTACGCTCTATTCGGCCCTCTATTCTGGATGGGCGAATGGCAATCGCCCTCTCCTCTCGCCCCCACCAATTTTTAGAACTAAAGAAATACGGACAAATTGTTTTTTCAACCAACAAAAAATCTTTTTTCCGCCGGCGTATATACTCGTAGTTTGTTTGCTCGTTTTGAATTTTCGGCAAAATCCTGGAAGCACGTCTCGTCAGATAACCTCTTGGTGCGCCCACACTATATGTAGTATATAAAAATATGATAAAAGTTGGAAGCACGTCTGTTTGCTGTTGTTTTTGTTCTGCTATAACGAACCGGTACGTTTTTTCTTGATGATTTTAAATTTTCCGGCCCTTTCCTTCTATCTTTTTTCAACAAACTGTACCGGTACCTGCTTTGTTGGTCAACTCTGCCGTTGTTGCTGTGCTTGTCTTGCTGCTGCACTGCTGCTGCTGTGCTACTGTGCTGCTGTTGTTGCGTTTGCGTATCATGCCGTATACCGGGTATACGCACGAGAAATGAGTTCTTCTGTACATACACGAGCACCACCACCTCCTCTTGTGTTACGAAGTTTGTAGTTCGAGCGTATCACATGAGATACATGCTACTTACTTTATGTCTGCTTGCTTGCTGTATACCGTTTGATTTACGAACGAGGCACTTCGAAAAAGGACGCTGCTGCTGTTGTAGCACCAAAGCAAACATCGAAATCAAGTGGAAAGTGGATTGAAACGCGGAAAAAGGAGAGGCAGGTATTTATACCGGTATGTAGTTTGTCCTCTCCTCTGGCTTTATTTATTCCGAAAAAAAACACAAACAACGTCGCAAAGAAACTTGCCCACCCAAACTATTGGGTCGGGGGTCCGGCGTACCGGTACCCGACTTGCAGCTTGCAGACTGCAGCCGGATCATGGTGATCCTGATGGCTATATCATAGCGCTATATTTTGTCGTGGGATCATCGCGGCACAGCAGCAGCAGCAGCACCGGGTATAGAAGCAGCAGCAGCCTCTCGAAGCTCTGGGGCTGCTCTATGATATCGCGAACTACTCGTTCGTTCGACTCGACGTAAATAAAAGAGGCGTATGTACGACATCGTTGCCCACATATCATATTTTTTATGCACACTGCAAACAAGATACAAGCTTCCGAGTGCAGCAGTTGCACAACCATTGTATTTTTTCAAATATCCCGAATAAATACTAACAATTCTGTCCGATAATGTAAGAAACATTTGTATTTCAATATTAGAACAAAAACGGTCCTTACGTTTACGGACAGCATGCTAGATACCCCGGTACGTTACGTACGTACCGGTATCATATTTACCGACAGCAGTACGTACGTACGTAAAAAAAAGAGATCTATAAATCTTTCAAGAATGTATGTATGTACGCATGCATGATATTCGCCGTTGCCTTTTTGAATCCTTTTTTCACGATTTTACCAGCAGTGCGCGTGTAATAGTAAGATACCGATTTCCATTTTTTTGTATCCTTTCGCCCCTTTCTCCTTCCTTTCATGATCTAAAAATACATCAGATAATACGTATATACTCGTGCCGGTATACTAATGTATTCTGTCTCCCTACCGTGGATCATTTAAAGTAAGTATTGGATTGGATGAGGCCTCCTGCGCCGGCAGGGGGCCTCGCCTGGTATGTCCCCCCGCGCTGAGTGGACGCTTGGCTGGCGTATACTCAGCGCGTGGTTAGTACCTGTAAATAAATAAAACAAAACAAAATAAATTAATACTACTGCTGGGTGGGTGGGATGGTCTCAAGAATTTCGTGACCAACTCTGCTCACGAGGTTTCGGGAGCGAAAAAGAGAACTGACCTCTCTGGGATACTCATCCTGAGACATTCTGATCGAATCCGGAATCCGTGGTTCCATTATTATTTTGGACCCTCTGATGCGATCGCCATTTTACTAATGTATTCTGTCTCCCTACCGTGGATCATTTAAAGTAAGTATTGGATTGGATGAGGCCTCCTGCGCCGGCCCGTGGTCCCGCCCATACTTAATTGTTACGTTGCCTTGTCTCTGTAGGTCTGTAGTTGACCACTGATCAGGTGCAGAGTTGTCTCACCCATACTTCCTTAACATCGGATCAAGTATTTTCAGGACTAGATATCCTGGTGCTTCTGTGAACATCGGTCCAGCGTTTTTGCTAGATATCTATCGCCGCAGTCTCGTTCGCCACCCAATTGTTTTCCTCGTGAGCCTCCTGTACAGGCCATGGCCGTATCGCGTGGCTGCTACCGCAGGCACCTGTGGCGTCTGCACGTGCTCCATCGCGTGCTCCCATGTCATCTCATTTTGCCTCATGCCCTGGTGCGCCTCCCAGCAAATGTCGCAACCAGTTGCAACACTTCCAGCACCAATCAACTGCCGTGAATCTCGTTCCAAGCGGGCCGTTCGGTTTTGCTGAACAAGGATTACTAATGTATTCTGTCTCCCTACCGTGGATCATTTAAAGTAAGTATTGGATTGGATGAGGCCTCCTGCGCCGGCAGGGGGCCTCGCCTGGTATGTCCCCCCGCGCTGAGTGGACGCTTGGCTGGCGTATACTCAGCGCGTGGTTAGTACCTGTAAATGATCTGGGTACAAAAACAAAAAGAAAATAAATAAATAAATAAAACAAAACAAAATAAATTAATACTACTGCTGGGTGGGTGGGATGGTCTCAAGAATTTCGTGACCAACTCTGCTCACGAGGTTTCGGGAGCGAAAAAGAGAACTGACCTCTCTGGGATACTCATCCTGAGACATTCTGATCGAATCCGTGGTTCCATTATTTTGGACCCTCTGATGCGATCGCCATTTTACTAATGTATTCTGTCTCCCTACCGTGGATCATTTAAAGTAAGTATTGGATTGGATGAGGCCTCCTGCGCCGGCCCGTGGTCCCGCCCATACTTAATTAAATGAGGGCGTAAACAATCCTTGCTGCCTGTGAAGGCATTCAACAACCTGAGAGGTTGTCGACACCTTGTGGTGCTCTTGTACATATGTGGAGTTTGCTACAGTACAGGACACTCACCATTAATAAGAAACAGTAAATCTGGTCCAGGCTGGATTTCTCATTTTAGATAGGGTGCTTTCTACACTAATTTCAAGATATCGACTCTCGAACTTCTTAATTTTCCTCTAAATATCAGCCTGGCTTTCTTATTATTAATAGCCTGTTTCTTACTTAGCCTGTTTCTTAATAGGTTGTACAACAGCAGAACACTGTTCAATGTCTCCACAAGGATTTTTCACACCCCACACCTTGTGCAAGGGGGGGGGGTCTCGGTCACGTATGTATGCATAAACTCATAGCAGAATAGAACGTTCGTGTGAGCTGTGTGTCGTGAGACCACAAGAGGATCACAACCACAGCAGCTAAAAACCATCAATAATGTGAAAGTGGGACGACACGCCTATCTGCTTGTACTCGTGTGCTTCCAGGATGTTTGCTGTACTTGGTACATTTACTACTGTACTTTGGATTTAGTCCGAGCCACGCGGAACTAGGGAGACTACTGCTGTACGTTTAGGATTTGCTATTACGGGCATGGACCATAGTAAATAGGACCTACGGTACATACAAAAACCTATATATTTCACTATTTTTACTAACAATATTTGGTCCTATTTACTATGGTCCTCCGTACTAGGTAGGATCTGTCGTAGTAGTAGGAGAGCATTGCATAACAGGTATAGGTGGCGGGGGCTCCTTGCATACTGTAGGCGTAAAACAAAACTTGTGGATGGAGCATTATTAGCTCGCGTGGGAGGAATTATAGAGGCGCTTGCTTAAGAAGAGGAAGGTACTGCTAGGAGTCAACGTAGACGGCGACATTCGTACTTGCTCAGCGATATCAGCGCATCAAGGAAGCTGGGAAGAAGATTCTCGGCTTGAAGCGAAGGCTCTTGCCGTTGTCAAACAAGAGGCAGCTCTCGCCGTAAAAGCGCCGGGGACTGACAAGAGCAGCGCGCTGCTGCTGCTGCTTTCACCCCCCCCCCCCAGTTGCGTTGCAAATCTGGCCAAGGCACGCGCTGGGGTGCAAAACGATACATGCGACGAGGTTATCAATACGTGTAGCACCTGTGAGAGCAGCAGCGGCACAGATTACTCTATACCGAATCGCGAATCGCCGGAAGGAATGGGAGATACTACGCGCCGGCCAGAGGCAGGGGTGTCATCCGGGGAGTGCGGGAAATGTGGACACTTTGACCGGGGCTGCTAGAACACAGGTGGCCGGGACCCCCCCTTGCACAATGTGGGCGTACACAATCCTTGTGGAGATATCGAATAATGCAGCACACCTATAGGCGTACCGAATCGAGAGGTTGTCGACACCTTGTGGGGTTTGCTATAGATACATAGGTGGTCAGGGGGGGGGGGCGTACTCATTTGTTGCTTGCCTTAGTCATTTGACCATTGACCACGCATCCCTTTCGAGACGGAGCATGGCCAGGGGGGGGGGAGGGGGACCCCTGAGACGCCATGTGGGTTTTGCTATAGATACATTGTTCAACGTCTCCAGAAGGAGGAGTTTACGCTCCCACTTTGTGCAAGGGGAGAGGGTCCCAGGCACGCGTGCAGAGGGCAGCCAAGAGTGCGCCGTCCTCAACAGGCTCAGGCGCAGCAATGTATGTTCAGTGCTCAACCAGCTAAGGTCAGGGTATCTAGGGCGCCACGTGACTGCCATTGGGAGGGTGGGTATTCTCTCGCAGCCCCCGTCCACTCAGCATGCGTTCGTTTGTGGTCGAGCAGCAAAAGCGAAGCAAACCGAGCTGTAGCTGAACTGTTGGTATTGCGGAGTCTACTGCGGGGTGTGGACTACTGTGGACTGTGGAAATCTTCGTTCTTTCGGACGGCCCTAACCTTTCAACACAACTGGCCATTTTTCGCCGAGGAGCCTGGCAGCCGCAGTGCTAGACGAGCTGCAAGCTGGAAATGACCTGCATGCTCTTTCTACAAACATCTCTCTTTCTCTTACAGCTTGCTTCTTAGCATGTAACCCCGAGGAAGGGAAACGCCCCTCGACGTAGACATATGGAATAAGAGTACCACCCCTCAAGTATAACGGTATGAACGTCTCCAAGGATGTTTCTCCTTGATGCCCGGGGTAGCTCTCTACTGTTTGCCAACATCTTCCAACGCTTTGTATCCCCCGCCGCCGGCTGGGTTCGCTTCCTTTAGGTTATCGATCGTGGTGCTGACCGACTCCTAATCATTCGTGACCTCATACAAATTATAGCATACCAAAAACAGCTTGCCGATCACTATTAATAGTGCACCTTTGGGAAATACAAAAATAATACTCGCAAAGCCGGTACCCGGTATGCTGCGGGCGAGGAGTTGGCGCGCACACATACACTACAACATACCATTCGCCAGTTATACGTTCCCCCCTCTCCTTCTTGCCCCCTCCTTCCCCCACTATGGTCACAGCATGCATGAAAATGAAGTACCCCCCCCTCTTCCCCTCGGCTTTCCCGGTGCCATCAATACTATGAAGTATCAGTACCGGTTTTGTGAAGGTGACCAAAGTATACATCCCCCGCCCCATGCCTTGACCAGCCTTCAGCACTCAAACAGTCGAAATATCGATATAAAAGCCCCCCCCCCCCCCCCCCCCCTCCCCGGTCAAAGCCATTTGTGGGCCTCCCAACCCTATCCTTAGCTTCTACGTGCCGTTCGAATGGTCCCCTCCATGAAAACGACCAACAGCCTTGCGGGCAGGAACGCTCCCACGGCGAGCGCACTACAGGTGCGTGGGAGACATCGACGCTGCCTGACTGATGGTGGTATGTGTCAAGCCTTGTATGCGCACCAAGAGAAGCATAGAGATGGCTGCATGCGGGGGTGTCGGCGCAGAAAACAAAACGCAATTTCTATATTTCTATATCTGGAACTTTCCATACATGCACCATATATATTCGCCTACCCGATTCCATACGTACAAAGAAAAACGTATTCCCAGCCTAGGGCAGTCCTGGAAACGCCCGCCCGGACTTCTAAAACGCTGAGACTACACCAGGCCCCACAGCTCGTGGACAAGTACAGCCAGAAAACTGTATTTAGGATATGTGCTGGTATGTTTCTCAAGCAGCGATAAATCGGCTTCACGGGCGTAGGCTGGCCTTCGACCAACCAACCGCAGTAGAACACGACATCCACCAACACCGACACGTTCCAATTAAATACCGGTATAAACTTGTCTACGGACCGCTTGTCCGTTGCAGCACAGGGGTTTAAATTCACTTTATGTATCTTACTACCGTTGCGATACCGCGGCAAAAACAAACGGGTGATCTACGCATGAGGAAAAGCTCCAGGGCAAGGGCCTACGCCCCCGTACGTGGCCGGAGGCCTATGGTCAAACACGCCTGACATCCACGTGCCACCCTGACACCTATAAAGCTATTATACAACAACGAATTACGATTTTCACCCTCGACGAAAAAGTAGCTCGAGGCCATTCACATCGATACACTATGCCATACTCGTCGACGGCTGACAAGCACCCATTCGCTCAGCATGTAAAAATGTATTGCAACCAACTTCAGGCAAAACCAAAGCCCGTGCACCGTTCAAAAGCATATCATATCCCACGCCCAACTTCAAGCCTAAGCCAAATCTAATCCAACTCTAAGACACACCACACCGAGGAGTTCTCTCACTCAAAAAAATCAACAACCTGGTGTTGTCGACGGTGATCTCAAACCAAGATATACGTCGGTCTATTCAATACGTAGGCGAACGAACAATGGGATGCCACCCGGCCCGCTCCTCGTGCACGCTCCACTCTTCCTGCCCCCCCGTGGAATCAGCACCCACAAACGTTACCTTAGCTTCCAATTTCGATCCTCGCCCCCCTCCCCCTTCTCCTCCTCCTCCTCCTCCTTCTCCTCCTTGGGCTTCGATCGACACCCCTTGAGCGGACTGGTACTCGACCGACGGCGCGTTCTTACGACCGGTGTAGATGTCGCCACTGCGCGAATTCAACGGCACACCTTCCACAGTGTTGATGCCCTCGGTCTTACTGTGGATTCTCTTCGCCAGGGTGACGGTTTGCTGAAGCTCTGCCCCCCCGGCCACGAGCGAGCCGCAACTCGACCCTGACGACACCGCCTTCCTCAAGCGCCTTTCTTCCCGTCCCTCTTGGCCTGCTCGAGGCGCCACCCCCCACGCCGCCATCCCTCGCGCCGCGGGCATCCTCGGCGGGTTGCTCCTCTCAGCACGGCTCTTGCGCCCCGCATTCACCGCAGCATCGCGCTCGTCGATGGATAAACTCCCAGGAGCCCACATTTTGCTCGTTTGCAGTGGCGAGCCCCTGCGGTCTTCCGGGCTACGGAAGAAACTCTGTCTGGGCCTTCCAGTTGCCCTTGGCGTCCTTTCCTCGTTGGGGAGAGCCGCGTCCCCGGGCTTGGGCGCCGACCGCGTCGGTGATCGTGGGGTTCCTTGCCCCGCGTCCGTCCGCGGCGTATCCGCAGGGCTCACGATAATTGCCCCGCAGGCGAGGTCGTAAGACGTTACAGCGTGCGTCATGTTCGTCGCCGGCTCCGGGTTAGAGAGGAACTTCCGAAGGGAGGGCATGGGGTGGGTCGACGCGGCGATCTTCTCCCTGGAGTGCCCGCCGATCAGCGAGCGCTTGCTGGCTCTCGAACTCTTTCTGACCTTGACCTCTGGCGTACGCGCAGCACCGACGCCTCCCCGCGGGCCCCGGTCCGGCGGGCTTATGCAGACCCTCTTCAAGGCGATGGGATTGGGAGTTGCAGCGGCGGCGGTGGCGGTGGCGGTAGTGGCGGAGTGGAAGAACCTCCCCCGAGGGCTCCGTGACCGGTTCCCTATGACCAGGTCCTCGGAACATTTCGAGAGTTCCGAAATCTCGCTCTTTTCTTCGGCCGAAAGCAACGACGCCGGCCAACCCCATCGCGCAGATCTTCCTCCGAATAGTTCGCGCCCGCTGAAGACGGGGGAAGACCGAGGGCGCTCCCCTGGAGCAGCGCTGCTTAACCAAGACTGGGGGCTGAGGGCCTTGGCTCGTTCAACGGCAAGCCCTCCCACGGTCAAGGTTTCGGGGGGATGGGCACGGGCACCGTCTTCGCGCACAGACTTCGTCACCACTGAGGCACGCCTCGGGCGGAACTCCCGCAGAACTGCCGTTTCTTCGAGGGCGGGCGCTAGAGGTGCCGTGCTTGCCGCGGCATGCCGCTGGTTTCGGGTCAGAGATTGGCCTCGACGCGACCTGTCCTCGTCCTGGGACGCCCTCGTCGAGTGCATCTGCAAGGGTGGCGCTGTCTTGAACGCGTTTAGCGTGAGTGCTCTCGAGGTCGGCCTCGGCCTCGACAAATCTGACACAAAAATGCTCTTGACGGCGGGCGTCGGTCTCTCCAGCCCCAAGCTCTTGCACCTGTTCTCCACCTGCCCACTAGGCGTTGACGTCGTTGCCGCAAGGGTCCCCTGTCCTCCAAGAGTGGTGGTGGTGGTGGTGGTGGTTTTGGCTTCTTTCCCGCCGAAGAGCGGATTCAGATTGTCGTCTACCCCGCCTTCCTCGTTTCCACCGCCGTCGTCGTTGTTGCTGTTCACAGCGGGGCAGTCGTCGAGCACCTTGGCTACCTCGCGGGGCTCTTCGGGGCGTTCCCACCCTACGAATATGAGCAGGCCCTGGCCGACGACGACGAGGATCATGGCGGCGTGTGCTACGACAATGACGCCCGAAAATACCTCCTGGCTCCGCTCGCGCTCGTCGGAAATGTCCACGCGGAGGAGCAGGGCGAGGAACATGCTCGCAAACACGACGTAGTGGCCCGTACGGTAGAGCCACATCTCGATCGGGCACGAGAACGGCGACAGTATCTCGGACACCACCATGAAGATGGTCGCGAGCAGCAGGACGATCGCGATCTGGGCGGAGCTGTCCGGGTAGACGAAGACGGCGAGCCCGGTCAGCGCGATCCGACGGAAGCATTCCACCACCTGGTTGACGCATGGACGTAATGCACAATTCATTACTTTTGTAAACTTACAGTAACGTATCCGATTCATAACGTCAAAGTGATTAATCCTAAAAATGGAGCTATGTACAGTGATACAAAAGGGATTCACAGCAGTTGTTCGGTATGATCTCAGCAGTTTGTCGAGTGCGACTCCGTGGTACGTTTCGTAGACACTTCACTCGTCCTGGAATAAAACAACCATGGGGGCGGGGGCGGGGGGGGGGATTATAGCCTCCGTACTCACTCTACAAGCATGGACACAGTGTTATCGTTGTTGCGTTGTGGATTGCTTCAATCCCTTCTCATGCCTGGTACCGAAATACCGACACAACTAACACCGAGCAAAACACGCGATTAGTCGGCGTGGTCTCAACGACTAGTAGGAAGCGGGGAAGAAACTGTTGCTTGCACCCTGACGAGCAAAGGTCTTCGGCTATTTTAGACCAGGGATCTCCTGCTCGGAGGCGTCTGAACTATGTGCCGCGTTCGAAACACCCCAAAGCAAAGAAGCGCGTTTGAACAGCAAGGAAAACCGCACAGAGGCGCCGGTCTGGGTTATTATTTTTGGAGACACGGATGCAATAGCTGCGAGTGGAACCAGCATAATAGGTACAATGCTCAGCCGTGCCAACTCGGTGATACCGGGTGGCCGCTTGCGTATATGAAACAAAAATCAGCTCCTGTCGGAGGATACACGGCTTTCGTATCAAGGCAGCGCGGCAACAACAACGCTGCTGCACGCTGCAAAGGCAGCCCTGTAGAGCGTCCACGCCCGGTTAACACGAGGAGAAAAAAAGACAGCGGGTCTGACGTGAGAGATCCGACATTCTGCGACTATACGGCGACGATGGCTAAACCAAAGCAAGAAGATTGCCTACCTCGTAGTAGTACCTCTCCCGCGTGTACGGCTCCCAAAGGTCTGCCGCCGGTGTGAGCCGCGGGTTAGCCTGGCGGTTGTCGCCGCGCCTCAGGTCGTCTCTGTGCACGTAGAGCCACCAGCCGAAGACGCACGGGATCCCCAGCGGGTAGACGACCACCATGAGCCCAGCGTAAACCTGGAACCCGGTGTGGATCGGGGTGGTGCACAGGAGGCTGTAGTCCGCGCGGAGGTAGGTATCGCCGTCGTCCAGCGTGTCGCACACGAATGTCTCGAAGATGGTGTGGGAAACCGTGGTGTACACCAGAAACAGCGCGAAAAGGGCCACCGACAGGTGCCGGTTCTTCACCGCGGACACCGCCTCCTCCGAGGCGCGGTTGCGTCCGAGGGCGACCAGGTACGTGCAGCCGAGGACGGCTAGCACCACCGCGGGCCCGAGCGTCGCCATCAGCAGCCGGTCGTAAAAGTCCGTTCTGTAGATGCACGCGAAGGAGAGGATGAAGCCGAGGTCCAGGTTGACCACGTCGATGGTGGCGAGGAACTGCCGGTAGGCCCCGGGAAACTTGACCCCCGCCACATCAGAAAACTTGGGGGGGGGGGGGGGGGGGTAGGGTTTGAGGAATAAGCGGCACACGCACAGCACTATTGTTAGTCCGGTACACGCACAGCATTATTTTAATTATTAGGCGTCCATGCATCGCACTTCCGTAACATATCATAGGCGCGGCTTTTCCCGTCAGTATACGCAGTGAATAGTTTACAAGTAGGACACACCACCGATGTCCATCTTACATGACAGATATATTCAAGTGTATCAGCATGGTCTAGCTCGCGTTGCTCGTGTGGAAGGTGTGTATATTCTGCGTGGCTTAATACAGTTTTCCTGGAGGTTGGATCTGAACTACTAGTACAGCAGTAAACATATCCTGCACAACATATACCTCATAACGGAAGACTAGGCACCTAGAGGATCTAGATGATCTATAGATGATCTGTATGATCTTTAGATGAGTTGTATGGTCTGTAGATTATCTGTCCGGCGAGTGGAGCATTTCCTCTATCACAAAAACAGAGCCAATTGTGCGAGGGTGTGTGTGCATATTTTTGGCACGTTTGGCGAGAGTATGTACGTAGTGGGACGCAAAACCGGCAAGAGCTATATACGCGCAGCAACGCAGTCCGCGCACAAAAGACTTTGCATGGTTTATACCTGAGTCACTATTTGCCACACGACCACGACGATCTTGACAGCTGTCAGCGGGAATTTCTTCTTCAGGCGGTCCCGCCAATCGCCCCATCGTTTTCCCCAGGCGCCCTGCGTTTCAGCCTTTCGAACGCGAACGCACCAAAAACGCGGTGTGAGTATTGCCGGTTCAGAGGAACATTCCACACCTCGGACGAATAACTTTGGTTGCTATCAACAGTCTGGCATCAATCGGTATCACCCCCCAATCATGCCATGGCCGCTGCTGAAACCGTCACTTTTTGTAGCAAAATTTCCCCGCCGAAGTCCACCCCCCCCCCCAAACAAGCGGTTCTTAGCAGGATGCAGCTCACCCTTCATGCGACTCGTTCAACACCTCATGGCGCTTCGCGCTTGGCGCTAGCAATGTCTGCCTGGTCGGTGAAAACCCGACATGCTCCGTCCCGGCATTGTAGGGATGCGAGGGTCTATGGTCATACGACTACGGCCATGCATGACAATGAAGTACACCGTCCCCCCAACGGCAAAGTTGAGTCTCAACCGTTCAATGGGTTATATTCACAGCAGTTGAAAATGTAACAACTTTATAAATAAAAACAGAAACACGATGCGAGCCGGGGGGGGGGGGGGGGGGGTCTTGCCCGCTCAAGAGTCACTCCCAAAGACTGCTATTGAATACGTAGCTCATCCCAGACACCATGAATGTTCCGAATGCTGGCGATTGGGCGAAGGGTCATCGTCATATATGTGTGTGCATTCTTTTATAGGTTACAGGAAAATGGGGAGCCAAAGACGTCCCCGCTCGGGGGATTTTCATCTTGCTCCTACCCCTTTCGCCAACAACAGCCACCCCTTCCCGCGTTCGAGTCTTCGAACTAAGGCAGGTATGCTCACCCTGCGCTCGGTGTTGGACGCCGTACCCACCACCGACACCAGCTTCGCCACCCCGAGCCCGACCGCCACCAAGAGCAAGCCCACGATCGCCGCCATGACTCCCATGGCACGCCGTCTCCTAGGCCCGAAGCAGCTCTTGCACGTGTGGGAGTAACCTGGCGCGTAGCCATGGGCGCACACCGCGCAATCTGAGGGAGGGGGGTGTGGGGTGGGGGCATTCATGGTGTCTGGGATGAGCTACGTATTCAATAGCAGTCTTTGGGAGTGACTCTTGAGCGGGCAAGACCCCCCCCCCCCCCCCCCCGGCTCGCATCGTGTTTCTGTTTTTATTTATAAAGTTGTTACATTTTCAACTGCTGTGAATATAACCCATTGAACGGTTGAGACTCAACTTTGCCGTTGGGGGGACGGTGTACTTCATTGTCATGCATGGGAGGGGTGAGGGGGGAAACCAGTAGTGAACAATGCCTTTTAGTGGTGGTGCCTTATTAGTTTTTGAGCTCCTCGCATGAGAGGGAAGGGGAGCTCAAAACATCTCACCCGAAACATGACTTCGAAGGCGTTTTTTCGTGCAATCCGACCAATAACGTTTCTATGCACTACGTAGTCCTCCTGGTACGGGGGACCATAGTAAATAGGACCAAATATTGTTAGTAAAAATAGATAAACATATAGGTTTTTGTGTCTAAGATAGGTCCTATTTACTTTCGTCCTCCGTAATGGAACTACTGTTTTAGTAGTGAAAATGTCGTAGTCACTAGTCGCTCATCACTTGAGGAGCTAAACCGTGCAACCCCATATATATACCGTGGGATGAGTCTAAACCAACGACCTTTCATGGCAGTAGTATATTTTACAACGTCTTGGCATGGGAATTGGGTAGGGTTCAGGTTAGGGCTAGGTTCCGAGATTCGGGTTGGGTCGTCATTGATTGGAATAAAAGGCTGGGTTGGGACGCAAAGCTACGGTAGCCTGCATGCAGGTGCACCATTCTGCTTTATAAGGGTGGTCACTTGAGTAGCCCTATATACCTCACCCCAAAAACTGAGTGTGGAGGGGAACCAAAAGACGCGTGCAGCATGCAGGCATAGAGCGCTTGAGCTCCCCTCAACAAGTGAGCAGAGCTATCATACCGGCCGGCTCTTGTAGGATACTTTCACTGGTATACGTACTTGTTTTAGGGCACTTTTTTTTAAGGGGGACCACGGTAAATAGGACCACATTTTGTTAGTAAAAATAGGTAAATATATAGGTTTTTGTATGTACCGTAGGTCCTATTTACTACATTAGCCCACCCCGTAATACCGCATACAGCGCATACAGCGCATACAGCGCATACAAATATTGCTCGGGTTGCGCGAACACACCTCCTCTAATTTCGGGTAGTCATGTTTTGGGTGAGATATCGAGCTCCTCATGTGTGAGGAACTCACAAAAAATATTAAGGCACAACTCCTATTAATAGAAGGCATGGCATTTCTTATTGTGTGTCGAGGTGCAGCCAGCCCTCTCTACCGCGGGGACGAGCCGATGAAATAGTAAAGAGGCACACACTTACATGGTCCCGCATACCCCGGTGCGCAGTATTCGCTCAGCTCTGCCCCTCCCTGGCACGCGGCTTCGTGGAAACACTCCCTGATGTCGGTGCTTTCCAAAGAAGGCCGGAAAAAGCCCGGCTGCAGCTCCAACGTCTGGAGTGTGGTGCCTGGGAGGCCGGGGGGGACGACCATTCCCCTTGTGCGGAGCAAAGGTTCTCCACCCCGCACAAATGATCTACTCGACCGCCAGCTTTGGTGACCGCCAAAAAAAAATAACAAAAAAAAACGGCACCCTGGTTGTCTAGCTCACGCAGCGAGTGGCGTGTTTTACAGCATCGTTGCCAACCGACGCCAACCCAACCTATAAATGGGGGGAGGGGGGTCTACTTCATTTTCATGCATGGCCGTACAGCGTAGTCGTATGATCATAGACCCTCACATCCCTACGATGCCGAGACGAAGCATGTCGGGTTTTCACAGACCAGGCAGGGGTGCTCAACGGGAATCTGATAGGTACCGGCACGGGAGTTTGTGTAGTGAGATTCGGTCAAGTGACTACTCTCGTAATTGCTTTGCAGTCTTGAGCTTTTATGCCTTTTGGTTTCGCGACATGTATGCACCTTCACGTGATGGGAGTGTTTGTTCTGTTGCGACAACCAACACGTTTTCAAGTCTATTTTTGTAGAGTTATTCAGAGCGACTCGCCTGAGTAGCCTACACGCGGTGTAGTAAAAATAGGCCCCCTTTGCCGTAGCGCCAGTGAGTTGCAACTGTTTTTTTCTCTCGAACTACGGTGCCGCACCCCTCCCTCGATATATATCGGGCATCGTTTTTATTCGGATATGTGTAGCAGGGTCGTGTGCATCCGCGATGAAGTGGCTTGAGAACGATTAGCGCCCACCCCCCCCGCCCGCCCTCCCTCCTGCTCCGCATGCGTATCCTCTCTACCCCCCCCCACTGCCTGGTCGGTGAAAACCCGACATGCTCCGTCCCGGCATTGTAGGGATGCGAGGGTCTATGGTCTATGGTCATACGACTACGGCCATGCATGGAAATGAAGTACACCCCCATCGCCCAATACCCTGTCAGACCTTCCGTGTACAGGTACCTTTCGGAGGGCTTGCGAGGCTGTGGGCGCATGGTACGGTAGAGGTGCACCTGCATGCAGTACATTTTCTGCATACTAATAGTAAGTCAAAATATGATTTTGGACGAAAATAAAAATGCTATCATACTCGATAAACAATTGACCATATGGCCCAAGTATGCAACGAACAATATTTCAAAATGCGAGAATGAAAAAAAAATCAGACGATTTTTGGGTCAAGAAAGCCCGCCGATCATTCAGAAATCGATTTCAGCCAAAAAATACTGCAGCAGTACCTTCTCTCTCGTGGCACGCAACTGCTGGTGCGAAAAGTGTTTTTTTTTTTTTGTGTAACCGCCTCTTGTCATCTGGAACGTGTCGGTCGCAAGAAACGGCCCAAGAAGGGCCGGCGAGACCCGCAAAACCGGAAATGAACCAACAATGGTACAGGATGTCGGTACCCGCCTGGTGTTTGCGCTGACACCGACTTCGTGACCTGGGCCATTCAGACCTGAGTGCCGTATATAGGAGAAGCAAGATAACGCCCCCCTCATATATTACGCGGGGACCATAGTAAATAGGACCTACGTCAGAGACAAAAACCTATATATTTCCCTATTATTACTGATAACCCCGCCCATATAGTACGGGGGACCGTAATATATCGGGGACGAATGCTATGATAGAGGTGCACCGTGATTTTTCTGCCTTATAAGGGTGGTCACTTATCACTTGAGGGGCTCAATATACCTCACCCGAAAACCGATTTTGCAAAAAACCAAAAGTGCTATCGACCAACAATCCCATGAGCTAGGGATACTATCGAAACTATGGCAACAAAATAATGAAAAAACGACGAATTTGGGCTAAGGAGCCCGATCATTCAGAAACAAAAATCAGCCAAAAGTGCTACCTCTATCGTAGCCCCCGTCCGGGAACCATAATAAATAGGACCTAGGTCGGAGACAAAAACCTATACACGTCCCTATTTTTACTGATAAACCCCTCACATATCACGGGGGGACCGTAAAAAAAATTATAGGACCTATTGTAGGCCAGAGACAAAAACCTATATATTGATCTTTTTTTCACTACTGTTACGTTGCAGTATTCGGTCCTATTTACTATGTTAGTGAAGAACGCACCACATTAGACTGTTGCTACGGTAGGGGGATCATGTCTAGGTGCTTGTTTTTCACCTGCACAGAGCCACTCGGCCGAGTGACTTCTTTACTGCGTTGTGCTCATAACCTTTTTTTTCCAATTTTAATTTTTTGTTGTTCTACATGCACCGCCGTTGGAGGTTTTGTTACGTAACGCGAACAAACTATGTTTAGGTCCAATTTCCAGATAGATTCGGAGCCACTTGTCCGAGTGGCCGAAAACCGGTAGTGAAAATGTAGGTACCCCCCCCCTTATCGTAGTACCAGTCATTACCATTCAGACGAGGACACCTAGCCTAAACCAAGTTTCCTGTGCCTGGCCTATATGGCCCCGCCGTAATACTAGCGGTCGATTCTTTTTTCAGCCCCACAACAACACACCGCACCTCGTTTGGAGGAGCCGGCTCCCTCCGGAGGGTCCTTGCACAGCGGCATGGACGCCGGGTTTATCACTGTGACACCCGCCTCCAGCTCGCTCCCGCACTTGCTCGCGCACCTGGAGCACACTTCTGCGAACCGGCACTCGTGTTTCTCCTACCATACCGTGTGTTTGTCGTAAATAAGGCGTCGTAGGGACGGGGGAAAGGGGGGTGGGGGGGGTGTTCAGTCAGAGGGAGGCGGGAGAGAGGGAGGGAGGGAGGGAGAAGGGGGGGAGGGAGAGAGGGTGGGAGGGTCGGCGTTCGTGTGAAGCGCTCCACATCATTTTCCGATATGGTTTGCCGCAGCTGAACTCGTTTTTGTTCTACCGGGTGTGGTAAATGAGGCGTGATCGGAACGGGAGAAGAGGGGGTCGGTGTTCAGTCAGAGGGAAGCGGGAGGGAGGCAGGGAAAGAGGGCCGGATCGTAGTTTTTATGAAGTGCTTCACAGGTTTCCAATGTGATAGTTTGAGACAGGGCTGCGCTCGTGTTTTTCCGACCATGTGTCGTGAACGAGGCGTGTTGGGGACCGGGGGGGGGGGGGAGTGTTCAGTCACACGGAGGCGGGAGGGATGGAGGGAGGGTCAGGTCGTAGTTCGCGTAAAACGCCACATTTTTTCCCGATGGGATTTAGCGCTCGTTTTTGTCCGTCATCCATCATCGACGATTTTTTTCCCTCCTACATCATCCAGAAAATAATAATAATAATTAACTCACCGCGGGAGTCTCCCCGCTAAACTTTCCGACGGCGCAGTAGAACGCGTTGCCCTCGAACGTCACGTCCACCACGGAGTTGAGCAGGCCCAGGCTCAAGATAGCGGGGCCTTCTTTGCCCGCTCCGTTGCGCCTGAAGCTGGTGTCGGACATGTGCTCGATCACCCCGGCGTGCACGAGAGCGCCTCCGGAGGAGTCTTTCGACACCAAGCGAGAGGGAGACGCGTAAGGGGAGGGGGCGGATAGTTATTTTTACGGGGGAGCATGCATAGCAAATAGAACCTACGGTACACTCAACAACAATGTATATTTCTATTTCCCTCTTTTTACTGACAGCATTTGAGGCGTGCGACGAAAAATGTAGTACAATTTTGATAAAAACGTTTCTAACTGCCGGGGGGGGGGGGGGTCCTTAACCCAATATATTGTCCGAATATCGCCTGGTTTTTTCGGTAGTTACTACTGCGGGAGGAGCGCGCATGAGCTCCTACTACAATTCGCTCGTAGCAAGGATTTTTAGAGGGGCGGGCTGTTCACTTGTTGCATTGCTTTTTCGAGCTAGGAAGCACTTCCTGGTGGCGATCAAGGTACGGGCGTAGACCCAAAAACCCAACCCCAACCCCTAACCCTAACCCTAACCCTAACCCTAACCCTAACCCTAACCCCAACCCTGTCCCGAACCCTAACCCTGACCCTCAAAACGGACCCAAAACGGACCAGAAACAGGCGAGACAAGAACGCACCTGCTTGGTTGCGTGTGAAGTCGCACTTCCGGAAAACGTCAAAGCCAGCCACGCTGTCTGCAGCGCACAGAAACAAGCACGAAGCCAAAGAGGGGAGAGGGGAGTTGCGCGCGGTCGGACGTATAGGAGGAAGCGAAAAAGAGAGGGAGACGGGGGAATGGAACATCAGCAATGCTATTGATATATATACGTAGCGACGCATGCTACGATAGAGGTGCACCATGATTTTTCTGAGTTCCTCACTTAAGGAGCATCATACCTCACCGAAAAAATGGTTTTGGAAGAAAATAAAAATGCTACCGAATGATAAACCCCATGTCCGAAGTATACTCTGAAACATTATTCGTCTCAAAAACGAAAGTCCGACGAATTTGGGTTAAGGAGCCCGATCGTTCAGAAAACGATTCAGCCAAAAACTGCTACCTCTACCGTAGCACGCGTCTATTAGCGAGAATCGATTCTAACTCACGAAGTAGTGGCGGTTTTTCTTGTTGAGAAAGAACAAACTGCCGCGGCGGTTGAGACATCATGATTTTTGTTTTTTGTTGTTTTGTCTCACGATGCGTACTACGGCAGAGGTAGAGAGATCCACATCATCATCAATATTATTGTTCTATCAGGTTATCAGCCTCGAAACCAAGGGCACCGTAAAACGACGACCCTTCAAGGTCGCCAGGGTCAGCAAGAGACAAGACAGCTGCCGCGCCATCAAGCGTGAAGCTACATCCTCGCCATGAAGCGGGAAGCAAGTGACAGGGCAGCTCTTTCGCTATCAAGGGAGGAGCTGCTGGTGGTGTACAACAGACATGACAGTCGATCGTAAATGCTGTTGTTCTTCCCCTTTTGCGATATTAATTCATCCACACTAGCTCAAGTAGTTAGTTAATTAAGTTTATCCACCTCCATCCACACTATTAATATATACCTGGTATGTAATATGGTTATCGAAACACGAGCGAGCGCCATCACATTGTCGGCATTGCATTATCTGCTCTGCTGCATTCCAGTGTAGTATCTCTGTGTCGTAGGCTTCTGACCACATAACTGGTATCTCTTTATTCTAACAGTTTGTTTTGGCCTAAACTATACAAAAAAAAACTGCAACTAAAATAATGGGAAAAAAAAAATGGGTTAAGGGCCCGATCATTCAGAAAAAAATCAGTCAAAACATGCTACCTTTACCGTACGTAGCACGAATGGAACACCATACTAGCGTTGAACCTGGCGCTACGGTAGAGAGAGGGGGTATTTTTAACACTACCCCCCATTTTTACATTCTTTTGCCCAGCAAAATTGTCGGAATTTCCTTGTTGTTGTTGTTGTTGTAATGATGGCAACATTTTTTGCGTTACACTGTTTTGGTCATGGGATTGTTTGTCGGGCAGCACAACAATGATTTCCTCCAACATCCCTCAGCTTTAACCCATTCAGAACTGAAAAAAAATGTCCCACACTAATTCTAAGTAGTTCGTCCCCAAATTCGGGGGACCAGTTCTTAAGGGGTTAAACTTACTATTAGACGCGCGCTACGATAGAGGTAAATATTAAATAGCACTTTTTTGTCTATTTTTTTTTCTGCATGACCTATCAAAGGGCAAATATGTCAGGAGACATGTCAAGCAAGGCAAATACGTGCGCTGTCAAGGGTGTAGGGCCGAAGTGTTCCACACTAAAACCTAGTAGTTTGGTGTCAGTCACGGGCATGTCAAGACAAAGCTGCTGTCTGTCAAGGGTTGAAAGTCCTGTCTCCCGACATCCATGATCAAAGGCTTTTTAACCCCTCAAGAACTGGTCCCACGAATTTGGGGACAAACTACTTGGAATTAGTGTGGGATAATTTTTTTCAGTTCTGCATGGGCTTAACCCAAAACCGTCGGAATTTGTCCATTCTTGTGATGCAAAATGTTTCATTTCGTACTTAACCCCTTAAGAACTGGTTCCCCGACTTTGGAGATAAACTACTTAGAATTAGAATGGGACATTTTTTTCCAGTTCTGAATGGGTTAAACCATGGGATATCGTTCATCGGGTACGTAGAAGTTTTTATTTTCCTACAAAATCAGTTTTTTTTTTTAAAGTGGGGTATAGAGCTTCTCAAGTAAGTGGCCATAGTAAATGGAACCTACGGTATAGACAAAAAAACTATACTCGTACCAGGTATATTTTACCTTTTTATACTATTAATGACAATATTTGGTGCTATTTACCATGGTCCTCTGCAGTAACTACTGTTGTTACAATGTACGACATCGTAGACCAAGGGATTGCCCGTCGAGATTTTGCACTACCGTATCCTATGTTTCCAGGGGTTAGGTTGTTTGGTGAGATACGCATGTACAGCATACACATGTAGATCTCCTCAAATGCGTAACTAAGGAACAAGTCAGGTGCACCACCCCCTACCGCATTATGGAATACCAGGTATATACATTGCTGAAGTATATACATATATTTTGTTTTTGTCCATCCCATTCATCATCTTCGCCCTTCTTTTTTCTCTCTCCCTCTTCAGTCGTAACTCAGATCCGGGGGTCACTAAGTAGGCTCTTCTCCCCCCTCCCCACCTACGGTGCGCGCCTTGCCTTTTCATCGCGATAGTATTTCAGCACTTTCTTCCCTCGTCGACTTGCGTCGGATTCCGCCTACCCACGCCACGAAGGCGCTCTCAGCAAACTGGTTCATTTTTATTTTTTCAAATGAAGTCAAAATACACCACGGTGGGATTTGAACTCGGGTACCAATGCTTGTAGCCTTTGAAGCTGACCACTAGTCTACCGGGGCGACCGGGCCCTAGCACTCACACATAGCGCCTCCGTCTTCTGAAGCACGGTTCCTCTCGAAGCGACAGTTCGTGAACTTTGCCGGGGTCTCCTCCTCCTCGCCCTCCTCGTCCTCCTCCGCGGAATTGCTCGTGGATGATGTAGTCAGACTCAGGCTTGGCCCAGAAGAGTCCCTGCACCGTTGAAACGATCGTTCAAGAGGCGGCGTCGTTTTTTTTCCGGGGCAGGGGGATGGGGGCTTATTCTCGCGACGTCTGAAGGGGGAAGGGGGTGGCACATGGTACGATAAAGGTGCACCATTGTTTGTTTCTGGACTGGTGCTACGGTAGGGGAGTCATGCATAGGTGCTTGTTTTTCACCTGCACAGAGCCACTCGGCCGGATGACTGCTGTACTGCGTTGTACTCATAACCTTTTCTGTTTTTGTTGTTGTTCTGTATGCACCGTTGTTGGAGGTTTTGTTACGCAACGCCAACAAACCATCTTTAGGTCCAATTTTCAATTAGATTCAGAGCCACTCGTCCGAGTGATCAAAACCCGGTAGTGAAAATGTGGGCACCCCCCCTATCGTGGCACTTGTCTCTGGTGATGGTCACTTGAGTAGCTCTATAGCTCACCTAAAAACACATTTTTTGGAGGGAAATAAATGTGCTACCCACATCTCACGCGCAGCCCACGGGAAACCCACGAGCACCCGACGGGCAGCCCGCTGCCAGACCATGGACAGACCGTAGACAGCCCGCGGGACGCTCATGGAAAGCTCGTGGACAGCCCACGGACAGCCCATGGGCCGTCCACGGACAGCCTGCGAACAGCTCGTGTGCAGCCCACAGGCAGCTCATGGAAAGCAAAATTGAAGACGCAACGTTTCGCCGCTTGTGGGAACCAGTTCGTAGGAAAAGGTCCGACAGAGCATCTAAACGAAACCAAATAATTCGGCTCTCCGGGGCTGCCCGCGTGCAGCTCTTCCCATGGTATGCGCAAGGAATTTAATCAAACGCAATTTTCACGGTCCCTCCGCGGTTATTTCTTCCCATGGGATGCCCATGTCATTTCTTCAAGCAGATCTCCCGCGGACTGTCTGCGACCTGTCCATGACCTTTCTGAGGACTTTCCGTGGGCTGTCCACGGGCTGTCTGTGGGCTGTTCGTGGCCGTCGGCGAGCGATCGATTGCCTGTCTGTGTGTGTCTGTGTTTGGACTAGATTCGGTCTGTCTATGGGCTGTCCGCGGACTCCGTGAACTTCTCGCGGGCTACCTACCCATCGGCTTGCCTGCCCGTGGACTGCCCGTGGCGTGCCCGTGGGCCGCCCGTGGGCTGCCCGTGGGATTCTCACGGGCTATCCGGGGACTGCCCATCGACTGTCCATGGGCTGTCCATGGACTGCCCGCGAACCGTACATGGGCTGCCAATAGGCTGTCCATGGGCATGTTCGCGGACGTTCATTCACTCTCCATGGGATACCCACGGGCTACCCGTGGGCTGCGCGTGAGCTGTCATGGCCTGTTCATGGGCTGCCCATGTGCTGCCCGTGGGCGGCTCGCGCGCTGTCCACGGGCTGCTCACGCGCTGTTAACGGGCTGCTTGTGAGATGTCTTCGTTCTGTCCATGGGTTTCCCGTGGACCGTTCGTTGGCTGCCAGTGGGCTGCTCGGGGGCGATCTTCGGTTTGTCCATGGGCGACTCATGGGCTGCCTGTGGGCTTCCCGTAGGCTGTCTTCGATCTGCCCGTGGGCTGTCCCTGAGCTGCCCGCCAGCTTTCCACAGGCTGCCCATGGGCTACCTTCGGTCCGTCCGTGGGATGTCGTCCGTAGGCTTCTCGTGGGCTGTCCATGGGCTGTCCATGGAATGCCGTCCGAGGGCTGCTCGTGGGCTGTCTATGGCCTGTCCGTGCGGTTCCCTCGGTTGCCTGTGGACTGCCCGCTAGCTGTCCATCAGCTACCCGCGGACGGTTCATGGGCCACCATTGAGTTTCCCGTGGCCTGCCCGGGAGCTGTCCGTGAGTTGCCCATGGGCTGTTCGTTGACTGTCCGCGAGCTGACCGTGGGCTATACGTTGGCTGCCCGTGCGCCGTCCATGGGCTGCCCTCGAGCTGTCCGGGGGATGTCTTTGGACTGTCCATGGGCGAGCTGACGTCCATGAACTGTCCGTGAGCTGTCCATGAGCTGTGCGCGGGCTGCCCAGGGTCTGACAGTGGGCTGTCCGTGGACTGTCGGTGCGCTGTCCGTGGGATACCCGTCGATCGCCCGTGGATTGCTCGTGGGCTATATTTCCGATAGGATACCCATGCATATTCATAAAAAAAGTAATGTGAGGTCGATCGTCGCAACTGTTGGTCGGGCTGCATGAACAATCTGTTTTGAAGTCGTGGCTCGGGGGGTATACTGAGCCCCTCAAGCAAGGGGCTCATACAATAAGGCACCTACCCACACCTAGCATGACATTCATGCTCGTCAATCAGAAAAAAAATGGCCAATAAAATGACACTCCGTTGTGCGTATTATTGCAGTGTTGTTCTTGCCATCCAACGATCGATGTGTAGCATGATGAGCTCTCCAGAGTTGATCACTATACTATTATTACGACGCGTGCTGCGACAGAGGTATCGTAGCACTTATAGCTAAATACAATTTCTGAATTACCTATATTAAAGGCTGCTTAACCCAAAAACCGTCGGAACGCTATTCGATTTTAGGCGAAACGTGGTTTTTCTATACCTACGTGCAAGGCCTTGGTAATTTTCGTCTGGTTCTTTAATTTTTCTTCAAATGATGTTTTGGGTGGTGTACAGATAGAGTTCCTCGAGTCAGGAACCTCATAAAATAGAAATCGAACCAAATATGCTTGGTAAAAATACTGGAACGTATGTACGCGATGGGCCCTGAAATACTACGGCCCGCCGTAGAAAGCATTCCAAAAGAAGAAAGCCACGGGAACAAAAGGGAGCCATTGTTGCTAAAAGAATCGTAGCGCACATCTCCCACCTTATTTCCTCAGTCGTAGACAAGTCCAAGGACGAGGTGCTAGCCACCGCCGCCGCCTGCGCGCCGGAAGAGAACGTCGCCACGGCCCCGCCCCACACTGCGGTGTTCCGCATGAATACGGCGTTTTTCACGGACAGGCGTGTGACGCTGCCGCAGTAGATGGCGCCCCCTGAGCCGCCCCGGGCACTGTTGGACACGAAGTGAGGGTGCCCGACGATTTTCACCCTCGAAGAGACTATGTGCAGCGCGCCTTGAGGTTTTTCGAGGAGGAGAAACATCGGAAATAAATACAGCGTTTCAGAGGGTGGGTTGGGAAGATGGTTGATGGCGCGTGCTACATATATACATATATACATATATACATATACACATATGTACATCTATACATATATGCATCTATACATCTATACATCTATACATATACGAGTATACATATATACATATATACATATATACACATATACATATATACATATATACATATATACATATTTACATATATACATAAATACTTAGTATATGTGTATATTATCGGGTGCTATTCATTTGTCGTACGACGCCGTGTTATCAACGAGAACCATTCGGAACGTTTCTCTTGCGTTGTGCTCTCTCAATCGACATGTATGTGGTTCTTCTCGATGGTGCAGGTGTGGAATATGGCGTGTCCGCACCCCGGGCACTGTAGAACACGAACGTACACAGCAGCAGCACCTAACTTTTATTTTTCCATGGAGCATCCTCACCTCAAAGGAGCTCCGTTACACCTCACACCCGAAACCTTTCGTTCGAGAAATATGAAGGCTTAACCTAACATTGCAGAGGACCACAGTAAATAGGACCTACGGTACACCCAAAAACCTATATATTTACCTATTTTTACTAACAACATTTGGTCCTATTTACTATGGTCCTCCGTAATACTGACTAATCCCTGTTCTAGGCGTCGAACGAATGCTATCGTTAACCCCTAAATTTTCCGAGGCCCCCATCCTGAGAAGCCAACAGCCGACTTCCACCAACGAAACGTTGACAGCTACTGTAAGCCCAGGACGCAATCATCGCACAGGCTATACGCATCATCTGTAGTTATATTACACCGAATAACCTTGAAAACTCTACACATCGGTATGCTCAGACAGACGATACATGGTTGGGTAGAGCTCTCCTTGGACGAAGAGGTCAGTCTTAGTGACAAACATAAATTGGGCGCAAAGGTGCACAGCTCGGGCAGCTCATCTACAGATCGTCGATTCCCACTTGATGATCTAGATGTTGCCTCAAAAGGCAGATGTGTTCCCGGTCTAATATGATCTAGGGCGTGCTCCGGGTGGGATCCGTATAATCTGCACGATCTACTGTACCGTAGCACGTGTTTTCTAGGTTAGATATGTACGGTGCAGGTCCTGCACAACCTCTCACAGCGGCAGGCGAGGAACTATACGATTTAGATCATAATCTATCTGTAGATGATCTAGATCAAGATCTATTTGTAGATGATCTGTCCGAGGTACGCAAAAAGGCAACTCCAATACCTGCCGTAGCATGGTTCATGTGCTATACCTCCGTCGTTGGACGCCGTGTTGTTGTCGAACGTGAGGGTTCCGCCGAGCGACAGAGTGGCCGACGTGTGGACGTTCGCAGCGCCTGCGCTTCACCGGTTCAAGCAGGAGTTTATTCGGCCAGCCAGTCAGACAGACAGACAGGCAGACAAACAGACAGACAGACAGACAGACAGACAGACAGACAGACAGACAGACAGACAAACAGACAGACAGACATACAGACAGACAGACATACAGACAGACAGACAGACAGACAGACAGACAGACAGACAGACAGACAGACAGACAGACAGACAAACAGACAAGAAAACTATCGTTCAGATCAACGAACAAAACGCGGCGTGGGCCATATCACAGCAACCTGTGAAACGCCGCAAGCTACGATGTACGGTGTGTTATTACGGGGGACACCATCGTAATCAGGACCCGTCACCTTCACTAAAATATACATATTACAGCCTTTTTACTGGGCATATTTGGTCCTGATTACTACGTCCCTCCGTGATAGTAGGGATGCATCTGCAATTTTCTGAGGCTTAAGCCCTTAAGAACTGGTCCCGCATGTTTCGGGACAAACTGCGTGGGATTAGCTCGTGGGGTTTGTTTTTCAGTTCTCAAGGGATTAAGGGGCTCTATAGGTGTACACGTGTCGCCCAAAAACTGTCTCTACGCAGAACAGAAAGTCCACACTTGGTTAACCCGATGAGATATCAATCTCCATGGCATAGCGAGGTCTGTACACGGAATCTATTTCCATGAGGCACATGCCTTATTGGGCAGTTCCTCAGTTGAGAAGCTCTACTACCGGTCACAAAATTATCCAGTATTTGCCTCAGAAGCCAGACAAAAGTGCTACGATATACACTGAGTATACCCCTATCGTTGCAGTAGAGCGCACCAGACAGACGTAGCTTGTGCGTGCGGCGACGGAAGAGCGAGGCTAGAGGTTGAAGCTACCGTCGTATCACAGGCGAGGAACGTAGATGTTATACTCCGAAGTATACCAGTACGAACTATACCTGGTATGATACGAACGGCAAATCGTGCTATCGTAGTCAAAACAAAATCTTCCCGAGGCTGCTCACTCGAGGAGTTGTTACACCATACCAGGGTACCCAACAACCGGGGGTAAACATCCCGATACACCACGTACGTACCCCATGCAGGCCAGTCGTTGGGTCTATTGGCTATGGCTGAATCCTAGATCAGTGGTCACGGTGTATCTCTGACACCGATATCCATATACCTTCGAAGGTGAAAGCTAATTAACGTCTTGCATTAGCATGAATGAATACAAAAATGGCGTTGTATCGTAGGCTTTGGTGAATGTACCAAACGGGGCCGTATACCATGCCACCAGCAGTGGTTGTTTTGAGGGACTGCAGAAGAGAAGCGACGAGTATTTAGTAGCTGTTGTGAGAGACTACAGAAGAGTCGAGGCGAGGAAGAAGAAGAAGAAGAAGAAGAAGAAGAAGAGCTAGCCGTTTGTTGGAATCCTACTCTCTCACCGCCATATTCGGCCTTGTTTTCGATGAAGCTCGTCCAGCCTTTTGCCCTAACCTTCACCTCGTCGAAGCCGCTCATGCCTCCTGCGGATCCCAGCAGAGGGAAAAAAGCACGCGCGCACATATCATATACCTGGTACTTCGTATACGGTGTGATCAAGCGCAGTAAAACACCTGGACCCTTCTGAGGGTGGTGACTTACTTGATTATCTTGAGTACAGTGTATGGAGACCTATATATACCCCGCCCACTCACCGACGTTGAGAAATGTTGTACCAATCTGAACCAAAATATTAAGTATATTTATATTCGATGTTAATATACAAACGGTCCTTATATTTTGGTTCCGAGTGGTACGTACGTAGTTTAGGCACGATACACCACCAGAGTCGTGCTACGTATACGGCAGGTATTGGGGTACTGTGACACTGTTAACCCTTACTCTATGTTTGTTCGCCATGCGACAATCTGTACAACATGAGCTTTGTGGCGTCTGGGCTACGAACCCCCATCAACCCAGCAGCAGGACCAGTATACGCTTGTTGCTTCTCGTAGTGGCTGGTGGTCGTCGTGGTGGTGCTGTGGTTTGTGATGTGGTGGTGTATCCTATGGGGATTCCTACTGATATGTAGGCGTGCACGCAACATGGATACCTGTCTGTGCTGGGAACACAAAATAGTGTCACTCTACATTGTTTTACCCGCGTGTGCTTCTGCTAGTCCACACCGGCCTAGCAGCGTGTGCAGCGATCCTTCCCCTGGACCCCTGGTGGGTTCAAGGGGTACATACGTGTGGAGGCGTTTATTTGTATGCCCCATATCAGCTTCGTCATCTCGACCACTCACAAACATTCCCGGAATCACGAAGGACACCAAGTGGGAGAACCAAAACATAATCCTAAACTTGAAAAAAAAACGCGAATCATACACGAACGACTCCGTGTTTTTTTTTCAGGAGAAGATGGCATTAATACTCGGCTCTACCGTTCCACCCTGCCCATCAAATCCACCCGCGCAGCATGTTGAGAGCGGGGGCAACTGTGGGCGCGCGGCGACCGGCGCGAATCTGAAAATAAATAAAAACAAAAAACCCACCCATATCCATCCTTGTGCCTGTATCAATCCCGTCCCCACCTTTACCACCACCAACACTGATTATGAACACCACCCGCCTTTCCCAGGGGAGAGGGGGAGGGGTGGGGTGTCTCGAGCTGCTGCTACTAGGTTATCCAGGACGCATGGTACGTACGGTATAGGTGCACCATGTTATTTTCTGCGAGGTTGGTTACTTGAGGACCTCTATACTAATAGTGAATAAAAAAATGGTTTTGAAAAGAACGAAAGTGCACCTCCCAATGAACAAATCCCGTCAAGATATATACGAAACAAAATAATATTCCCAAACCAAAAACAAAACATGGCATCTCGCGTCGAGTCAAGGGGCCCTGTCATTCAGAAATTACTTTCGCCAAAACGTGCTACCCCCTCTCCTAGCACGCCTCCCAGAGGGAGACTACTAGTCGCATACATGTGATTTTCCCTTCCTTATTCACCTCCAGCACCCCCCGCGAAGTTGAACTTGAACAGCGTGTTGCCGGCGAAGTTGAGCTGGCTTTTGGTCTCAGCCTGGATGGCACCTGCGTGCGGGAAACGGTCGAGCATCGTCGCCCCAACGAACGGGTGCGAGCGGTATATTTAAAAAAAAACAAAAATAAAACAGCTCAGCTGTGAAATCGAGGATTTCGTCGAAACTCATCTTTGCTAGCTGAGTGTCATACTTTGATCGCGCGTACTTACGCGTTTTTTTATGTGCTCATGCAGGATGTACATCCCGTATAAGAGGGGGACACAATCTGAGGCTGTAAGATTATTCCCCGTCAGTTTGTTGTTGATGCATACTACGCGATAGAGGTAGTCCCAGTGACACTTTTTGGCTGTATTTTTTTCTGAATGATCGGGCTCCTTAACCCAAGCTCGTCGGTGGTTGTTCAGTCTTGGGAGTTGCAATATTTTTCATTGTACAGTAGTCACAGGCCATGGGTTTGCCCATCGGGTATTATATTATTATTACCGAGGACCATAGTAAATAGGACCAAATAATATTAGTAAAAAGAGGTAAATATCTAGGTTTTAGTGTTTACCGTAGGTCCTATTTACTATGCTCCCCCCAAAACAGTTTCCTCCAAAAATAGTTTTTGACTTAGTATTTGTATAGAGCTCCTCAAATGAGGAGCTTCAGGAAAAAAAATGGTGAACCCCGGTGATGCATGCTATGATACGCGATAGGGGTGCGGCCAATGAATGTCATGCCTTCTAGGGGTGGCGCCTTATTTTCTGAGTTCCTGACATGTGAGAGCTCTCTCAGTATCTCACCCGAAACATGATGACTTGTATTGATAGAAGAAGGTTGTAGTTGCGCACAACACGATAAAGTTTTTGTATGCGCTATTACGGAGAGGACCGCAGTAAATCAGGGACCAAATATTACCAGTAAAAATTGAAATATACATTCTGGTAGTATTTTTTCTGTGTGTGTACCTTACTAGTAGGTCCTGTTCACTGTGGACGTGTGATAAGATAGAGGCTTGCCAAGTATTCAGGGATGGTCGATGAGTATACGTGAACGATGTGATTGAAATAAGAGCTGCAGCACATCATTCTCAAATATGGCGAATGGAATAATAATAACACAAAATAATGCAGCCCCTGAATGACTTTTGCTGAATTCACTAACCGACGTTTCACCTATCAACACCCGAACGGGTGACATTCAGCTTTTTTTGCGAGGGTTGCGCATATCCACGGCAGAGGTGTACAGCATCTGCGATTTTTTTCTTAGCACGCTTTTGGATCATGCTATCTTAAGGTAAAGGTGTACCATGTTTTTTGCCTTCTGAGGGTGGTGGCTTAAGGAGGTCCACACTAACAGTAGGTCAAGAACTGACTTTGGACGCATGGTACGGTGGTAGAGGTACACCCTGTTTTTTTCAGAGGGCGGTCACTTGAGGAACTATATACTAATAGTAAGTAAAAAACGACTTCGGACGCATGCTACCTTAAGGTAGAGCTACACCAAGTTTTCACCTTCAAAGGGCGGTCACTTGAGGAGCTCTATACCTGCAGTAGTCAAAAACTGATTTTGGACAAAACTAAAAGTGCTAAATACCCGGCTCGAACAATACCATGGCTCAAGTGCACAATGAACAACGTTGCAAAACGAGACTGGATGTCCGACAATTTTGGGTTAAGAAGCGCCCGATCATGCAGAAAACCATTTCAGCCAAAAAAAGGTATACCTTACACCTCTATCGTTGCACGGGTCTTTGGAGGAAAATATAAGTGCTACCCGACGAACTATCCACACGGCCTGGCTGTACAATGAACAATTATTGCAACGAAAGACTGAAATGCCGTCGATTTTGGGATTAAGGAGCCCGAGCATTCAGAGACCATTGACTCATCCCACGGTAGGGGCGCAGCAGAATTTTCTGAGCTCCTCACGCGAGGAGCTCAATATCTCACCCGAAACATGACTTCGGAGACATTCGTTCGCGCAACCCGACCGAAAATTCCAATGCGGTACGAGTTCAAAAACAAACATACCAGTAAAATGGTAGTAGCATTCCGGTGGTTACTCACGTGAGGAGCTCAACCGGTCAGAAAATATTGAGCCGAAAAGTGGTGTACCCCCTACCATGGGATTGCTCCAGATTTCAGACAAACAGCACACTTCGATGCGAGTCGACGAGGGAAGAAAAAGCTGAAGTCTTCTCGCGATAAAAGCGCATGGCAAGAACCGTAGTGAGGGAGGAGGAGAGAGAGGAGCCTACTTTGTGACCCCGGATCTGAGTTACGACTAGGGAGGAGAAAGAAAGGAAGGGCGAAGATAATACGTAATGGGATGGAAAAAAAATCAAAATGTTTTTGGCGCATGGCCGGCTTGGGGTTGGCGGGGATAATGAACGACGAAGGTGTGGTATTATGCATTACCAAGAAAATTCCATACCGTACTATAATAGCATGGATGGGATAATCTAGGCACCCCTACTCGCCCCTTTCCCCCGCCTCACCTCCGTCTCCTTCGGCTGTGTTTCTCGCGAAGGTCGTGTTTCCAGAAGTCCATATCTTCGAACGGTCTGTGAGCATCACCGCGCCTGTTGCCATCCCCCCCGCACACACCCACGGAAGTGCATGGGTCGTGAGGACAGGCGAGAGCGGGAAATCAAGGCAAGATAAGCAAGGGAAAGCAAGCGAAGCAGAGAAGCAAGGGAAGAAAGACAAGCAAGATACGCGCAAAAAGAGAAACAGCAGGCAAAGCAAGAGAAGCAAAAGGAGCACACGAAGCAAACAAAGCAAGCAACGCAAGAGAGGCAAGCAAGGTAAGATACGCAATCGGAGCAAGAGAGGCAAGGAAGACAACATAGGAAAGAGGGGAGAGCGAAGCAAGATAAAAAGTAAGCGAAGCAAGCGAAGCAAGCGAAGCAAGGCAAGCAAGCGTGAAGGCGCATGCCACGATAGACGTGCGCCATGTTTTTTCTGAGCTCTTCACTTGAGGAGCTCCATACCCCACCGAAAATTCAAAGTGGTTTTGGGGCAAATAAAAGTGCTACCAACTACCAAACGAACAATCCCCCGACCTGAGTCTCTCATCAGAAATTTTGCAGCACAAGATAGAAAGTTCGACGAGTTCGGGTTGAGGAGCCCGATCTTTCAGAAAACTTTTCAGCCGAAAAGTGAACCCTCTATGGTAGCACGCGTCTGAAGCAAGATCAAAACGAGAAGCAAGGGAGGCAAGATATAAGCAAAGCAAGATAAACTACGAGTACCCGATGGACGATCCCATGGCCTGAGTACAGGTGTGCACAAATGACGCATGCTACGATAGAGGTGCACCATATTTTTTTCTGAGCTCCTCACTTAAGGAGCGCCATACCTCATCGAAAAAACGATTTTGGAGGGAAAAAAAAGTGCTGCCGGGCGAGAAATCTCATGACCGAAGTATACTCTGAAACATTATTTTATTCGTCACAAAAAAATGAAAGTCCGACGAATTTGGGTTAAGGAGCCCGATCGTTCAGAAAACGATTCAGCCAAAATAAGGTATACCTCCTCTACCGTAGCACGCGTCCCAATGAAAAATATTGCAACACGATATAGAAATTTCGCCGATTCTGGGTTAAAGAGTCCCCCCTCCCCACCGTAATTCCGAAAACGTTTTAGCCAAAAAAAGGTATACCTTATACCTCTATCGTAGCACGCCTCTCCTCAAGTCAGTTTCAGCCAAAAAAAGGTATACCTTATACCTCTATCGTAGCACGCCTCTCCTCAAGTCAGTTTCAGCCAAAAAAAGGTGTACCTTATACCTCTATCGTAGCACGCCTCTCCTCAAGTCAGCAATCACCGGTTGTTAGTAGTATGGACGCGTGCGACGATAGAGGTAGGTATATACCTTTTTTTGGCTGAATCGTTTTCTGAACGATCGGGCTCCTTAACCCAAATTCGTCGGACTTTCATTTTTGTGACGAAATATTGGTCAGAGTATAGACGCATGCTACGATAGAGATGCATCATGTTATTTTCTGAGCTCCTCACTTAAGGAGCGTCATACCTCACCAAAAAATGATTTTGGAGGTGCTCCCGGATGAAAAATCCTCTGACCACTATTTCGTCACAAAAATGAAAGTCCGACGAATTTGGGTTAAGGAGCCCGATCGTTCAGAAAACGATTCAGCCAAAAAAAGGTATACCTACCTCTATCGTAGCAAGCGTCCATACTTCGGTCATGAGATTTTTTCATCCGGGAGCACTTTTATTTCCCCTCCAAAATATTTTTTTCGGTGAGGTACGAGTATGATGCTCCTTAAGTGAGGATCCCAGACAAAAAAAGCAGGGTGCACCTCTATGGTAGCATGCGTCTATGATCGACGTTCACCATAAATGACGCGCGCTACCATAGGGGTAGCACGTTTTGACCGAAATAATTTCTGAATGATCGAGCTTCTTGACCCCCCAACTCGTCGGGCTTATTTTTTCAATTGTATACTGACGCACGGTGACGCAGGCTACGATAGAGGTGCACCATGTTTTTGCCTTGGAAGGGTGGTTACTTGAAGAGCTCTACACCTCGCCCCAAAGAGATCATTAAGGGAGGAAAGTAAAAGTGCTATCTGATTGAAAGTCCCATGGCCGAAGCACACAAGAAACAATACCGCAACAGAATAATGCCAATCTTGCCGAGTTTGGGTTAAGGAGCTCGACCATTTCAGAAATAAATTCACCCCAAAAAGTGATATCTCTATCGTAGCACGCATAGCGTGCTACGGTAGAGGTAGCAATTTTTGACCGAACCGTTTTCTGAACGATCGGGCTCCTTAACCCAAATTCGTCGGACTTTCATTTTTGTGACGAATACTGTTTCAGAGTGTACTTTCGGTCATGAGATTTCTCATCCGGCAGCACTTTTATTTTCCTCCAAAACCGTTTTTTCGGTGAGGTATATATGACGCTCCTTAAGTGAGGAGCTCGGAAAAAAAACATGATGCACCTCTATCGTAGCATGCGTCTAACTTAGACCATGCACAAGTGTTCGCCGGGTGGCACTTACTTTCCTCCCCAAAAAACAGTTTTTGGGTGAAGTATATGTAGAGCTCCTCGAGTGACCATCACCCTCAGAAACGAAAACATGGTGCACCTGCATGCAGGCTACCGTAGCATGCGTTTAATGGTATATATATACGTAGTATTGGTTTTAGGAGTAGCGCACATAGAAGTCTTGGGTCGGGTTCCACGAGAAAACCATCTTCGAAGTCATGTTTTGAGCTCCCCGTCATGCGAGGAGGTCGGAAAATAATAAGGCGTCACCCGTAAAAGGCATTGGTTGCCCAGTCCAGTGTGGGCGGCGCCGTCGGTAGCTAAACCTGTTTTGGCTTCAAACGTGCAAGCTCCACCGTATAACATGCCTCTGAAATGGTAGAAATAACTTTTTGGCCGTGGTGAATAGGGGGGGGGGGGTACTCATTTGTTGCTTGCCTTAGTCATTTGACCGTTGACCACGCATCCCTTTCGAGACGGAGCACTATAGGGGGGGGTACTTCATTTTCAGGCATGACCGTAGTCGTATGACCATAGACCCTCGCATCCCTACAATGCCGGGACGGAACGTGTCGGGTTTTCACCTACCAGGGGGGGGGGGGAGATTTGTTTATTATATTTTTGTATTTGAAGCGAAACCAGGAAATACCCTGCTTGCTGCTGCTGGTGTTGGTGCTGCCTCTCACACTCACCACCGTCAATCTTGGAATAATTGTCGACGAAAGATGTGTTGCCAGCAGTGAACACCGTCGATTGCCTCCGGGCGAAGATCACGCCTGACTCACGGGCAGACGGGAGTTCGTATAGCATATCGGGCAGTGGTATATTTACAAAAAACAAACAAAAAAGAGCTGTGATATCAAGGTGAGATCAAGGATTTCGCCGAAACTCATTTTGCAAGCTGTGTGCGATATTTCGATCGCGGGGGGGGATGGAGGGGGGTGTACTTATGTCATGACTGATCGTAGTCGTA
Source organism: Saccharina japonica (assembly GCA_008828725.1). Lineage (NCBI taxonomy): Eukaryota > Phaeophyceae > Laminariales > Laminariaceae > Saccharina > Saccharina japonica. The sequence continues at coordinate 1,239,647 of MEHQ01001828.1, read as the reverse complement.
TTGCCGTAGATCCTCCTCGAATCCCTACAATACCGGGACGGAGCTCAGACAGTGCATTTGCACCAAGCGCGGAGCGCCGTGACGTGTTGGGGCGAGTCGCATTAAAGGAGAGCTGCATCCTACTAAGAAGTGCTTACGGTGGCATGCTTGTTATACTAAACCAAACGCCCTATCTCATGAAAGAAGCATATCATATCAGCTAACTACTCCGGGTCGCCCGCGAATGCTTCGGTAACAATTTTCGCGACCCCCCCCCCCCCTTCGTGCCACGTACTCGCTGCGTAGCATATTTATATGCAATAGTGTACGCCTAGTATTCTCGAAACCCCCACCTCCGTTGAAGCCCGAGTTGTTGTCCGTGAATCCGGTGGTCCCGCCTACCTTGACCGAGCAGCTATTTTCGGCGTAGATGGCACCTGTGTGATCCAAGCGGGAACGCGCCAACATCAGCCGGGCAATGCCGCGGTAGAATCGTTAGTAGCAAACCTACACCATGGGATGTTTTTGTGCAATATTTACCAAGCTTCAGTTTTTTAGGTGAGGTTCACAACACCACCAGTCTACTGTACTAATACCACACTGTTGGAGCAAAAAACAAATGCCACCTTATAAGGGTGGCGTCTTAGCTTCTGAGCTCCTCACATGACGCGTGCTTGCTACGACAATACGTAGAGATTGCACTTTTGAGGAATCCCACGGTAGGGGTACCATTTTTTGGCTCAATATTTTCTGACCGGCTGAGCTCTTCACGTGAGTAACCAATGGATAGCATTACTATTTTACTGATACGTTTGGTTTTGGACTACCGCAATGATTGGAGGCTTTGATCGGGTTGCGCGAGCGAATGTCTCCGAGGTCATGTGTTCGGGTGAGATGTTGAGCTCTTCCTCATGTGTGGAGCTCAGAAAATTCTGCTACGCCCCTACCGTGGGGTGAGTCTTTTGTTTGGGCTGAAACGTGCTTTGAAGGCTCCTTAACCCAAACTCGCCGCCAAGACGTTCCTTGTACACATTGAAACGAACGGTTTTCGTTGTATGCCTACGCCATGTGGTTACTCATCGAGGTACCGTAGAAATCGCCCAATACCTCACGGGCGCTTCAAGCTTGGTGCAAAGCTATGTCTGCGTGGTTGGTGAAAACCCAACGTGCTCCGTCCCGGCATTGTAGGGATGCGAGGGTCTATGGTCATACGACTACGGCCGTGCACGACATGAGTACACTCCCCCTCCCTCCCTCCCTCCCTCCCTCCAAGGTCTATGGCCATACGACTACAGCCATGCATGAAAATGAAGTACACCCCCCCCCCCCCCCTCTAAAATCAGTTTTTGGGTGAGGTATAGAGATCCTCAAGTGACCACCCTTAGAAGGCGAAAACATGGTGCACCTTTACCTTAAGGTCAGGTATAGCATGCGTCACATGAATGAGGAGTTCAATATGCCACCCGAAAACACGACTTCCCAGGAAGATTGTTCGCAAGCCCCCGACCCCAGCGCTTCTATGCGCTATATACCTACCTGTAGTCGTCCTAAAATCGAGTAAAGGTACCAAACTAGAACCGGTCGCTATATACTCACACTTGAGGAGCCCGACAACACCGTCCCGAAAACATTTGCCTCATAAGGCAAATACTAACTGCAACCCCTTTACAGTATACCGTGATGGGATGGCATTTGGACGCGCGCTACGATAGAGGTAGCACAATTTGTCAAGATTTTTTTTTTCTGAATGGTCGAGCTCCTCAACCCAGCCTCGTCGGACCTTCACTGTTGTCGTGCAATATTGTTCGTTTCATTATTATCCCATTTGCCATCTGACAATGTGCAGCTTTTATCTCAACTATTGTTACCATTCACGTACATTTCATACGTAGGCCATGGCATTGTTCTAATCGGGTATATGGCACTTTCATTTTCGTTCATAATCTACTCTGTTTTGGGTGAGGTATAGAGCTCCTCAAGTGACCACCCTTAGAAGGCAAAAACGTGGTGCACCTCTATACCGTAGCATGCTTAATTGTCCTATACGCCGAACCCACCTCCTTGAAACAGTGCGTAGTTTCCCGATACCGTAGTGTCGCCCCCGCTGAAGGTCACCTCGGAGTCTCCATCCAGGTAGAGGGCACCTTGCCCCGCACAGCAAAAAAACAGATTTTCGGCCGATCCCCATTATCGGGTTTATAAAAAGAAAGCATGTACGTATGCTATATACGTGTGAACAGTTAATTGAACGCATGTATGTGTACGTACACAGGGAAATGTTCACGACGAAAATAATCACGAAAAAATACTTGGGAAGCAAAGACCACACTTTCCTGTGCGCAAGTGCTTCGAGGTTTAGAGACACTGCCAGTGTACGAGAACGTCTACGACTTACAAAGCGAGACATACCAAAACGCAAAAAAAAACATTAATTATTTTTCACCTTTGAGCGACACGAATATTATTAGTAGTATCATTACTATCCTCGCCATCCTCAACACTGTGTAGCGTGAAAGAGCTTCAACATTGATCACTCATGAGCACACCAAAAAAAAAAGAAAACCAGGGAGAACAGAAAAAGAACCCTACTGCGCACAAAGTCTTCCCCCTTCTGTGCCTATATACCCGCGGCTCGAGCTTTTCCTCTTCCATTGCTTGAGGTATTTCCTTCTACCTATTTAATAATATTCCAATCGCCATCAGACAAAAGGTGCAGCGCTTGCTTGATCTAATCGTCGGAAGGACTCAATCAATCATACCATGCTTGTGTAGTACCTTGTTTTTTTGTTTTATACTTGAGGTAACAGCCATAGGATTGGCCATCGGGTATATACAAGTACATATCACACTTTCCCCTCCCCCTCTCTAAATCAGTTTTCGGGTGAGGTACGGTACATAGATCTCCTTAAGTGACCACCCTTAGAAGGCAAAAACATGGTGCACCTCTACCTTAAGGTATCATATGCCAAGAGTTTAAAAGACACATGCTGCGATAGGGGTGCATCATGATTTTTCTGAGCTCTCCACTTGAGGACCTCTGTTCCTCACCGGGAAAACTGTTTTTGTTTTTGGACGAACGTTAACCCCTTAAGAACTGGTCTCACGAATTTGGGGACAAAATACTTGGAAATAGTGTGGAATCTTGCTTTTGAGTTTCGAATGGGTTAAAGCGCTACCCGATGTCCAATCTCCTGACCAAAACTATACTCGGAAACATGTTGCAACACAAGAATGGAATCCGACAATTTTGGGTGTCATTATCCCCTTAAGAACTGGTCCCACGAATATGGGGAAAACATACTTGGGATTAGTGTAGGACATTTTTTTTTTAGTTCTGAATGGGTTGAGGAGCCCGATATTGTTCAGCAAAAGTTTCGGTCAAAAACGTGTGACCTCTACTACCGTAGCATACGTCAAGAGTTAACAGTATGTATAGTGTGCCCACACCTCCGTTTCTCGCGCTGTTGCCGTCGAAGACCTTCCCGCAGTCTTGCGCCACGACGGTTGAGTTCTTGCTCGCGTACACCGCACCTGAACCGACGAGGCAAGCAACAAAAACAAAACAAAAACAAAAAAAAGTTCAAGTTTTTAAAAGGAACGCGCACGCGAGGAATAAGCGAGTGCTGGTCACCGCCACACGCTGCTTGTGTTGTGGCTCTGACCCGTGCTACGATAGAGGTATACATGGTATACCTTTTTTTGGCTGAAACGGTTTTCTGAATGATCGAGCGCTTCTTTACCCAAAATCGTCGTACGTAGCACTTTTGGTTTCGTCCAAAATCAGTTTTTCGGGTGTGGTATAGAGTTCCTCAAGGGACAACCCTCAGAAGGCAAAATCTTATTAACACGGTGCACCTCTACCGTAGCATGCGTCGTCCTCTCTTCAGAGACATCGTTGTATAAAGATGCAGCATTTCAAGTGCAACGAACCTCAAAAAAAGGAATGGTGCATCTCTATCGCGTGAGTGGGCGGGCGGTAGGCTTAGGAGGGAGCAGGTTTTCGTGCATATAGTTTTTGTTTTTTTTTTCTGTGGTTTTCTTGCTGTCGGAGTGCTTTTGAGTGATCAACATTGAAGCTGATGCTATCAATAGAACACTGTGAAGGATGGCAAGGACTGACAACCATAACCATCTGTATTATATTATACTGATTGTTATCCTTTCCATCCTTGACAATGTGTACCGTCTAGATTATATTATACTGGTAGAGTTATCCTTGCCATCCTTGACAGTGTGTAGCATGAAACGCGTGCTACGTACGACAGAGGTCGGTATACCTTTTTTTGGCTGAAATCGTTTCTGGACTATAGGGCTCCTTTTAACCCAAAAATGTCGGATCTTCATTCTTGTGTTGTAAAAAAAAACATTGTATAGTTAGGCAATGACACGTGTTGTTCATCGGGTATGGTATATAGCATTTTTACATTTTCCTCCAAAATCAGTGTGCAGGCTACTGCAGGTATAGAGCTCCTCAAGTGACCCACCCTCAGAAAAAACACGATGCTTACACCTCTACCTTAAGATAGCATGCGTCAACATTGATCACTCATAAACACTCCTCACCTACCGTAATGTGAGAGGTTGTGCAGGGGCCTGCATGCGTAGTAACAGGCCCAACCCAGAGGAAACATGTGCCAGATCGTGCATACTATACGGCTCCCACCCGGCAGCATGATATACCGTACACAGATGCTACCGTATCGGGAATAGATCTGCCTTGAAAGATCTACTGCTTAGAGATCATGAAGTGGGAATCGCTGATCTGTCGATGATCTGTCGATGATCTGTCGATGATCTGTCGATGATCTGTCGATGATCTGTCGATGATCTGTCGATGATCTGTCGATGATTTGTCGATGATCTATCGATGATCTACCGATGATCTGTTGACGATCTGTCGATGGCCTGAAGACGATCTATCGATGATCTGTCGAGGACGCGTGCTACAATAAGGATTGATAGCACTTTTTTTGTGCCTTGCAAGGCAAATATTCTCTATGGGGCGATAGAAGGATTTATGACCATACGACTACGCCCATGCATGACACGAGTACACCCGCTCTTCCGCCCCCCTATACACCAGTTCTCCCCATGCTTTTCAAGGCACGCAAGGCCCAATTCGATGCGAGGCGACGAAGTAAGAAATGGCTGAGGTCTTCTTGCGATAAAAATGCAAGGCACGGACCGTATAGTGGGGGAGGAGGAGGGAGAAGAGTCGTAGCCTACTTTGTGACCCCGGATCTGAGTTACGACTAGGAAAGAGAGAGAAAAGAAGGGCGGAGATAATAAAAGGGATGGAACAAAAACAAAAAACAATCTTTGAGGGTTGCGAAGCGCAGTTTTTTCATCTGTCTTCGGACGGTAACCATACCTCCGAGAACGTCCGCGCTGTTAGCGTTGAAGCTGGTTCCGATCGCGACCAAGCTCGAACCCTCCAAAAACACCGCACCTGTTCAGAGGCGGCGGAACAGGGGAGAGTGAGGGAGGGGGGGGGGTGGAGCTACTGATTTGCTGCTTGCCTTTAGTCTTTGACTATTGGCCATTGACCAAGCATGCCTTTCGAGACGGAGCACCGTTTCTACTCCTGATAGAGACACCTCCAACATTTGGGCGCTCATTGGGGGGGGGGGGGGTACTCATGCCGTGCACGGCCGTAGTCGTATGACACGGGGTAGGGGCGTACTGATTTGCTGCTTGCCTTTGGCCATTTGGCCATTGACCGCGCATGCCTTTCGAGACGGAGCGCCGTTCCTATTCCTACGATAGAGACACCTCCATGCCCAACAGTTGGGCGCTCATTACGTTGTTTCCATATATTACACAGAAAAAAATGCTACTATTATCCCCTTTCGGCGCGGGCGGGGGGGTACTAATTTGCTGCTTGCTTTAGTCTTTTGGCCATTGACCACGTATCTCTTTCGAGACGGAGCGGGGGGCAGGGCGTGCGCGCGCGCGGGGGGGCGGAGGTAGCACTCTTAGTCATCTGTTGCTTGCATTAGTCAAGAGGTTGAACAACCGCTTAGGTTAAGGGTTGGAGGTCACAGGAGGAGCGATAAAACGCGCTTCTACGCCGAATGTTGTCTTTTGTTTCCAGGCACCGATGACAGGAGTTTTGAAGAATCGCCAAACTAAGGGTAGGGGGTGAAGGAGCGGGGCTAGCGTTCATGCTATAATCTTCGACTGGTGCCACGGTAGACGGAGGTACTCATTAGCCGCATGCCATGCAAGGCCGTAGTCGTATGACCATAGACTCCTCTCGCATCCCGTCAATGCCGGGACGGGATTTGGGCTCCTATGTAATGGTGCCAACAAAACAAAAAGCCTCGTGTATTCAGTATACAGTATACAGTAGCACCCAGCCGATTCATCCAGCCGGGGTTTCCAACCGGGGTTGCGTGAAACTCGGACACAGGTGGCGTGGATGCCCCCCCCCCCCCCCCCCCCCCCCCCCCCCCCCCCGGGGGGGCGGGGCCCCCCCCCCCCCGGGGGGGCGGGGCCCCCCCCCCCCCGGGGGGGCGGGGCCCCCCCCCCCCCGGGGGGGCGGGGCCCCCCCCCCCCCGGGGGGGCCCCCCCCCGTGGGGCGCCCCCCGGGGGGGGGGGGGGGGGGGGGGGGGGGGGGGGGGGGGATTATGTTCAGGCAGGATGATGAAAACGGAGGAACATGGACTACTACTGTTGAACCAGTTTTTTTTTTGTTTTTCTCAGAATGATTGTTGAACCCGTTTTTTTTTTTTTTTTTAGGGGGGGGGGGGGGGGGGTCCCGGCCACCTGTGGCGCTACACCGCGTGCCTCCAGGGTTTGAAAATTGCCACACTTTCTCCCCCAGGGGAGCAGCAGCATCGGCACCGATTTTGTTTGTATGAAGTCCTTCGGCCGGTACCGGTGAAATACAAAATGTCTCCATGATGGTCCCCAAAGACACATATTTTGTGCCGGAAGTGTTCCTCGTCCCAACCAAACCTGACCAAAATGAATTAAATGACTTGGATTTAGTGTGAATTCATTAGTTTATATGTGATGAATTTCTACCTCAGAGGCACACGATAAAAGGACGTACTACTGTAGTGCTACGAGGCAATGCCTTTCAGGAGTGGCGGTTTATTGTCTGAGCTCCTCGCATGAGGAGCTCAATATTATTAGTAAGTCACCCGAATCGTGGCTTGGAAGAAGGTTGTTCGGGCAAAAAACCGATCCGCATTCGTATGCGCTATATGCGCTAGTACTAAAACAGGCCTTCTATAGCGAACCGATTGTTGTTTACTTGAGTACATATATGTTAGCTCCAGGCGCTCAGAAAAAACTGCCTCAGAAGGCAGCGTCTAACTGCAACCATCCTCTACACCGTGGGATGACTCAGCAACGCCTCTTAGGGGTGACGCCTTACTTTCTCAGCTCCTCTGTCTATCGTATACAACACGCATAATCCTTATATAAAAACTGCAGGCCCTACGGATTGATGCCTGGGGTGTGTGGCCATGTATGTATGCGCCTTTATTTTCAAGATCTGGTCAGTGGGTCAAAAGCTGTGCCGATCGCCAGATCATCGCGGAGAGGGCGGTGACGGGGCTTCTATCGGCGCGCGGGTCCTGATAGACGCCTGCTACCTTAAGGTCGAGGTGCACCATGTTTTCTTGCTGAAGGTGGTAAACTTGAGGAGCTCTTAACTAAATAAATCACGCCCTTAACCTGCTTTTCAGAAGGAAAATTAAAGTGCTACTTCGTATGTATGTACCCGATGCACCATCCCGTGGTCTCAAGCACACAAGGAAAAACCTATTTCCAGCAGCAAAAGAGATGAAAAGGCCGAAGACTTTGAATGGTCGGGCTCCCTAGCCCATAATCGCCGTTGTTGTCATTCTTGTGTGCTGCAATATGTTTCATAGTAGTTCGTCGGGTATGATAACACTTTTTTTTGTGTTCCTCCAAAGACGCGTGCTACGATAGAGGTGCACCATTTTTTTTTCTGAGCTCCTCACCTGAGGAGCGTCATATACACCTCACCGAAAAAATGATTTTGGAGGAAAATAAAAGTGCTGCCGGATGAGAAGTCTTATGTCCGAAGTATCGTCTGAAACATTTTCCGTCACGAAAATGAAAGTCCTACGAATTTTATTTAAGGAGCCCGATCGTTCAGAAAACAATTCAGCCAAAAAGCGCTACCTCTACCGTAGCACACGTCCAAAAACAGTTTTTTTTTACTTACTATTAGTATGGAACTCCTCAAGTGACCACCCTCAGGAGGCGAAAACGTGGTGCACCTGCATGCAGGCTACCGTAGCATGCGTCTGACAGATAACCCCCATTGCATCAACTGTTAATACTGTAGTAATCAGACGCATGCTACCTTAAGGTAGAGGTACACCATGTTTTTTGCCTTCTAAGGGTGGTCACTTACTGAGGATCTCTATACCTCACCCAAAAAAAAACTGATTTTTGACGAAACTAAAAATGCTAAATACCCGGTGAACAATACCATCTGGCTCAAGTGTACAATGAACACTATCGCAAAACGAGACTGGATGTCCGACGATTTTGAGTTAAGAAGCGCCCAATCATTCGGAAACAATTTCAGCCAAAAAAAGGTATACCATGTATACCTCTATCGTAGCACGGTTCAACAGCCAACTTTTTGGGTGGACAGTTCGACACCGTGCGTGCGTGCGTGCATGCCAAGCAAACCTTTTTGTCGTGCATGTACTGCTGCTGGTGTAGGTCGAGAGGTGGTCAAGAGCTGCCATGCCAATGACTAACAACAGACCCAACACAGCCCACAGCACGGTGCGTGGCAAGCTATTACTTCGTAGTAACATCGAGATGATAACGAAGCGAGTTTGATCGACATGCGCGTCAGTGATAACTTGACGTAAATACCGCACCGCTGCTACTGCGACATGGTGAGGAGCTCCTGACGGAGAGGATCATCGTTGTGTTGCCAATGATGAACCTCGGTATTAATAGTGTCTCAACAGCGTGCGAATAGGGTAAATGATTACGTCTGCGTGATTAGGAGAGTCACCTCATTTATAGTAACTCTAAGTACTGTGGTGTTACTACCCCCGCCCCTATCCCGCTTTCCCCGTGCCCCCTGCTCCACCTCCTCCTCCTCTTCTTCCTCCTCCTCCTCTACCTCCTCCTCCTATTCCCCCCCCGTCCTCTTTGTTCTCGTTCTCGTCCTCCTTCCTCCGCTCCGTCCCCCCCTCCCTGCTCCTCCCCGTTCTGCTCCTCAAAAGCCGCCTTTGACTAGTCCTACCGCTACACTGTTTGACGGGTATTCCACCCCCCCCCCCCCGAACTACGGCCATGCCTGAAAATGAAGTACACCCCCCCCCTCCCCCCCGCCCTCTCTTCGCTATTTACCGCTTTCACTATTCACAGTGAGTGCTACTACAATGACAACACCATTACTACCATTATTATCCTTGACATCCTTAGCAGACGCATGCTACGATCGAGGTTGTACCGTGCGTTTCCTGCGTGCGATGGTCACCGGACGAGCTCTACGTAAACCCCAACCCCGAAAAACCTGATAGTGGAGGATAGTAAACATTGCTACCCGATGATGACCAATCCCTATATGGCCTGACGATACAACAACGGAAAATATTGCAACACTAAAAAAATGGAAAAAATTCGACAATTTTGGGTTGAGGAGAAACGTTTCTTCAGCCCCACACTGCTGTGCTTCGTACCTCTATCGTATATAGCAGCACGCGTCGAACACTTGTTTGCCTTCTGAGGCAAATGCTTATTCATAACGTTTGTATATACGTAGCATGTTTGGCTTCAACATTGATCACTCATAAGCACTCCGAAATAATTAAAAAGAAACACGGAAACAACAACAAAAAAGAAGAGCTATTTTTCTCTGCACGAAGTCTACTCACTTAACCCATTCAGAACTGAGAAACCGATCCCACACTAATCCCAAGTAGTTCGGCACCCAAAAACGGGGGACCAGTTCTTAAGGGGTTAGACTCTCCTTCTGAAGCTACTTTCCGGCTTATTGAGCTTTTTTTGTCTGCTCTCTTTTGCTATGCCTACTCCTTCCTTCTCGTCAGACGCATGCTACCTTAAGGTACAGGTGCACTACATACAGTATGTTTTTTCTGCCTTCTAAGGGTGGCCACTTATCACTTGAGGAGCTCTATACCTCCCCCAAAAAAACAGATTTTGGAGGGGGAAAAAAGTGCTGCCCGATAAAAAAATCCTACCTGGTATTGTCTTGAGTAGTGTTAGCGTTCTGCAACACAATAATAATAAAATTTCGACGATTTTGGGTTAAGGAGGCTTTACTAGGTCATTCAGAAAGCGTTTCAGCCAAAAAAAGGTATACCTTATACCTCTATCGTAGCACGCGTCTTTTCATGTACTCTTCTTATATTTTCTATTCTAAAATCGATCAGTGCCATCTTCGGCATCCGACAATTTCCAATGTGTAGGACGCATGCTACGATAGAGGTTCACCGTGTTTTTTCTGAGCTCCTCACTTAAGGAGCGTCATACCTCCACCGAAAAAATGATTTTTGGAGGAAATAAAAAGTGCTGCCGGATGCGAAATCTCATGACCGAAGTATACTCTGAAATAGTATTCGTCACAAAAATAAAAATCCGTCGATTTTGGGTTAAGGCTGCCCGATCCTTCAGAAAACGATTCAGCCAAAAGTGCTACCTCTACCGTAGCACGCGTCGTAGATTTTGTTCCCGTCATACTATTACGGGGGACCATAGTTAAAACGGAGACCTAAGGTACACACAAAAACCTATGTATTCCTATATTTTTACTGACAATATTTGGTTATATTTACTGTGGTCCTCCGTAATATCAACTATCCATATATAAAAAAAAATACACAATCCAATGACACAGTTCAGACATAGAAGAAGATGTTCTCAATCAGATCCGCACACTTGACGGAAAAAACACCAAATATACATACAATATATATATTGAAAAATATCTATATTTAAAAAAATATAAAACAACAGCTGTGAGCTCGAGGATTTCGTCGAATATATATATATATATATATATATATATTGGTTTGCCATCCGTCAAAGTGTGCGGTGTGTGTCAATCGCGAACATGACGGAAGACAGAACACGAAAAGAAGCGCAGAAAACACGACACACATACAATACCAAACCGATCTTGATTCACAAAAAAAGCCGGGGAGAAGCCTCTCAAAAACCAAAACTCCACTGCATTCCATCCGTCATCAAAACAGCGACTGACCCCCCCCCCCATCTATTATCCCTATTATACCAACATATTAGATGTATACAAAGTATCCTGTTTTGCTTTTTGGTGCACGCATATGCATGCGTTGTAACATTTCTACAGAGCAATACACCAGCTACGCGTGCTACACACAGAGCAATACATCAACTATGTGCGCTACAACGGGTCGCACGCCTCGGATAGATAATCAGCTCTCACGGCATGTTCTAGAGCTTGATGTATGCCTAAATCTTGAGAGGTCCCTGATCTGTATGATCTGTATGATCTGTATGATCTGTATGATCTGTATGATCTAGATCATGTTGCCGGGTGGGACCCATAATAACCTGTGTGATATACGAAGCACATATTTTTCCTGGGTTGGACCTGTACCATGCAGATCCCGCACAACCTCTCACAACCGCAGGTGAGGAACTACGTAGATGATCTGTACTGTAGATGATTACCTATCTGTGGATGATCTATACCTGATATAATTATATATCTGTAGATGATCTAGATCATGATCTATCTGTAGATTATTTAGATCATGATCTATCTGTAGATGACCTAGATCATGATATATCGGTAGATTTTTTTTTATCTTGGTCGTGATCTATCTGTAGGTGATCTAGATCATGATGTATCTGTGGATGATCTAGATCATGACCTATCTGTAGATGATCTAGACCATGATCTATCTGTAGATTACCTAGATCACGACATATATGTAGATGATCTAGATCATCATCTATCTGTAGATGATTTAGATCACGATCTATGTGTAGATGATCTAGATCACGATACATCTGTAGATGATCTAGATCATGATCTATCCGTAGATGATCTAGATCATGACCTATCTGTAGATTATCTAGATCACGATATATATGTAGATGATCTAGATCAGGATCTAATATCTGCAGATGATCTACTGTAGATCACGATCTATGTGCAGATGATCTGTCTGAGGTGTGAATGGTTGCCTAACGTGGGCGGTCAGATCAATCCATTGCTTGATTGAATGCGGTCAAACCTGTACAAATTCCGGGTCTACCTCGGACATGGGGGGTGTAGTCGCACAGGCTAGACCATTCATCCGGTGGCAGCTTTCCGCCGTTTAACACCGTCTATCCCTCCGCATGGGGGACTTTTCGTTTTTCGGCGTGCGATATAGCCGGTCAGGGGTTTAACTTAAAACCCTTTTTAGTACTGCACTGTACATAAACCTGAATCTGACTCTAATTGCAAGTGTTTTGTCCCCACACCGGGACTGCACCATTCAGAACTGAAAAACGTATCCCACACTAATTTCAAGTACTTTGTCCCCAAAAACGGGGGACCGGTTCTTAAGGGGTTAAGGCCTACACTGGTGAGATTACTACTAAAAACGCCTTTGGAACTGGACACCCCCTTTTTAGTGCTGCGCTACTCTGTGCATGGAATTTCAGTTTTGTCTCAAATTCCAAGTGTTTTGGCGCCGCCACAGGTGTTCAGCCCCGCTTTAAGGGGCAACTTAGCCAAGCAAATAGAGTGCGGAAGTGCGACCGCCTTACGGTACTCGTCGCTGTTCTGTTTGCCATGTGCAACACCCTGTTAGTACCGGCGTACCGGGGTATTGCACCATCTGTGACGGCAGTACGGTGTCAATATCACGGGGGGGGGGTGTACTCATTTGTTGCTTGCCTTAGTCATTTGACCATTGACCACGCATCCCTTTCGAGACGGAGCAATGAGGGGGGGGGGTACTCGTTTGTTGCTTGCCTTAGTCATTTGACCATTGACCACGCATCCCTTTCGAGACGAAGCAATATCACTGGGGGGGGGGGGTATTTGTAGTAATACATACCTAAAAAGACATCTATTGTATTCCCCATGACGGAGCTAAAATGCCATGTGTTACTCCATGACGGAGATAAAAAACACGTGTTGCCCCACGTTTATACACGGTATTTTGGTTATGATTACTAGTACTCGTACGGGGGGGCATACATAGTAAATAGGACCTACGGTATGGACAAATATATATATATATATATAAATTATTTCACTAACAATTTGTGGTCCTATTTACTATAGTCCCCCGTAATATGGTCCCCCACAATGGTTGAAGCACCTTGCAGTGGCAGAGAGAGCTGCATGTACTCCTTCACTCCTTCGTGTGCCCGGTACCCGGTATATATATATATATATGTTATAAGTGATCAAGTAACGTTAACTCTGTATGTTAGGGCCCGTAATAACGAGTATAAAATAAATTCAATTTGGAAAAATAAAAATAAAAATTCGCTTTTCATTGGTCAACACACGCACCAGCACCAATTTTTATGCCCCAAGATCCTAATCTTTGGTGCTGGTGCGTGTGTTGACCAATGAAAAGCGGATTTGAATTAAAAAAAATCCAAATTGAATTTTGTTCTTCTTCGTTAAAACGGGCCCTTATATATATATTGTTAAGCGGCGTGTGAGGGTGTGATGCTTTAGTAAAAGAGCTGTTGAAATAGACATTGTACGTCCTTGGAGGCTGACAGATCAGCTACATCGTGGCCAGCCTCCCCCCGACATACCTTCTTGAAGATACGTACACTCTAGTTATTGATACGGCTATACAGATACACACTACGCACACGTTATACACACACGCAAGCACGGAGAGAGAAGGGGGGCGTCCTGTCAAGAATCAACGTCCCGACGTGAACATTAAGAAAATCCGCATTGGAGGTCTTAACAGGAAGTTGACAGAGGCGAGCAGGGAGGGGAGGAGAGGCGTCGCCCTGATAATGACAGGCGTAAGGGAGTGTGCTCAGCAGTACAAAGACCGCCACATCACGGAGGGTGTTTTCGCTTCAAACTTACGCACCGCGGGGTTTCCGATTTGCTAAAAGGCGTTGAGGGGGGGGGGGGGGGGGGGGGGGAGGGGGGTGACAATCTATACCCATAGGCATCTTAATGGTAATCCTGGGTAGAGAATAATAGTATTCAAATATAAACGGTACTGTAGACAGGCGGATGTGTGGTATTTTTATTTAAACTTATGCAACTGCTWATGGATGTCAAGGACAGTAGGTTCGACTTGTTACACCTCGGACAGAATCAGTTCCATCGAGATTTACCTCAGGATGATGTATGACTGTAGATCTTATGATCCGCTGATCTGTATGATTTGTATGATCTGTATAATCTGTATGAATCTGTATGATCTGTATGATCTGTAGATCTGTATGATCCGATGYACTGCTGATGATATGTATGATATGTATGATATGTATGATACTGTATGATATGTATGATCTTTGATATTCGATCGTATGATTTGTATGATATTCATGTTATGTCTGTAGACCAGTCTGCCTGGGGGGGTGTACTCATTAGCCGCATGTCGTGCACGGCCGTAGTCGTATGGCCATGGACCCTCGCACCCGTACAATGCCGGGACGGAGCATTTTGGGTTTCACCAGCCAGGCAGACATAGCTTGCACCAAGCGTGAAGCGCCGTGAGGTATTTGGGCGAGTCGCATGGAGAAGTGAGGCTCATCCTGCTGAGAACCGCTCGTGAGGCGGACTTGCATATTGACGCCATCCTCCAATGAATTAACGGGGGTGGAGGAGGGGGATAGAACCTGCATGATCTAGCACCCGTTTTTCTCCTGGGTTGGATCTGTACTATACACAGATCCTGCACAACCTCACAAGGCGCGGTAGGAGCTGAGACTACATTATCGTATGATCTAGACATATCCATCTGTAGATGATCTAGATCATGTCATCGTTGATCTAGTCATGCCATGCATCGTATGATCTTAGATGATCTAATCATGCTAGGATGTTATCTGTAGTATCATATGATCTGATTATCTGTAGATGATCTAGATCGATTGTATACAGACGTCTATCTGTGAGATGATCTATCTGTGGATGATCTATCTGTAGATGATCTAGATCATGATATATCTGTAGATGATCTACATCATGACCTAGCTGTGGATGATCTATCTGCGGATGATCTATCTGTAGATGATCTATCTGTGGATGATCTATCTGTAGACGATCTAGATTATGATATATCCGAGGTGTACGTACAGAGTACTACTGTAGTCGACGTTTGGTAGGTAGCAGACCCAAGACGTTAGGATGAGGGGGGGGGGGGGGGTTCACATCTCTGGCGCGGGTGTTCCCTGCACGCAGCTTACAATGATAATATCATAGATGAATTGATTAACCATATATCACTGTGTACCTAAATATAAGCAACGCTTCTATTGAATATTAATGTACAAAATGTTCTTATATTTCGGGACAGAGGTTCAGTAGTACGTAGTGGTCGTTCTATATAGTGCCGGTATGCGCCGGCCAACACTATACCGGCACTATATATGGCGTCAACCGGCACTATTCCACTCTGCACACTGACACACTCGGTCTGGTGAATCCCATCGGTGCCGAGCGCTTCCACAGTCGCTGTTGAGAAGCAACAGGCACTATTCAACCGGCACTATATAGAGGGACCACTATATACTGCTGTACTCGTAGTGGGAAAATGTCGGGGCAAGAGCGACAGGAAGATACACCTGTACGTGGTTCTACGTAACACAGGGAGCACAGGTGACGGAAGCAGCTACGAAGACGGGCTGTTATGGCCACCTAGTTGTTTACAAGCTACGAGTACGCGTAGCAGGTTCAAAACAGGCTCGGATGTTCTTGATTCCCTTGCATACACTCCTAGGCGGGAGGGGGAGAGTGTTCCGGATGCCACTGTTGTTACGAAGTCGGCGAGATTCGATGAACTCGAAAATGTACCCTTTCTTTTGTTGGTGTTTTTGTACGAAGTATATCATGGGATGGAGCAGCCAGAGTGAAGACCGTATAATTCGTAGACAAAAAGAGCGACTGCGCGTATGATCGCAACAACAGCACAGTATATCACACTACCCACTGTCCTATTAAGAGTGTCACGGCTTCCTTGTCTGTATTGCCTGGACAGGGTCTCTTCTTCTCTCTGCACGTAGCTGTTTGGCAGTAAGTAGTCGACGTGGGCCCGTTCAACCTAACGCTGTCGGTCTGATGACGGTATACTGTCTGTACTTAGTATACGAGGAAATCGTGATGTTTGTTTTGAGTACGCGGCGGAGACGGGGAAGACCAAAACACAACAGCCCGTGGGACAGTACAGATCCACGAATAAGAAACAGCCTTCTAAGGCTAGTGAGCACATTTGTTAGGCTACCTTTTTGAGGGACGCAAATAAAGTTGGACCAAGAAACAGCGTTCACCGGGGAGCGCTATCATATCGTACTCTTGATCCGATATACTAGCCCACGCTTAAGGCTACACAAGGACGATATCGTTGTGTCTCAATCAAATTATGAGGCTTGCTCAGAGTACGTATAGTAGTAGGAGGAGTTGATGTGGTTGTCGGGCCCATACTATATGTAGGATTGTAGCTTATAGGTTGTGTGTATGGTTATGGGCTGCAAAAATACAATAATATCAAGCTCAAGCCGGAAGTAGGCATACAGAAGGGAGTAGATTCGATGTAGAGGGCTCTTTTGTTTCTGTGTTTTTTTCTTCTGTCGGAGTGCTTATTTATGAGTGATCAATGTTGAAGTCCATGCTACACATTGTTAAGGATGGGAAGGACAGCTTTTCTGCCTATATAGAGTGGGGATGGAAACGAGTGTAATGATTTACCGGTAGCGCTTTGGGAGTTTGAAGGCAGGTCGTTGCGACGCATCTTTAGGTGTAGGGTGGGGTGTATCGATCTTTTCATGAAGAAGCGTGACATAATTTTGATGAATTCATCACTACTTACTTGGTTAGCTTTTATATGAAAGGCACACAACAAGAACACTGTCGTCACCCTTTTAGACTTGATTGGTGAAACGTCTCGGTGAGGAGTAGACGGTAACGGGGCGTTCATACCGCGAACTGCATTATTATTGGTACGAGTTTGTCAAGTATTCAGGGGATGATTGATAACTATATGTGAATGGTACTATGATATTAATACTACTATGATTGAAATCATAAGAGTTGCACAATGTCAGATGGCAAACGGAATAATGACAACGATAATAATACTACTGTAATAATAACGATAATAGACATAGGAGGAAGTCAGACTTTGCGCATAGGTTTCCTTTGTTTCCATGGTTTTCTGCTTTCGGGAATGTTATGAGTGATCAACGTTGAAGCTCATGACACACATTGCCGGATGACAAATATGATAATAATAGTGATGACAATAATAATACAAATCAGCCCTGTCCGGGTTGCAACGCAAGGAGTCCTGCGGCACTGGTGCTTGGCGCTCACGCTTCTCGTAAGCGATTGATAAAACGCCCAAGTTATCGTGGTTTTAGTCGCCGTCTCGGGGTCCCCAGGGGATTGACAACCCCCTCCCCCCCCCCCCGGTGGCACATTTGGTACAACAGCTTGTTAAAAAATGGCGCCGACGGAATGACTCGCCGCCCCCCCCCCGGCTCGGGGGCGTATCACACAGTACATAATAAGCCCATAATAAGCCCAACGAATACGAAAAATCACCTCTAGATCAAGAACATGATAACGAATAGGAAAAAAAAACACCTAGAACAAGAACACGATAATGAATAGGGAAACTCACCTAGAACAAGAACATTATAACGAATAGGAAGAATCCCCTAGAACAAGAAGAACATGATAAGGCTCTCACGTTTGGGAGGAGAGCTAGCTAAGAAACTCGGAATAAGAAATCGTGTTGTGAGCGGCGAACTCTGCACCAAATCCTATGTCATACTATTACGGAGGACCGTAGTAAAAAGTAAAAAGGATACAACACTCTTGGTAAAAATAAATAAACGTATAGGCTTTTATGCAAAGATGTCGGTTGTCAGACTTTGAACCCCTTGACAGACAACAATCCACCAAACACCTCGACAGACAGTCTTGACAAAGAAAAATCAGGGGACATTAAAAAAAAAATCCCTGGTTTTCAAAAACGCCGTACAAAATCACTGAAAACTTCAATGTTTTTGTTTTTTGTACACAACACTGCAGGTCAACCTGACTTTCTTCTAGAAAAACGAGGGGTTTCCACATGAGTTCTGGAGGAATTATTATACCGGAGATAGGGGACATTTTGGCTTGACAACGCCAAAAGGCCTTGACAGACAACCTTGACGCTTGACAAACTTGACACTTGACCGTCAACCGACATCTTTGCTTTTGTGTGTACCATAATAGGTCCTATTTACTATGCCCCCCCGTAATAGTCTATGCCCAATGTTGAACAAGGCAACGGTGGTATCACGAAAAGGCTCTACTCTGTAAAATGCTCGCTCAGATTGGAGGCGTTTCATTGTAGGGAGCCCCGCACATTCTGCTCAGTACACACAGTAGAACAGCATGCAACATGCGCGCACGGACTTGATATATATATATACATATATATATATATATTCCATTCCATTTATTATCTTCGCCCTTTCTATTATCTCTCCCACTTTAGTCGTAACTAAGATCCGGGGCCGCTACTGCAAGTAGGCTTTTCTCCTCCGTCCCCGCTACGGTACGTGCCTCGCAATTTTTATCCCGAGAAGATTTCAGCACTTTCTTCCCTCGTCGACTCTCTCGCCGAGTTGTGCTCATGTATAATATCGAATCGCAGAGAGGCGTGTTGCGGTAGAGATAGCAAATTTTGGCCGAAACTGTTTTCTGAATGACAGGTAGTTCTCCTTAACCCATTCAGGACTGGAAACAAAAAATGCCCCACACTAATTCCAAGTAGTTTTGTCCCCAAATTGGCGTGGAACCACTTCTTAAGGGGTTAATCCAAAACCGTCGAAATGTCATTCTTGTGTTGCAATATTTTTCTCATACTTATGTACTGTAGATGTTTCATACCCTTTTAGAACTGTAGTCCCGTTATGGGGACAAACCACTCTAATTCTAAGTAATTTGTCCCCAAAACGGGACTGCAGTTCTAAAAGGGCATGCTACGATAGAGGTGCACCATGTTTTTTTTCTGAGCTCCTCGCTTAAGGAGCGTCATACCTCACCGAAAAAAATATTTTGGAGGGAAATAAAACGTGCTGCCGGATGAGAAATCTCATGACCGAAGTGTACTCTGAAACATTATTCGTCACACAAAAATGAAAGCCCGACGAATTTTGGCTAAGGAGCCCGATCGTTCAGAAAACGATCCAGCCAAAACGTGCTACCTCTACCGTAGCACGCGTCTAAGTTAATCAGGTACAACAGCAGTAGTGGCACTTTTAGTTTTCTCCGAAATCAGACCTTGGGTGAGGTATAAGTCGAGCTCCTCAAGCGAGACCACCCTCAGATAAAAAAATACATGGTGGGTAGCATGCTACGATAATAGACGCGTGCTGCGGTAGAGGTAGCACTTTTTGACCGAATCGTTTCCTGAACGATCCATTAAAAAAGGCTCCTTAACCCAAATTCGTCGGACTTTTCATTTTTTTTTTGTGACGAATAACGTTTCAGAGCATACTTCGGGGTCATGAGATTTCGCATCCGGCCGCACTTTTATTTTCCTCCAAAATCATGTTTTCGGTGAGGTATATATGACGCTCCTTAAGCGAGGAGCTCAGAAAAAAACATGGTGCACCCTCTACCTTAAGGCAGCACGCTACCGATAATAGAGGGGGCAATTTTTAACCGAAATGCTTTCTGAGTGGCCGGGCTCCTTAACCCCAGACCGCCGGGATTTAATTTCCGTGGTGCAATAATGTTCGTTGCATAATTAGGCCATGGAACTGTTCATCGGGTACGTATGTAGCACTTTTAGTTTCCTCCAAAATCAGTTTTTGACTTGCTATTAGTATGGAGCTCCTCAAGCGACCACCCTCAGACGGCAAAAACATGGTGCACCTGCATGCAGGCTACCGTAGCATGCGTCTAACCGCGACATGCATGCGTTGGCAACACCTCCATTCTTCCAGGTCACTCACTTGGCGAGGCCCCTATACCCCCCCCCCCCTGGTCAGACGCATGCTACGATAGAGGTTCGCCATGTTTTTTCTGAGCTCCTCACTTAAGGAGTGCCATATCTCACCGAAAAAAACGATTTTGGAGGAAAATAAAAGTGCTGCCGGATGAGAAATCTCATGACCGAAGTACTTCTGAAACTTCGTTCGTCACAAAAAATGAAAGTCCGACGAATTTGGGTTAAGGAGCCCGATCGTTCAGAAAACGATTCAGCCAAAAAGTGCTACCTCTACCGCAGCACGCGTCGTCATATGACTACGGCCGTGCACGACATGAGTACACCCCCCTCCCCCCCCCCACATGGCATTCCAACGATACTCTACTACTACTACTGTAGTATTATTAAGAACTGAAAGCATTATCCCATACTAATTACAAGTAGTTCGTCCCCAAATATATAGGACCGGTTCTTAAGGGGGCTAAGGAGCCCGGTAATCACAGTCATACATATGATTTGCCGTAAAATGAGAAAACAAAATAGTGCTGCCTCCAGTGCCTGCCGTATGATGGCACGCCTCACGCAGATCACCACGGAGTGCTTTGGGCCAACCGCGGTGGTAGGTAGCGCGAAGGAACGAGAACATTTTGTTATGTCAAGCCCACACCCTGGGCCAGCATCCCCATACCTCTCACTCTACTGTGTATAGTACACAGACGCCCTGGACTGTATGTTTTTTTTGTTTCGTACCTGTGGTTTATTTGCATCTACACTGGTCTGTACTTCGAACTACAAAACGCGAAAAAAATATACCAGCTCACGAAGTACTACAGTATATACCAGCTGTAGAACTTTATGCATGCGTAATGTTGCGGTATACATGCCCATAAGCAATACGCTAGCAGTAGCAGTAGTAGTAGTAGTAGTAGTAGTGGTAGTAGCAGGAGTAGTAGTAGTAGTAGTAGTAGTAGTAGTAGCAGTAGTAGTAGTAGTAGTAGTAGTAGTAGTAGTAGTAGTAGTAGTAGTAGTAGTAGTAGTAGCAGTAGTAGTAGTAGTAGTAGTAGTAGTAGTAGTAGTAGCAGTAGTAGTAGTAGCAGTAAGAAGAAAATAAGAAGAGTTCACGTCACGTTATTATGTTTGGGAAACACACACTGCTGTGACAAAAACAAAACACGTACGTGCGTACGCGTATCACGACATCGTCCACTGTGTAGACGTATAGGAACGCATGTGTGTGCAACACAGCACCGGTGATGCAACAGCAACGGTACTATTGATATAATGATCGTTGATAGTTTGCTCGAGCGGCCCAGCCGCCGCCGCCGCTGCCGCCACCACAGGACGAACCGCGACGGAGCGGATGGGCGACGGGGGTGTACTCACGTCGTGCACGGCCATATAGTCGTATGACCATAGACCCTCGCACCCCTACAATGTCGGGACGGCGCACGTTGGGTTTTCACCGACCAGGCAGGCATTGCTTGCACCATGGGCGGGGAGGGGGGTAGTCCGGAAGTGAAAGTACTAATCAATATAAAAAGGCACGGCTGACTACTGCTGCAGGAGAACGGGGGGTGCTGTAAGAAAAAGTAAAATAAAAACAGGCGCTCATTAGGGGTCTGGCCAACCCCTGAGTGTTATCGGCGGGAGGCTGTATTGATCCCAAATGTATACGTATTTGTGTTCGTTTATTATGGACAAACCATGATGAGCTGTACACTCAGTCAGCATTTATTTTTGTATTTTTTGCTGACTTCCGAGTACGTACGATATATGGCTTACTTAATGGTTTCTATATTTCTAAACGAACACGAAGGGGGTTGCCAGTGTCAAGAAGATAGAACAGCTGCATATATACATATGTATATATCGACGAGTTGGACGACTCCACGACTGAACGCGTATAATAGTAGTACATGCTACCCGTACGGCATACCTGGTATATATGTACTGTATATGCATAACAGCCTTTCTATAGTTAACACTTGGTATTGGTGTGCAAATATTTGGCGCTCTAGAAATAAGAGAACTGTTTATTATGTAGACTATACTACCACCGTATCATACCGGTATGCTCTACGGCTCTACTATTATACCTGGTGTCGGTTGTTGTGCAGTAGTCTAAAGAGCGATGTCACCAGTTGCAATGCTCACACTACAAAAACATCGACGGCGTATTATTACTACTACTATTTATTGTACTGTCGGCGTGCATTTGCTTTTCGAATAAGAATCGTAAAACCACAAGATTCTTAGCAACTACCACCACAAGCAACAGCAAGACGGCGACAATGGCAACGACAGCAAAAATGACAACATGGGCACTGAACATCGTCACCGACAACTGAAGAAAGAACAACCGAGGAGGTGACGAAAAGTCTATTTGCCGCCGCCCTTCTCTGCCTAATATATCGGCACGGACACTGGGTGTACTGGATGTCTACGGGTAGAAAGGAAGGTTTAATGTGAAGAACACACACACATAATATAGCGTGTCCGTCCTGGCTGGATGAAAACTAATCATGGTCTTGAATAAGAGTGGATTAATTCCTGTCCCTCTCGTATAGCATAAATAGTTAATCCATACTATAGTTTCAAGTCATTTACGAATTAATTCCATCCACGCTCCTTTATACCACTATATTTACTGTAACTATAAAATAATTAATACATTTGTTTGAGTTATAGTATATTGTTTCACAGGGTGTTTTAAATGAAACATTTTCAACATATATATAGCACAGGTCTACTACGACTAAAAAGGCGTGTATGTGCATGTTTCGCAGTACATGTGCAGCGTACTACGAAGTATGGACCCATGAAAAATGAAATCGATGTACTACTCGTCTATTGTGCAGTAGAAAAATGTCATAGAAATACAATAACGTATGATATATAGAATATACTCATTCATATAATATATATTACCATATAATATATGTATGCATATATATTATGACCACTCTGGCCGAAAAAGTAATACCCGTTTGGTGTCTGATGTAAAAAAAAACACCCTTATATTGCCGTACCAGATACCGCAGGCAACCTACTATGTTATACTGTCTGTACCTGGTAGGCAACATTGTATAGTACCTACTTATACAGCTGTAGTACAAAGTTATGAAAACAGTCTATGCACCCAGGGTGTTTTTTGTTTTTAATAATACCTGGTACTACAGTAGCTTTTCTCGCGGCTCTCACCTCCCGCCAGGGATGCCGTATTCTGCCCCACTTCGCACCCCAAGAAGGTCAAAGAAGACCTATCGCGTGCGGCAACGACGCCGCCAACCTCCCCTCGCCCGCCGGTCAGGGACAGACCCTCCAGATGCAGAGCCGACGCGTTCACCACGAACAGCGACGCCATTCCGCCCCCGTCGATCGCCGCCGAGCTCCCGGAGCCCTTGATCTTTAGCGACGTGCCGTTCGTGAGCTGTAGTGGTTGATTCATGCGGACGGCCCCCTGCCACTCCACCTCGAAGACGGCCCCGGGGCTGCTGCGGATCAGGTTGTTCCTGAGCTGATTTGCCTCTTCCGTGGATGAGACTACTACTGCTACTACTGCCACTGCTGCTCTTGCCGCTGCTCCTGCGGCTGCTGCTGCTGCTGTTTTTGCTGCTGCTCCTGCTGCTCCTGTTGCTGCTGCTGCTTCTGCTGTCGTTGCTGCTGCTGCTGCTGCTGCTGCATGTGGCGATGAAGCCGTCGCTGTCGCGATGGCCTCGGTGGTGGTGGCGGCAGCAGCAGCGGTGGTGATGCTGGTGGCATCGACACCGCCTGAAGGGGGAAGCAACAGAGCTCGTGTTTTACCCCTCCCGACCCCTGCAGCAGCAGCAAGAGGAGGAGGAGGAGAAAGAGCCAGCAACAGCAGCAGACCAACAATACATGCATGTTTGGTGTTATGGTTGCTCGAGCGCAACATCGTTGGGACCCGACGCCGTCCCCCCCGCCGCCGCCGCCGCCGCCGCCGCCACCGCCACCGCCGGTACTACCACCACCGCCGCGACAAAATTTTAGCCCTCCCTCCTGCGGAAGAGATTTCGCCGCTGCCGTAAAAGGTTGTCCTCTTTTCCTCCTGTGCCGGGGATGATTGAGCCGGCCAGGTATTATAGAGGATGAGAGCTATAGCCGAAACTTTCGGTCAGCACATATTATCGGGGTGTGTATCCTCTGTGACTCTTCTTCTTCTTCTCCTCCTTCTTAGCTGGGCCTGGCTCCCCACTGATGATATGGTTCCAGTTGTTGCGCACACAGCAGCAGCAGCAGCAGTGACCGCGGCGTAGAAGAGAGAGAGAGAGAGAGGGGTGGGACGGAAAAATCGAGGGGAGGGGTCCGGAGTTCTCTGCAGCTTGTCGAAATAAATATATGCGTTGATGGGGTTATTATGTGCATGCGGGGTGCTATAATAATATTGGCAAAAAATGGCTTGAAGATCCCTGGGAGGGTGTTCACAAAACAAATGGTGGAACAACAACCACGGCAGTCAAAAGAGAAGGAGAAGGAGGAGGAGGAGGAGATGTGGGAGAGGGGAAAATGGGGGGAAATAATGGAAGGAAAACACGGAGATAATAAAGGGAAAGAGGAAAACGCACCGCTCGTCCTCTCTCACAGGAAAGGAGATCATAATAAGTGAGAGGGCTTGATTGCTCGAATTGATCACAGTTAATTGGAATTGATGACAAGCGCGAACGCTTTTTTCCTCTATTTTGTTTCAAGTAAATTCGACAAGATGTTATTGAGCGATATGCTAGTAAGGCCACCTTGTTGTATATCATACGTACTGCAAAGAATGCCAGTCAATAATGCCGTAGTATATATGATACTGCCGTATGAATCATAATGGGTGATTTTGATATGATAGATGCATCGAATCGCTGCCAGACAGCCTATCTACCTACACAGGGTAACTTCGTGTTCCTTCGTCCAGCCGCGGACGCCTCATCTATTTATAAAACTTGAAAAACAAAACAAAACAAAAAAAGTGTGAGATCAAGGATTTCTTTGAAACTCATATTATTTGCAAGCTGTGCGTGATACGTTATTAGTTATGTCTGCAGCATACGCACACACATATGTATATACCTTGAGTACATACACTCACTCGTACATTACTTACGTAATGATCGATCTCAAACCTCAATAACGGGGTCGCCAGGAGGCCAGGACGAGCTTCCCAGCGAAGGCAAGGCGGGGAAGGATGCTGTAGCAGCACTTTTGGCTGGGGGGGGGGGGGGGGGGGGGGGGGGGGGGTACTCATCATGTCATGCATGGCCGTATACGTAGTCGTATGGCGGTAAAACCTTCGCACGCCTACAACGCCGGCATGGGGCACGTGACGCGACTCACTACGAGTAGTGTCTGTCTGCAGCATACGTACACATGTATGTGTACTTGTTTTAAATTATTGATATCTCTAACTCCAAATACGGGGTCGACACAGGAGGCCAGGACGAGCACCAGGGGGGGGGGGCACTGCCTTGTCATGGCATGGGCCACAGTCGTTTATGACACATATGACCCTCGCACCCCTGAACAATGCCCGGAACGGAGGGCACCATTCATTTGGGGGGGTGTTACTCATGTAGTGTAATGCGCCGTAGTCGTGGGGGGGGGGGGGGGGCAGACTTATAGACAAATGGCTTGGGGATGGAGCCTGGATGCTGCTTAGAGCGCAAATACATCATGGGGTTCGTAGATAGTAATATTATGCCGTATGACAAGGCCATACATAAAGGGCAACATGAAGAGTATGTGTATGGCAAATCGACCCTAGGCTGGAGGTTGAGAGCAAGGAGGGCTACAGAGGGTGAGGAGTAGGTCGGTGCGCGGTAAGCCGGAAGGAGGGATAAGAGACTTGCAAGGGTCTTCCTTGTTGTAATTTCCCTGGATAACCTGTCTGTTGTATTTAGCTGTTAATACAATGCATTTTTTGTGGTTTTCCTAGCTTTTCTTATTTCTTCTTTCGGGCAGAGGGGGGGGTGTTTAAGAGTGATTAACGTTGAAGCTCATATGCTGCTCATTGCTTATCGGATGGAATACGCCATCATAATAATATGATACTGGGTAACGAATATCGATAATTAAGGTTATTGATGCGCTGCACGTTGTGTCGCATGGCAAGCATGGCAATACAATGTAGAATGCAAACACATGCCGTGAGCGTTGCTTGCGTATGTCCATGAACTAAAGCCGCTACGTATGTATATATATGTCAATTGGCCTTGACACGTCGACCCGTATATACTGAAAAAAAAAAAAAAAAAAACACAGCTGTGAGATCGAGGATTTAATCGAAACTCATGTTTGCAAGCTGAGTGGGATACTTCGATCGCGCGAACTACGTACGGGTTTTGAGGGGAACAAAATCTGACATATATATGCGGAACGCAAGGAAGGTCACATACATACGGTGTACTTCCTGGATGTGTTGCAGTAGAGCCGTAGAGATCCAGCCCAGGCCTGATGCTGGGGTTTATGTCCGGTCGACCTGAATACCCCGCTGGTTCAAGGGCGGAGAATGTTAGGCGGCTCAGTTTGGGGAGGCCAATGGTCAACCTTTTACCAGTAACACCCAGCATATTAATACCTTAAGCTGGGTACTCGGTCGGAGGGGAGATATAACAACAAGCTTAATGAAAATTCATGCAAATAAAGGGAAGCAAAACAAGCTCGCTACGTACGGTGTCTACGTGTATGTATGTGTGTATGTATGTTTGTGAAGGTTTCGTCTTTTTTCGAGCGTATCTATATCTTCGTACGAGCACTTTTAGGCAAAATGCTGAGTCCGCCGACACGGGACAGTAGCCTTCACCGCACCACTGAATTATTATCTAGGATAAAGTATGGAAATCGGGGAATATTTTATTATATACCTTTTAGTGTGGTCGACCAATTTTTCAAAACAAAAAAAAAACGCCTGATTTTTTCGAGACAAAGCTCATAAGGGTCGGGGCGGGGACGGGGTTGGGGTTAGGGTTAGGGTTAGGGTTAGGGTTAGGGTTAGGGCCTAAAGTAGTGTTTTCGGCGTTTTTCTAAATATTCGGTCTCATAACACTGGAACCACACGCGGGCCACAACCAAGTCCCCGATTTCTATACTGTATCCTATATAATAATTCAGAATTGCGGTAAAGGCGACTCACACGGGAAGCCTGTCCGGACACGCTGGTCGGGGTTTGAGCTCGATCCGAGCACTGTAGTAGCTCGCGTGGCAGGCGCTCAATGTTTCTCCTATTTTCGCCGTGACCGTGCCTGGCTTCCCCCCCTGCATTGTAGTATTAGTCATCCGTCAGAATAAAAAATTGTTGACTGATGATGAGCTAGATATCCTGCAATCAATTGGCATTGTGATTACGGTGTGGATATTGTATTATTACTCAGTATTGCATGAATTTGCCACTTGACAGTTGTGCAGCGCTTGTGGGTATGAATAATGCTCCAGGATTAGAGTGACCTCGATCGATAAATAAGAGACTTTGATGGACACTTTAATATGCATACAGCAGCATAGATTGTTGGCGGACGGTGTCCATCTGTGGCATTGTGGTGGATGTGCTATTCCAGAGGCTTGTTTATGGCGCGAGCCGCCGTTAGGCGTGGTCTTCAGCTTCTCTCAGAAGAAGTGCGTATGATGTTGCAAAGAAGGCTCTCGCTAGGCCAAGATGGAGTCCAAAGAAAATATCAGACAGAGCTGAGAAGCTTCGTTGTGAGGTTGGTGGGCGCAATCAGCTTCAACGTGCTCGGCTCTACGGCTAGATGTACTTAACCGGGTCATTGTACCGACCGACCCACCGCAACGTTTCTCGGATGCTTGCTCGTGACCGTTTCACATATCACGTACTGTTCTCAAGAACGCTACGCTTCCAGACTTTCGACGTCGAACAGGTCACGGATGCCCGCATATTTTTTAATAATATTCCTGTTTGTATTTCGCCGCATATCCATGGCTGTGCTGATACCAAGTTCTATTCGTCACCCTTAGTTCAATATAGTACTCCATGCTACTAAGTAATGGCAATCGATAGATAGGTACATACACCTGCTATTATACCTGCTACTAGAACACGACATTGTTCCCGATCAGCGACTCAGTAGGCTACTGGTTACTGCTGCTGTAGCAAAGTACCCACATCAACACGACCCCTCGATGGAGGTAACAGAGTCAAAATTACTATTAGCCATCGAAACTAGTTTCTCGGTCAACGTGGTCTAACCTAACGTACTCATGCTTGATATTTACGGCAACTGACTACGTCATATCATAACACCCTTAATGTACTGTTGCTATATCGACAACTCCAACTGCTGTTACTTTGTACTTTACGTTTCTGCATATTTACGTGTGGAACCCGTTGCTATGTCGCAGCAAAGGTCCATTACACCTTCGCCGCGCCGCAACAACGTCAACCGTTCCTGGATTACAGCTAACGCAACAACTACTACGCGTACCCTGGCAACGTAAAGGCGGAATGTTTTGACAGATTTGAAGCAAAGGCGAGCATACAATTCCCCCCCCCAACACATCACAGACAGGACTTGGAACCCGCGCGGGTCTCATTATACATTTGTATTTGACATAAAAGGCATACTCGATACAATATAACTCCGTACGCTTAATACTTCGACACCGTTATCGACTGCAGGTTTTATTTTCGAAATGATACCGGTCGAACAGCAGTCTTAACTATCGTACTTCGCTCCTGAAACACATTCCATACTGCCAGGGTGTTTTACTGCCCAAAGGGTGGATGAACAGTTGAAGACAGGTTTGTGTCGGAGAGAGGCAACGTGTATTACCGGGGGGGAAAATGCAACTGCATCTCAAGAACCAAAACAATATGACTTCGATGGTCAGTTTGTTGACAATGAAACTAGCAGGCTACCACGTTTCTGCCCGCCCCGCACTAAAACAACGTATGGCACTGCAACGAAACAAATATTGCCATTAACATGGTGCGACCCTAGGCGATGAATATGTCCTCTTCCCGGTCATCTCGGTGATGCAGCGGCCCCAGAAACAATGTCCCAGCAGCCCCAACCAATGAAGATGTTCAGGGACTCCAGAAGCAATACTCCAGCAGCCGCCCAGCGACCCCAGAAGCGGTGTTGCAGCAATCCTCAACCCATGACGATGCCATAATCCCCGACGATTTTATCCCCCGGTGATCCCAAACAATATTGATGCTGTGGACCGACCCCGAAAGACTCTTCGGCGATCCCACGATGATACTGTTGCGGTGACTCCGGAAGCTCCGGCAGCCCCATCGAACAGGAGTGCCATGGCAACTCCGAATTTTGTATTTTCGGCAAATCCTACAGGCTTATGTTTGCAGCAGTCCCGGAACTGTCTTCCCGACGACCCCACGTTAAGGACGCCCCTGGTGGTGATTAGACCTCGGCGGCTCCTGCTATTTTAGATGATAGCACTGTGTTCCGATCCCGTAGGACGTTTCTCCGGCGATCCCTTCAACTACATCCGCGATTTCGACGACGACGTTGCGGCAATCCTACGATGAGCGACCCTGGGCGATACGAATCTCCAGCGGTCCACGCGACGACATGATGATGATGATGACGATGATGGCGATCCCAGGCAATGACTATGTTGCTCCGGGGATTCATGCGCTCTTAAACTGGATAACGCCGTCGAAGCCGCTGTCGAACTTGGTAACCGGCTCTTCGTCGTTATTTGCGCCGATTCTTCTTCTTGTTTTTGACAGGCACGACGAGGCCGCTCTTGTACGAGCTCGTTCGTTCTCCCGCATTTCCCGTATCCTCGGTCAGCTTAGGTTCGCTTGCCCTCACGACAAACCCCCTCGTGGCGTTGATGATGTTGCCGGTGACGTTGCTCGTACTCGAAACTCGAACGCTATGTCTTATGCAGCAGAACAGTCCACCGGTGTAACCGTAGCACGACGATCCTGAAAATATTGCAGCAGGTAGGCCCCTGTAGAGATACAAGTATGTGGCAGTAGCACAGCAGTACCTCTAGCCGATGATGACCTTGGTAGCTCTGAATGGAGGCCGGCCTTGTTCTTCGTAGCATCAGGTCCTCGTAGATGACGATGATCAACGAAGTTCTGCGGAGAACCTCACAGCAGAACCTCGTATCAATTGTATGCACGAGTACGTCGTAGCCGCTCGGAACTCAGGCGTAGTCCTTTTACTGGACTTACCCGATGAACCGCAGCGAAGCGCCTAACTCGCCGAGGCTCATAACCTGTTGACGGACGGCGCCCGCTTGTGGCACTGTCGTGGACGTCCTATTAAATAGTCCGGAGGCTTGGCGCGAGCGGCATATTAGACGTACTCTTCAGCTTCTCCCAGAAGAAGTGTATGATGTTGCAAAGAAGGCTCTCTCTGGGCCAAGATGAGGTCGAAATTAAATATCAGACAGAGTTGAGAAGATGGGTTATGAGGTTGGTGGGCGCAACCAACTTCGACGCGCTCGGCTCTACGGCTAGATGTTCTCAACCGGGTCGTTGTACTCACCGACGCACAGCAGCGTTCCTCGAATGCTTGCTAGTGACCATCCCACAGTACGTACTGACCACTTGTTCTCAAAGAACGCTACGCTCCCAGACGTTCAACGTCGAACAGCTGTTAGATGTCCCGTTTTATTATTGTACTGTTCCTGTTCGTATCTCGTCGTATATCCATGGCTGTACTGATATGATACCAAGAATATTCGTACGTACACGACTGAGCGCACCCTTACTTTAATAGACGCCATGCTACTGATTATCGACTAGATAGATAGACTGGTACATACACCTACTATTATACCTGCTACTGTATTACGACATTGTTCCCGATCAGTGACTCAGTAGGCTCCTGTTCACTGCTGTCGAAGAAAATTACCTAGATCTACATACACACAACTATAAATCAAGTAGTGGTGTGTGTACAGGGTGCTGTCAGTGACTGCGGCGTTGCTTCGAAACGCTTCGCGTTTTTAGCACTCTATTTTGCGCCTCTGCCTGCCAGTATAAAAATAAAACCTCAAGTACTAATAACACCATGCTAGTTATACGTAACACTGTAGCCATCCATTGCAGCTTACTAGGTATACGCATGCATACACATGAATACCAGGTACTAGATACGAACATCAAGCATAAGTACCTGCCTCGTATCTAACATACTGTAGTACTATCTTATCAATAATATCAATGAGTACCAGGAATAGGTATAATAAGTTGTGGAATAGTCTTCTAGTGTGTTGGCACTATACTGATAGCAACTTTGTTTTGTAGTGATAGCGAAGTAGTAGTGGGTATACCTGGTAGTACAGAGTAGTTATATCAACCAAAGCAGCAGTAGTTGTAACAATAGTAGTGGTATGTGGTATATAGTAGCAGCAGAAGAGGTAGGATGCCGCGGCGACGGGGCCGCAAGAAAGAACGGGAAATCCATTGTACATAAATCGAACGGTGTTACGGGGCCGTGGCCGAAGTTCTCTTTTACTTCGAAGTATGTACCGACGATAGTTATGCGTCGGGCGAGGGGGGTCTACCACAGTATTTGTATTATTTCATTCACTTCCATGGAAGTGAAACATTACTACCATGAATTTTATGTTGACTCTCATGGAAGTAATATTTTACTTCCGTGAAAGTAAAGTTACTTCCATGAAATAATTTTATTTCATGGAAGTAACTTGATTCTCAGGGAACTAAATTTAGTAAATGTATTTCCATGCAAATTTACTTCCATGAAAGTTGTTTTTTGCACTTTTAAGGAAGCTAAAAATTACTTCCATGAAAGTAATAGAAGAATCATGGAATGCATGGACTTATGTGGAACCTTTTATGAAAGTTAACCGTATTTATTTCCATGGAATAAAAAAGGCTTCCATGGTTCCGTGAAAGTTTCCGTTTGAAGAGGGCCTTCGGCCACTAGACAGGTCTAGGTTGGTTCAACGCTGCGTGCTTTACGGTTTTCAATATCCCGTTTGTAATTGGTCCACGTTTTGGTAATCGGGATGGGCCCACTTTGGGTGGGACAGTGTACCAACTGGGAGCAGGGGGTGAATTAAAACCCTCGCTTCCAAATGTTCTTCCATGGAAGTAGAAAAACAATATTTCTATTTCTTTCACATGGAAGTAAGAAAACTTCCATGGACTTCCATGAAAGTAAACAAACGTCCGTTTTACTTCCATGGAAGTAAAAAATAACTTTCGTGGAAGTAAAGTATACTCCCACGGAAGTAAAAATTATTTCGTGGAAGAAAAATTTACTTCCATGAAAGTAAAAACAAAAATCGTGGAAAATTCCATGAAAGTAAACAAAACTTTCGTGATTTTTTTCATGGAAGTAAACTCAAAAGTAAAAAAAGGTGGTAGATCGGGCGAGGAGAGTGCTGAAGTGCCGAGCGCCAGGATTTAGAACGAGGAAGAAAATGGGCTTTCCGAATTATTCCTGAGCGGAGGGTCTATTCATTTGGGCAGGGGTCAAGCTTATTTTCGGAAACTCCCTACTGAGATAGTAGGGGTGAGGGGGAGCTTTCATGTCCTGTGGGAAACCAGAAAAGGCCGCAAAAAAGCACGCACCACCTGGTACGTTTCAGTGCCACCGAAAGATGAGACATCTCAAACCATATGCCTACCGGTCACGTGTCCACCTGTCCCATGTATAGATCGTCCACCTCGCGCTTCGTGCCTTGCTAATCAGTCGGCACCTGTTTCAACGACCGGAACACTGGAAACCTGTGGGGATCTGGTGTTCTGAGGCACTAGTCTGGTCAAAACTCGACGCACACCCGAATTAACTCACGCCAACAAGATGAGACTTGGTCTTGGAAGTATCGATCTGGCCTATACACGACGGCCCGAGGGATCAAGCCGTTTCAACAAGATTTCACGGTAGCACTGTAGTATATAGTACTAGCAGCATAGTTGTAGTAAGCTTGGGGTATGCAGATATATCGCCGGCTTTCGGGTACAGCCAACCAGCCCCCTTCGAGTCATTGCCACCTCGGAATTCGTGGGCCTCAAGGAGCACGTGGTGCCAACGTGCCCCTGTTGTATGCTGTGCGTATAGACACGTGGGACGCAATACTACGACACCGAGCTGGGGCGCATCTAGGTAAGCCAGCATCAGCCGCTTCTTCGCGCGATATCTCGAACTCTGAAGCCGCTTGGACTCTCCCATCACCTTAAACGTGTGGGGAGTCTTCCGCTGCTCATGGAAACCCAAAGATGGACATAGCTATCCGGACAGGGGGTCTTTGAGACGCCCCATCCTCTTCCACAGTCCCGTGACAAGTTGGCAATCCTCGACATTGCCCACGCTGAGCCGCAAGCGCGGGACGTGTTAGGTAGATTACAAGTGGTCGTATTCGTAAAATAGAGGACCTTATGTGTGCGTATCGTCTAAACAAGCAGTGCTGTGGTGGTATACACCAAGGAGTTACTACTACGCAGCACAGTTTCTACTATCACCAAGCAGGGTACTAAAATTTACAGTAGGTAGTGTGATTCACCCCAAGCAGGGTGAGGTGGGCTTCAGCCTGGAGGTATTAGCATGCGCGCGAAGGGCAGTATGGAGGGGCATGCTGTACGCCGACGACCGACGACACGGCCGAAGCCGACGAAAGGACTAGCCGAGATTATGACAGCCCCTGTGAGATAGCCTTCGAAGCAGCACCGCCCCCACGGTATTGGAGACTCAGACCACACTGTTACGAGCACCGCACCATACATCCCGGACCCTCTCTATCGTCCGTCATGAAAGCAACAGGCAACAGACGAGTTGGACGCAGACAATCCATTTATTATGCACGGGCGGCGTTGTCCACGTAGTAAGTAAGCGCCGAGCCCTGGCTTGAGAGACCAATTGACGGACCTGATTGGTCTATAGTCGTGACTCAGTCGATTCAAGCGACAGTTAATGGGACGACCGCCCAGCCCTTCACGAAGGGTACGCATGCGAAAGACTGAGGAGAGGCGATTGAAAACCCCTGTTGCTCGTGTGTGTGTGTGAAAAAAATGGACTATCGCAGATCCACCACACTATATTTTGACGTTTTCGTGCTCGTGAACGGAATAAGATTCCATGGAAGTAGTTGGAAGCTTCCACGAACTTCCACGGAAGTAGATGGAAGCTTCAATAGAAGCAGGTGGAATGGAACATTTCAGAGTTGGTCGAAGTGGAAGTTTCGATGTCTTCCATCGAAATGAATCCTCCACGACCATATTCGGTGGAAGCTTCAAGCCTCCACGAGCTTCCGTATGCCCCCATATACTACTTCCACCTATTCCCACAAGGTTCAAAAACCTCCAGCAGCGTCCACATGAGCCCGCCGAAACCCGCTGCTTTCGCGAGCTTCCAGAGAAGAACCCCATAAACTTCCACAAGACTCTGATACATCCAATAACTTCCATACCTGGTATGAGTTTAACGACTTTCATCTTACTTCTGGAACCACGCTACGTGCAATAGCGTCCACATATATTTTAATCGATTTCCACCACGAGCTTCCACATATGTATGTCATGGACATCCCGTTGACTCCCATCTACTCCCATTGACTTCCATCGATTTTCATTGATTTTCGCGAGTTTTCGTGTAGACTGCCACGAGCTTACATTGTGTTTAATTCGACGTCTACGAGGCGGTTCCATATCGACTTCCACCGACTTCCGCTATAACTTCCATGAGCTTCCGTATAGACTTTCCAATCGACTTTCACGAGCCTCCGTATCGATATCCCATTGACTTTTCCAACCACACTTCTTCCATGTATTTCTATAGAATTTTCCATTGGCTTCCACGAGCTTCCATATATACTACTTAATTCAATCGACTTCCACGAGATTATTTGTAGACTGCCACCAATTTCAACCGACTTCTCCCATCCACTACGTTGATACATATTTCCACCGACTGCCACCGACTTCCACGAGCTTCCAAGCGGACTGTAAAAAGAGCGCCGAATTGAAATTCGCGAACTGCAGCACTAACTGCAATAAACACCATTGTCTACGGTTTGCGCTTCGCGCTCTCGGCCTCCGGCGGCTCCTGCCGAGAGGGCTCACGATGTTTTTGGATCGTTAGCTGTGGAAGCAGGGTGCCAAATGTGATCAGGTCCGGGAGGGACCAGGGTGAGAGGGTGGTGTGGGGATGATCCCACCAAAACAATGCAGTAGGTGTGGTCTATTGGAGTTGATCCGACAGCGTGTGATTGACTCCTAAACATTAAAATACTGATTGATGGAAATAGTACTGTAGACGTACTATATTTAGTTAGAAGTAGACGAAGAAAGCAGTTGGTTGATTTCATGGAAGCTGCTGCGACTTCTTTCATGAAAAACTTTGATAGCACGCTTGCAAAGAAGCTGGAAGTACATGTGGAAGCTCCTATGGAAGAAGGTGGAAGTAGATGGAAGCTTCCATGGGAAGTATAGATGGAGGCTTACCCCGTGGAGGAAGGAGATGGAAAAGCTATGCTTCCATGGAAGGAAGTGAAGATTTTAATCCCATCTACGAACTGTACTTTCATCTACTACCCTTCCGCCATCTACTTGCATCCATTTCATGGGAGCTTCCATCACCCTCGAGAAGACACACTACTATATGCGAGAGCATTAAAGCAACCATTGCCTGGTAGACGGCGGCTCTTATTTACTCGGCGGGGAGGGGGGGGAGGCCTACTCATTTGTTGCTTGCCTGTGAGTCCTTTGACCATTGACCTCGCACCCCTTTTTCGAGACGGGGGGGGGGGGGGGGGGGGTGGCGCACTCATGTGTTACTTGCCTCGGTCATTTGACCATTGACCACGCATCCGTTTCGAGACGGAGCACCCCGTCCTATACTCCTAATGATAGAGACAACTCCAACTGGGGGGGGGGGGGGCGTTATCGAGGAGGTGCGATTACCTAGGCGGCGAGTGATGACGATCGCGACGATTTCCGGCGGGGCGAGGGATCAGGCCAACCACGCACCGAAGAACGGGCACCACACTGCAGTCTGCCAGTTTTGTAAGTGGACACGGCGTCCAAGTGTCGTGAGCCCACGGAACCCCCATGTGGTTGGTGTGCGGAGTGGAGACGGCGCTGCTGTGAACCACTCAGTACTCAGTACCCAGTACTGTTCTTTAGGGTTAACCCTAACCCTTGTGTATCCTTTCCCTGCTAAGTGTACGTGTTCTTTAGGATTCTCTGATGGCTCTAGCACTTTTGTTTTGTGACCACGGGCCGTGATCTTGCTAGATCAGACTATAGGGATTAGCAACTGAAACGAGTTTAATGTGAAGAAAAACAACAAACAACAACTGTTACTGACTGGGGGTTTTTCGAAGCAGCCAAACGATTCATGGACAGGTCGCACAGATTGGAGACGGACAGACAGCAGTAGGAGGAGAAGCCGGTTGCGACACTCTCATCATCAATCAGGGAAAACCATGGGTGGGTGTGGCGTGGGAGGGAGGGGGGAGAGGGAGGGAGGGAGCAACCTTAGAGACACCGTCTGTCGTTGTTTGGTGAGAGCAACCGAAGGAAAAACGGGAGACCGTGTAGCAATAAGGTGCCACTTCGGTTTATTTGAAATATTAATATTCGTTTTTTTGTTTTTTTGTTTTTTTGTGTTGTCTGCTATTATAGTTGTCTGTTTTTCGTACGTATCCAACCAATCACAAAAAAACACACACAGCAAAACATATCGTAGCAGTACGATAGGATATACGTTTGTGGCATGCGCAAGGTGAAAATCGTAAAGTCTCTTGTCGCGTAGTACCGTAGTATACTAGTAGCAGCTGTCAGCAGCGAGCATTCTGTGCCGCCAGTTACCGGTAACCTGTACATAGTTACGTGCGTGGAGCGCACCACCCGCGGATCAGATAGGCCCTCTGGCCGGTAGTATTATTCTTCTTACATAGCGGTTCGTGCAATAATAACCCGACTTTGACCCGACAGCAAAACAACAGCAGTAAAACGCAAAATAAAAAGAGAACAATACGAACAATGGCAAATATGAATATGGAAATTGCCCATAATCCAATCGCCACATCGATTATCGACGAAATGTTCAATTTTGTTTTTCCCAAAAACTATAAACCGGAAAAAACGGGGAAAAAACGGGAAAAAAACGGGAAAAAAACAAGCGATCAAAACAAACGTCGAATATGCGATTATACGCGACGAATTTGAATGTGAATGTCGAATACCAACTGTAGTACTCGTATGATACGTCGAATGTCATAAATGAAATGTGAAAATATCCAAAAACGATTTAGCTTCGTATGATATGAATGATACGCATTTAAGGCAAAAACAAAATTACGGCGCGGCCAGTTTGTTTTGCTTCCCACTGCGGCACTGCTCGACCACAGACCGGCCTCGGGAGCGCATGCTGTGAGGGCTGATGAGGGGCATCAAGATGTGGAGATGGTGGGGCTGTCTAGCAGGAGGCCTGGAGCTGGCTATGGTGGTGGAGGGAGACTGGTGGCAGCCCGGTCCAGGCGTCAACTGGGATGTGGGTGGGCCTGTTCTTGATTTTGGTTTGAATTCTGTCTAATCTGCCAAGGGTCGTAGATCCTTGCAGTCACGAGTGAGTGTACGCGTTCACAGGGCAAGCTCACAGGACATAGGTCGAGCAAAGCAACGCAAAGAGGCTTGGCTGTGTACAACACAAAGAGCTCAAGCTAGCGAGGGATGCCTCGAGCTTCGGGTCACGGCCGCAAGAATCTTCGAGCACCCCTCGTTTGTGTATACTGCTGTACGAGAACGTCTTATTTTTTCCGACGTAGTATGTGGCGACCCAGGAGAAGTTGCTTCGAGGAATTGCTTGACGACCCCTATGCTGTGGAGATAGGTATATACACGTTTCAGAACTCACGAACATGCTGGCTCGGGCTGGCAAAACGGCACACCTCTCGTGCCTTCTTGCTCTGTAGGGAGCAGCAGTAATAGCACAGCAGGGCTGGCCGAATCTACACTGCTGCTGCTGCGGCTTCTGCTGCGTGTTCGTTGTACTCGTACCCTCATCCGTGCGAGTAATAGTGCCGAAGCTTTCACCAGGTATCATATCACACGATATGGGATACCCGATACGTATCATACCAAGTTTCGTGTTGAGAATTTGGTTCAATCTCGGCCGCGCTGCCCAAAATCTCTTGAATCAGCAATTTCAGCTCTAAAATCAAGTGTTTTTTGTCTACTCTATGGAACAACAGCGTCGTAGGCGATACTGAACACGAGTAACAACTTATTAGGCTATTGGTGCATTTCAATCTCCCGAGCTGTCAACAGCAGACAGACACATCATACCATACCCGGCGGCGATGGAGTCATGAGTCATGTACTTCGTACGCAAGCCCCGCGGGCGGGATTACTACAGCAGCAACAACAGCAGCAGCAGCAGCGGCAGCACCCGTCCGTAGCGTATTGCCGGTGATTGCATATGCATAATACGTGGTGGTCTTTCATGTCGCCATGTCGTGATAGCAAGTGGCCCGGCTTGGAGACAAAGAAAGCCGAACCGAACAAGGTTCCTCGCGCGAGGCAGGGAAATGAAATGTGAAACTATCATACTCTTGGTGTGTGATGAAACCTGGGTTCGTTTTTTTCTAATTCGCAACCAACATGCGTCCAGCACATTCATTATACTCGCGTACCTAACACGTATGATACGAGTACGTACGATTAGCGTGTACGACTGTGTACGATGCTATTTAGTTTCATGTCTGCTGCTGCTGCTGCTTGTGGTGGCTGGTGGTGGCGGTGGTGGCGGTGGTGGCGGCGGTGATGGTGGTGTGCTAACTTCTTTTAAAAGTACGGGTCCGTCTACACAGTCTATTAAATACAACAAACAGCAGTATGTTACTGCCGCTACCTTACGGCATGTCTCTAAATTTAAGTACCGTTTGTGTCTAATATTCATACACAAACGGTCATTAAATTTAGGGACAGAGTACGTGGTGTGGTGGTGTCTTATATGTACGGCTGAGGAAGTAATCATGTCCGCAGCAGCAACAACAGCAGCAGCAGCAGCAGCAGCAGCAATCGGCCCACTATTACGTAGGGCAATCGATTCGCGTGGCTCGCCGCCGCACCACACAGCTTTTTATGAACTCTTATGTATGTCGTATCAGCTCTTTTTTATCCCCGCCGCCGCCGCCTGTATGCACTCGTACTGCATTGGAAGTTAGTATCTCTGTGTCGTGTGGTTCAGTTAACGCAGAGCTTGTATCCATCTCCCTACGTACGATGAAGACTCGGCAGGGACACTGGGTGTGCTGGATGTCGACGGGTATATATGAGGCTCGTAAATATGTAGAAATTACCGTTTAATGTGAAGAACACACACATACAGTGGGGGTCCCCCAATAAGGCGGTCCAAGTAAGGCGGTATCCCGGTATAAGGCGGTCAAAATCGCTTGGCGCGACCGGGGAATAGCACTCATAACCTGGAATGAATAAGGCGGCTTCCCTCTATAAGGCGGTCATACCTGGAATGAATAAGGCGGCTTCCCTCTATAAGGCGGTCACATTGCTCTGGCACACCACCACCGCCTTATTGGGGGACCCCTGCTGTATCGTATGATACGGACACCTGTTCTCTTTTTCTTTGATTCAGCAGTTTTTCCGACAACAGCTTCGTACGTCGTTACCAATATGTCCCGAAATATAAGAACTATTTTGATTGAATTTTAATGTATCAATTTTTCTTATATTTAGAGACAGAATGGTACGTATTAAGTTTTTGCCATTGTTGAATGCTTGTTATTAATAGTGAATACGTATGATAGTATGATAGTGATGCTGGTATGCTGGTGTTAACCATGGGTCCGAATAAGAATATGTGCGTACCCCCGCCAACAGGCACATTATGTACGTACCTTCAGAACGTTTTACGTACAGTAGTGGGTACCTCGATTCAAGAGCGCCTAAGAATAAGAACATTCGGGTCAAATCGGTATGTCTCGCCTCTACTAATAGAATAAGACACCTATTCATATTATTTTAAGAAACAGGAAATCTGGGCTGGGTTTCTTATTTGAGAGAGGGTGCTTTCTACATTAACTCCAAGATATTGACTCCCGCATTTCTTACGTTACTCTAAAATCTCAGCCTGGTTTTCTTATTATACTGTTTCTTATTAGTTACCAGGTGGGTGTCTTGCACTGTACTACGGGCTACCTGGTGTATATTGACCACTAGCACTCTGTCCCGAATTGTAAGAATCTTTTCATTGAATATTGATGCATAAAATGTGCTAATATTTCGGGACAGAGTGGTACAGATAAGAGCAAGGTGTAGTTGAGAGTTGAGAGCGCTTGTTTTATACCGGTACTGTCACGCAGGCAGCGCTCTTGAATCGGGGTACCCACGTACCCACTGTAGTACCACTGCACGTACCTCTTGAGCTGCACTCACGCTTTTGGGTGCAAACTACTTGGAATTGAGGTGACCTTACTTATCGTAGGGTTGGCATACAACAACAACAACAACAACAACAACAACAACAACAACAACAGCAACAACAACAACAACAACAGCAACAGCAAGAACAAAAATCATCACGATTTTGAATCATGAATATTTATTATTTCCAAGCAAGATCACATCAACTTGGCCAAGGGTATGCGCGGATCTGAATCCCAGATACCCCACTACCCCCCCCCTCTATATTGGAGGGAAGAACCGGACCGTTGTGATCCCAAAAAAACAAGAAGTCAACTTTTTTTTAATTACCCCCCCCCACCAGCGAAGAAAAAATAGGGGGGGTCTGTTAAAACCAAGTTAAAAAAAGGGAACAAAAAACGAAAAAAAAATGGTTATCGCTCATTTCGTCCTGTGATCACAGCGATCCGGTTTGTTTTTCATTCTGACCTTCCTACGAGTGTGGTGTCGTTTTCTCTTTTTTTTTTACGCCCTTGACTTGGCCTTGATTTTTTTTGTAGCTACTACAGTTGTAGGTACTATTAATAGGCGCCACCAATAAGGGTATGCGTTTTAGAATGCCCATGATATAATGTACCAGGTATATAAACAAAACATGCATTTATTTTAGTGGACGAATAAATGGTATGGGTTTCGGTATCGCTTTACTAAAATTCCATCAAAAATATACATCTAGGTTTTAGTATGCTCTACTATTAGTAAACGCCGTGCAGCTAAATAACCAATGACGATTAAAATCAAGCGAAAAAAAAAACACTCCCCTCATCAAATCAAGCCCGTTTTTTTTGTCGATTCCCGACCCTAGCCGTTGCATGGGCTCAATCAAGACAGTAGAAGACTACCAGCACAGCAGTACAAGATCCTCTTCCAACTCGCCGGCCTTCCACCCAGTGCCACACCCTGCTCGCTCACACCCACGAGTAGAGCCCCCCGGACCATTACGGGGGGTGGTGATAGTAAATAGCACAGACGGTACACACAAAAAATCAACATATTTACCTGTTTTTATGATTTATAACAACATTTGGTCCTATTTACTATGGTCCCCGGTAATAGATGGTCGTCTTCCTTTTTTTCTCTACCCTTTCCAACTCCTGTCTCTCCAGTTCAACCAACACCAACTATAGTAACTCGTACTGTCACCAAGTTGGGGAGCATTCCCCCCATCCCCTCTGCTAATAACGCCAACGTATCATTACCGTGATGAGGTGCTCTAGGGCTATAAAATGGCTTAGAGATACTACTGTAGTACAGAGGTCCAAAGCCTTGTGCCGCCCTAAGATGTTCTCGTGTCCTGAAGTTTCCTTGGTAGATCAGATAGGCAGTAGCACCGAGGCTTCGTAAGCCCATAGGAATGTTCTGAGTATCAGTACGCAGAACATTCCTTAAAAAAGACGAGAGAACCCGTAAAAACTAGCTTCTAGATTACCACACGACTGGTATTACCCGTTGGACAGGATAGACGATCACTCAGGAATAGCTACGTAAGTTTCATCGGAAAGCTTCCTAAGTTACTGGTACGGGAGACCATTGGCTGGTAGCCCCGGTGGGCTAGCAGGTAACCACGAAGCCTGTTAAAGTCAAGATCGTGAGTTCGAGCCCCCCCGAGTGCATGCTCGTAGGGACTTTCTCTCGCAAAACAAATATCTTGACTAGCGGAAAGCGCGAGAGCGTGAGTTAGCAAAAATCGATGAAAATCGACGAGCGTTGGGAAGGCTGAGCCCTCTGCGCTATAAAAATTAAGGCAAGAACCGTAGTGGGGGAGGAGGGAGAGGAGCCTACTTTGTGACCTCGGATCTGAGTTGCGACTAGGGAGGGAGAAAGACAGAAGTGCGAAGATAATGTATGGGATGGAAAAAAAAAGAAGTAAATAGGACCAATTATTGTTAATAAAAATAGGTAAATATATAGGTTTTTGTCTAAACCGGAGGTGCTATTTACTATGGTCCCCCGTAACATGGCTACCCGACTAACGGGCTGTTAGTGGGAGAGCTATCGTAACCACCCGAATAGCGGGTGATTAGTGAGAGCAAGAGGCTCTGCTGCCTTTTAAGCAGGGCCTCGCCCATCCTCACACTCTTCCGGTTCACCCCTCAAGGCTCTCTATCCCAGCTTAGCCTTTAGTCTCGGTCATCAGGGGTTTCATATAGAATAAGAGGTCTCCTATACTGAAGAGAAGCTGTGATCCCAAGCCAGCAGCCTTAATCCCTGCGCCCCTTCCATTAGACTATACCTCGAGCATCTCCACACTTGGCGTCGTCGGCAGGTCTCGAGCATCTCCACTATACCTCTCCACAAACCCCAGATTCCTTGTTCGTTCAATCTTCCACTTCGTTTTCTTGTGTGGTCGTGTGTTTGTTTCGTTTGCATCGTCCCCAAGTGCGGCCCCATTTGCAAGCGCCTTGTGCCATATGTCGGTCAATTGCTGGAATTGTATGGGCTCGGAAGACCGGTAATTACCTCAATTTACGCAGTTTAAATAGGTAATTGGTCCGTTTTCGTATTTCTTAGGCTGGCGTTCGTCAAGGGGATACTCCGTGTCTCACCCGATTTTATCACATTGTCAGGACACCGGTATATACTGCAACACATTCAGGAAGTGTACACCGTATATATGTGGCCTCACTTGAGTTCCACAGATGGCAGATTTTGTTCCCCTCAAAACCCGTAGTTCGCGCGATCGAAGTATCCCACTCAGCTTGCAAAGATGAGCTTCGATAAAATGCTCGATCTCACAGCTGTGTGTGTGTTTTGTTTTCAATAATAGTACGAGTAGCTGGATGGCTGTTTCGGGCGAGTGTCATGACACCGGTGTATAATCATAGTAAAGGCTGGATGGCTGACCTGACTGAACTTTTATTTTTGGGCAAAGGGTTATTTCGAGGAGCCAACTAATTGTTTTTCGGTAGATATTGTGAATAACTGTCACAACTTGTAACTGTGGTTGATCGCATGCCTGGCTGGTACCAGGTATCTTACTCATGTAAAGATACCACACCATGGGCTGATATCATGACTTATTAGATCATGTACTTATGTATCTCATCTCTTGCCGCTGTGAGGGGTTGTGGTGAAGGATCTGCAGAGTACCGATCCAACGCGAGAGATATTCTGTGCTACGTACTGTAGATCATGATGTAGACAATACGGCCCCCACTCGGCTTCAAACATGAGTTAGATCATACAAATCATACAGATCATGTAGATCATGCAGACCA
The DNA here is from genome assembly GCA_008828725.1 of Saccharina japonica. Lineage (NCBI taxonomy): Eukaryota > Phaeophyceae > Laminariales > Laminariaceae > Saccharina > Saccharina japonica. The sequence goes on along the minus strand of MEHQ01001828.1, from coordinate 1,195,911 downwards.
TACAGATCACACAGATCATACAGATCTTATAGATCATGCAGATCATATAGGTCATACAGATCACACAGATCATACAGATCATACAGATCAGGAATGTTTCTGCCCCAAGATGTAGATCATGAAGATGTGGGAATCGATGACCTGTCGGAGGTGTTGAGAGACAGATACGACATAACGGTTGACGGTCTGGTTTTGGCTCATCGAGAGCTTCTCGCCAAGGGTATTGACGTCGTCCCGTCAATGTTCTTGACGTCGTCCCGTCGAGGTCTTTGACGGCTTCCCGTCATGGGGCAAGAGTACCGTCGACCTATGTACATGTTTGGTTACAAGTGGCTGGGCGGCGGCGGCGGGGGGGCGGGTGGTGGTGGCGGCGGCGGTGGCGGCGGCGGTGGCGGCGGCGGTGGAGGTGGGGAATACCTCGGGCCTTTTTTTTCCATGTGAAGGTGCAAGACATATACGTACGGTCGATCAGTGTCAGGGCGCCCGACCGTATCGTACGCAAATATACGCGGTTGCTGAACTAGACTTATTGTACCGGACACCTATCATACATACATATATACACAGATAGACACACGCTCCCTGACTGAATTCTGCAGCCTCAGATTGTGTTGTCCTCATAAACGGGATGTACATCCTGTATGAGGACATGTGAAACCCGTAAGTACGCACGATCGAAGTATCACACTCAGCTTAAAAATTTGAGTTTCGACGAAATCCTCGACCTCACAGCTGTTTTTTTTTTTTAATTTTAGTAAATACTACCAGGTAGTATATATATATTCCTGGTATTAATATTTCGGGGAACGTAATAATCAGGACGAGAAGGGATGAGTAAACGCATTGGAATACATAGGTGTTAGTGTATGTGATGGGTCCTGATTACAATTTTACGGGGGGGGGCAACGCAATACAATACAATACAATACAATACGATGCAACATTTAAGGTAGGTTGTTCGTGGTATGGGGGGGTATAATTAATTAATTTAGCAAATGAGGGAGAAGAATAACAACAACATGTTTTAAGTAGGTTGTTCATGGTAAGGGGGGGTATAAATAATTAATTTAGCGAATGAGGGAGAAGAATATAGGACATATGTACGGTAAACACAAAAACCTATATATGCACCTATTTTTACTAACAAACGTTGGTGTAGTGTCGCTGGCTTTCGTTAAAACGGTGACTAAAAAAAGCGATGATCACGAGATCGTCACCTTTTTGCTGGCCGAGGACGAAGGAGAAGTGGAGCCCGCCAGTGCGGGGTCCCACAAAACTGTGACCGGAGACGTCTCCAGCCACCGGTTCTAAATCGTTCAGTTTGTCGGCGGAAATTTGATATGGTCGTGGAGGCAGTGCCGTGTGCAACCTGGGGTTGTATGGAGGAGCATCGAGTCAGCTTGAGGGGAGAGGTCTACGCTTAGCGGACCTCTAACGCCCTCAGATCCGGTCTGGCCGGATCTTTGGTGCTTGACTTTGTGATGTCTCCGTCCATGCGTACGTGTTCTGAGATCTACGATAGATACGTCTAACCCTCACCGTCACATTGGTCCTATTAACTACCTGGTAGTGTTTACTATGGTCCCCCGTGATAGCCCTGGCGTAATAGTAGGAAACAGGAAAGCTGGTCTACACTAACCTCAGCACAAGGACTCCCCAATTTCTTAATTATCCCTGCTAAGCTCAGCCTGCCTTTTCTTAGCGCGTGTTTTCTTAGCATATACCCAAAAAAGGTACCCGGTAGGCTACGATAGCATACGTAGGTGTCCTGTACTATTAATGAGTGTATAGGTAAAAGTATATAGCTCATTGTTCGTCGAGTAACCTACTGAAAATAGCGCTGAGCTGGCACCGGGGTGTTATCGTTTTTCGGCGCTCATTTTCTCGACATCGTTTACCCCTTAAGAACTGGTCCCACGAATTTGGGTCCAACGAATTTGGGGGAACCTACTTGGAATTAGTGTGGAACTTTTTTTTCAGTTTCGAATGGGTTAAGGGTGCTAATACAAGTCGAACATGATATTTTCGGAAGCCTCATCTCTACCAGCATCTTTCCGAAATTTAGCACCTTGCTCGGCTCGTAGTGGTAACTTTCGTGTTCTGCAAAAAAACGTGCGCTGAAAAACGATTGCAAACCCTCCCTCCCTCCCTGTGTGAGCTCAACGCTCTTTTGCCGTATATGCGGCGGCGGCGGCGGCGGCGGTGGCGGCGGCGGCGGCGGCAGCGGCGGCGGTGGCTGTGACTGTAGACTGGTTGATTGGTGTGTTCCGTTTTCCTGGGCCCCGCCCGCGCCAGTGGGTGCTGCTGCATCACTCTGCGGCGTATGAAAGAAACGTTCGAACGGGTCGGTCTCATGACGCACCCGGGAGACCTACAGGGTAGCCTCACTGCTTGTTACGGCGTGGCATGCGTATCTGTCAGCTGTCAAATCACCGACGCCTGCTGCTGCTGCTGCTGCTGCTGCCGCTGCTGCTGCTGGTGCTTGTTTATTGGCGATGCAGGCAGCCAGCTCTCGCGGCGTACAGCGTATTTTTTATATCGCTTAAAAGTATGTTATTACGGTGGACCATTTAGTAAATAGGACCCAATATTGTTATTAATAGTACAAATAGGTCAATATATACCAAGTAGGTTTTTGTGTGTACCGTAAGTCCTCTTTACTATGATCCCCTTGTAAGAGTACTGCACTATACAGAAACCCAAATCTGACACACTAATTCCAAGTGTTTTGTCCCCAACATCGGGAGTGCGGTCCCACTTGAAGGGTTGTCGAATCAATTCGATGCGAGTCGGACGAGGGAAAGAAAGGGCTGAAGTCGTCTCGCGATAAAAAAATCAAGGTACGAACCGTAGAGGGGAGGAGGGAATAGCGCTTACTTTGTGACCCCGGATCTGAGTTACGCCTAGGGGGGAGAGATAAAGGAAGGGCGAAGATAAATAGATGCGATGGAAAAAAAACAAGAAAAAACGGGGTTAGCTCTTTCCTGCCAGTCTCAGTCTGTTTCCCGAATTCCCGGCGGTGTTGGGTTATTTCCTCTTTTTTTCGCTCTGCGTCGCTCTTTTCGATGTTGCCGTTCACACCTCCCGTTGTCTCGCATTGATCGATCTCTTGCTGATGTACATGCGCTGAACATAGCTCCAGGGTATGCTCTAGTACGCGGGAGGTCGTGGGCCGCCGCGTCTGGGAAACATGTATGGGATCGATAATTAAAAAGAAGACGTATGAATACTGTGGTGTCATACCCCTACGTAGCACTAATCGCGGCATGGAGGACCGAGACCCTCCGTACGAGACGAGTACTACCAATACAGCAGTGGGTACCCCCGACTTGAAGAGAGGGGCGACGCAGGCAGAAAATGTATTTCTCGTGATATAACTATGATGCCTAGCCTTGTCTCTTACGCACAGCAGGAAGATACATAGTTTTGGTGTAGGCGGGTCCAGCCGATTTTGGCCTCTCTTCAAACCCTTTTTGGTACCTACTGCACTGCTATACATAAACACATCTATTTGACTCTAATTCCAAGTAATTTCCCCCTTAAAACGGGAGCGCGGTCCCACTTTAAGGGCCTAAATTTTGAGCTACTACGGAGGACCATAGTAAACAGGACCAAATATTGTTAGTAAAAATATGTAAATATATAGGTTTTTGTGTACCATAGGTCCTATTATATAGGTTTTTGTGTCTACCATAGGTCCTATTTGCTATGGTCTCCCGTAATAGGTTACTATGGTCTCCCGTAATATTTTCTTGGCGTGCGTGCCCTCTCTTGAGTCGGGGTACCCACGTACCCACTGCTGTACCGCGAACGCAACCCCACCCCCTCGTCTCTGCTAGCTCCATATAGGGATTACGCCGCCATGAAGGGGCCACGTGCACTCCAGGGCACATAGAGGCCACAGCATGGGGTTCGCACGTTCGAAGCCTTGGGTCGCCAATCCCCCCCCTCGCTCCCTCCCTCCCTCCCTCCCTGGTTGAGGCCGTTGCGAGAGACAAACCGTCCCTAGGGTTATCTTCTCCTCTCTCGCCCCTTCCGCGATGTCACGCAAGAGCGAGCACAACAACCGCGGGTTACGAAAAAAATGGCAGGATTTGCTTTTCCACTGGAGATTGTTTTTGGTTCTGGGTTGGAAGGGTACACATACCGGACATATATCACGATTTAGATTATCGATTAGTAGATCCTACCACGTATTTTGTTTTAACGTGATGTGGTGGTGTGCAAGAGACTCGAATTGTACAGGTCCCACCCGGCGTACCAATAATCGCAGGAGCCGCGCCGTACAGATTCCACCCGCGGGCGAAAAATGTCTAGATCTTGTAATATTTGATGGTATAAATCAGGAACATATTATCTACCGCGGCAGATGTATGATGAAATCAGGACCTGTTCTGTCTGCCCCACGCGTAAAAAGGTCGGACAATCGAGCTCGGCGAGGTGACCGCGCTGTATATAAAGCTCGGCCAAGTGTTTCGGCAACGCTTGAGCCTAGCCTAGCCTAGCTTAGCCTAGCCCACCCTAGCCGCTCCGCCGTTCCGCCCCGGGACCAACTGGACGGCGGGTTTGAAGGGTCCCCGGATAGGGCTCCTGTCGTCGCTGAACGAGAGACCCCTCTCAGCCGTTCGAAAAATCGCTCGTTGTTCGTTAGGTGTGGTGCGGACGAGGCTGTCGGAGGCTTGCCCAGGGTGTTATTTGTTTTGGCAGCGCGCTGTCCACGCGCCGTGGATGTGTCCGTAGTAGAGCTTACCAAGATATTTAGAGAAAAATGGCAGACGAACGCTAATGTGTGTACCGAGAAGAAGAATGAAGACTGGCCCCCCACGATAAAAAAAGTTGATGGACCGTTTTGGGGATAGGGTTTGGATTACGGTTACTGGTAGCTATATTTGTGTCATACACAGTGGCCCTCAACCATGTGCTCGGATATCTCAACCATTTTCGTCGGATAAGTGGTGGCTACACCCTCGAATGTGTATACGAAGTATACTCGATGTATACCCTCTGGTATATATCATACGAAGTATATAACTACTTGTAACTGTAAACTAGTTTGGACTGGTCGGTGTTACTTGTCGGTTACTTGCCCTGTGGCTACATACGACGTACGAGTAGACTCTGGGTACGAGGAACTAGCGGACGCCTGCTGCTGCTGCTGCTGCTGCTGCTGCTGCGTTTTCCCTTTTCAGCTTGCGGCACTCAACCACAAACCCGAAGGAGAACCTTGTGTGCCTTGTATATACGTGTGGGACCAGAACCGCCCTCGGTCATGGCGTGCAATATCGTACGTGCTGCAAGCCTCCTGTCTTGTCCGTGTGGCACATGTGCCGAGCCCGGCGGGCGAGCCACGCCCTCTCTCTCGCGCTCGAGTGAAGGCAAGGCAACGCAACGTGAGGCAAGCCAAGGCAACGTGAGGCAAGCCAAGGCAACGTAAGGCAAGCCAAGGCAACGTAAGGCAACGCAGGGCAAAAGAGGCGCTATAACGTTGCAGCCCGACAGGGCTTAGTGCCCGCGTGAGATTGAGGGTGGAGCGGCAGGAGCGGATGTCTCCGTCTACTCTATAGGCCCAACAGTTCAAATCGCGACGAAGAAACTCGTCAAGGGTTCGGCTTTGTACCGAGGGGAGTTCCTACGGTATACGTCCACGTCGACGGCCGATGCCACGCGCCTTTCACACAAAAATGCAAGCCGCCGCCGCCGTGATACGGTGAAACGACCAAACAAAGTGTTCCAGGTCCAACATCGAACCTTGAGTCGCTACTATGGGGAACCACGGTAATCAGGACTCATCACGTAGATAAAACCCATATATTCCAGTGCTTTTACTAAGAATAATTGGTCCTGATTTACTAGTACGTTCCCCCGTAACCCGTAATAGCAACGAGATCAACCGCCAATGGTTGTGCTCCTTTTTTTGTTTTCGAAAACATTTAAAAAACAAGGATACAGCAGCAGCAGCAGTGGCGTGTCTGTCTCCGTGAGGCTGCCCCTTTGCCTCTCGCAAAGAAGTGTCATGCGTGCCTTTTGCACGATCAGAGGCTGCCGCTGCCGCTGCCGCTGTCGCTGCTGTTAGTGGATGAACGTGCGCAAGTCCCACACTTCCCGGAGATGATTCCCCCGGGTGGTTTGTCCACCGCTATCTCCACACCTCCCTATCCTCTCGGGATCAGGTCGGGTCAACATACTCGCGCACCCGAGGTAGCAGCAGCTTGAGCCGTTGCTGCAACGGGAGCGACGGGTTCAATTGACCCACGACACATTTGTTTTATGTGAAAGTGTGGCGACCGTAAGCTGTGCCTTTACCAATCCGCCGGGGGATAGACCCAAAATAAGAAGTTGCCGCTGCTTCTGCTGTCGCTGCTTCTGCTGTCGCTGCTTTTGCTGCCCCTGTTGACGCTGCTGTTGTCCCTGCTGTTGCCCCTGCCGCTGCTGCGGCTGCTGTTGCCCCTGCCGCTGGTGCCGCCGCCGCCGCCGCTGCTGCTGCTGCTGCTGCTGCTGCTGCTGCTGTTGCTGTTGTCCCTGCCTCTGCTTTTGCGTCTGCTCTTGCCGCCGTTGCTGTAGCTGCTGCCAGCTGCACAGGCGGGGTGGTGGCTGACGCAATATTTGCAGGGGGGAGGGGGGAGGGTGAACCCGTGCTCTCCGAGAAGGCTAGAAACGCGATTCGATAGGTTGAACCTGGCAAGACTGGCTGAAAAGTATTACGGGCAACAAAACCAAGCCTGCACTCGGCAATCGGGCGCGCTCCGAAAGCTAGCTCCTGCGGACACCGCGCTGTGTGGTCCTGCCATTGTTAAGGACTGGAGGTGTACCCCGCCCCCGAAAGTCCGCCTGACAAATGGTCCTTAGTAGGGTGCAGCTCATCCTTCATGCGACTACTCGCCGAACACCTCACGGCGTTTCGCGCTTGGTGCGAGCAGTGTCTTCCTGATCGGTGAATCCTGACGTGCTCCGTCCCTGCATTGTAGGAATGCCAGTGTCTATGGTCATACGACTACGGCCTTGCAATGACATGAGCACCCCCCCCGCCCCCCTTCTCCACATCGACGAATAATCACTACATATTAGGCGCAAGCAGGGGACGAAACGCCCCCCTCCCCTCCCCCCGGAACGCTGCGTCACCATCATCGCACACCTGCACGGAAGAGCGCTGCAAAACCGTCACCTCCAGGGTCATTATAGTTCTGGCAACCCCTCTTGTGCCCGTTTCGTGTACTCTGGCGCGTGTGGCCGTTTTCTGGGCGTCGGCGACGAGCGAAAACCCGCGTGCCCGCTCGTATATTCGTTGCCCCCCCCTTGACTCGGAGAGCGTCGATGGCAACCCCTAGACTCTCAAAGCGCCCGTGGAGCCTTTCGGTCAGTGGAGCTTACTACCACCTACCAGTACGGTATTTAAAAACAAATGGTTGACACACGCACTGTGTACGAGATGAAGAGGGCTAGCCCCGAAACATTGGTTGATCAACCAGTGGCAGTAGGGTTAGGGGCTAGGGTTTGGTATGTTCGTAACGTAAACGGTGTCTTGCCAACCATCTTCTCGATGTATGTTGGTATGCTACCCCCCCCCGCGTTTTTCGGTTGCGATTTTGGTGAATCTATCTCGGAAGAGCATTTGTTGGTTCATCGCGGCCGTTGAGTGCTCTTCGTGTGGAGCCAGGTAGATGCCACAGCGCTTATTCCAACCCGCTACAAGCATTAAGCCAATGTCGGGGTGTCGCATTTGCTGAACTAGTCCAGCGCTGCGAGTCTAAACGAACGGCCATGATAACCTCCGATGGTTGGAGGTGGAAGGAGAGTCAGCCAACCCATCGCCACGGACAGTTACTCTCGCGCGCATGGTGCTTCTTGTGTGACTGACCAGCATGCCGTTCATTCGGAAGTGTTCTTCCGTGCCCTAGTTGCTGGGTGAGGGCGGAAGAGGCCAAAGGGGAGTGCTTGCTTCACGTGGCTCTTTGTAAGGGCTCCAAGGGGGGCGTACTCATGTGCTGCTTGCCTTACTCATGTGCTGCTTGCCTTGCTCATGTGCTGCTTGCCTTAGTCCTTTGACCATTGACCACGCACCCCTTGCGAGACGGAGCACGGTTCCTGCTCTCTAATAGAGACACCTCCAACCGTTGGGCGCTCATTACGCTGTTTCCATATATTACTAATAAAAACGTTTTGCTAAGCTTATCCCCCTTTCCTGTTTCGCCGCCTGTGGCCACCATCTACTCCCTCCACCAACTACCACTATTACGAGGGGACGATAGTAAATAGGACCTACGTTAAACACGAAAAACTATATATTTACCTATTTTTACTAGCGATATCTGGTCCTATTCACTACGGTCCCCCGTATTGGAGGTGTTACCCTTCTGCCGATTACTCGGATACTCACGAGTACTACCTGGCTTGCTAATATCCCGTCACGGGCACGGGGAGCACTCCGTACTTGCCGAGTATCCGGGCCCCAGGCACCCGGGTACCCGCCCGTTCAACGGGTACCCGGGAAAACACCCAAAACGGCCGTAAACACTCGCGAGTACTCGGGTATTTCTTCCCCAAAGTTGGCAGGTGCCCGTTTTAGACGGGTACTCGTCGGGTATCACCTCTAGTTGGCACTTGGTAAGCGAGGCGCTTCGTTTTTTTGTTGTGTGTGGTTTTTCATTCAGCTCGTTGGCGCTTCCGCAAAACAAAGCGCTCGGAGCCGTACACGCAGCCAGATTCTCCATCTTGCGCCTCGCGCCCAACAGTAACGCGCGCTGCCGATGCTGCCGAGGCTGTGCTCCCCCCTTCTAACGCGAGACTCTCGCCTTAAGACTAGGCCTGTCGGCATGTCTACGCGGCTAGGTACACTTAAACAGACGCGCAACGCGCGGAAGCGGCGCAAACAGCGAGTGGACCGACCGTCCTTCGGCGAATTCCATGATCCTATTTTTGTGTGCCTTGCGTGTTCGCGTGCATTTGTATGTAGCTTGTGCACGTCTTGTTTTTTGTTATTTATGTCTGTGTGTCCACGTACCTTTCCGTTTAGTGTCTGTGGTGTGTCTGTGTGTGTTCTTGTGTCTGTCTGCGTCTATCTACGCGTGTCTCCGTGTGTCTCCGTGTGTGTGTCTGTGCGTGAATATTAATTTATCTTGGTGGCACGGCAGTAGCAACGACGCACCCGGCAACTGGAATCACAATCGCGCACTGCGCTTCTTTTCGGGGGTGCCCTCGACGCTTGCCGGCAAGCGCACCCTGGGCTGTGTGTGCTGTTGCTGCAGGCTCGGCATCATCAGGCCTCCAATGTAACTCCACAACTTCCGAGCCCTTCGGCGACCCCGCTCTTCCCTCGTTTTTATGGTTGCCGTAAGGCTATGTCATGTTCTTCGTGTAACAGGACCTCAGCCTCTGCTCTTGCGCGCGGTGGTCCACGCGGGTGCTATTATCAAAACATTTATCTAGTAAGCGGCGCATACCGAAGCCCCCTCTGCTGTTTGTATGAAATACTTACAACGTCAGCCGTCGACGTAACGCCAACTAACTGAGGGTTTATCTCCAGATCGCCCACAATGAAAACAAACACCACGGGGGGGTGGGTCCTGGTACGTTGTAGTATGCAACTAACTCCCCGGGGACATCATCTTAGATGTACAGCAAAACGCGGTGTATCGTTCGACCCTCGCGTAACACTTTGACCGTTGTCCACCGTCCCGTGCGCTTCCACCCCCTCCTTCCGTGCCTGTGTGTGACCTATAGTGGAGGCTGGCGGGGTCTCCAAAAGCGACGACAGGAGTGGGAATGTACGACATCGACCTTTTCGGTAAGCCGACCCCGACGCGACGCGCCCCCGAGCCCTCTTGAGACGTATCGTACGATGTGGCCGAGCCTCTGGTTGTCAAGAACCGGTAGCGTACAGCAACGTGTGGTAAACGTGGCAGAGTAGTGGTCCCTGTACAGTTGTGGTTCGAAGATGTCGGGAGACAGGACTTTCAACCCTTGACAGACAGCAGCTTTGTATTCACATGCCGTGACTGACACCAAACTACTACCAGGTTTTAGTGTGGGTCACTTCGGCCCTACACCCTTGACAGCGCATGTTTTTTCCTCGGTTGACACGTCTCCTGACATCTTCGGTTGTGGTCGCTCTCTATAGTGCTAGTATGCGCCAGCCGACAATAGTGCTGGTATGCGCCAGCCGACGATAGTGCTGGTATGCGCCAGCCGACAATAATGCTGGTATGCGCCAGCCGACAATAGTGCTGGTATGCGCCGGCCGACAACACCGGCACTAAATAGCGGCAACCGGCACTACTACTCCGCACACTGCCACAGTGAGTCCCACCTATATGCCAAGCGATTCCACAGGCACTTTCGCCCCGGTGGTCTAACTGGTAGCCACGAAGCCTGTAGGCCCGGATGCCGAGGGTTCGATTCTCCCCATTGAGGTTTTTATTCTCAAATGACACCGTCTGTCGAGAGCGCATATTATAGCGTGGGTAAGCAAAATTCGACGCAAAGTCGACGAGGGAAGAAAGTGCTGAAACCTTCTCGCGATAAAAATGCAAGGCAAGAACCGTAGTGGGGGAGGAGGGAGAGGAGCCTACTTTGTGACCCTGGATCTGAGTTACGACTAGGGAGGGAGAAAGATGGAAGTGCGAAGATAATAAATGGGATGAACAAAAAACAAAACAATAGCGGGCGACCGGCACTATAGAGGGACCACTGCTATCGCGGGGGACCGCAGTAAATAGGACCTAGGGTACACACACAAAAACCTATATGTTTACCTATTTTTGCTATTACAGGGTGGGCTAATGTAGTATATAGGACCTACGGTACACACAAATACCTATATATTTACCTATTTTTACTCATAACATTTGGTTCTATTTACTATGGTCCTCTGTAACAACACTATTTGGTCCTATTTACTATGGTCCCCAGTAGTATATACGAGAGCCGGGTCAGAAGGGTGGGCTCTTTTCCGCATGGCGGAAGCCCACCAATTATCGTATATATATATAACACTCCGGGCTTAAATTGAAGGACCGATTTATCTTCATATTAATGTATACACGGTCCTTCTAGTTACGCCCATAGTAGAAGGGTGTTCGCGGAGAATTTGGTTGGGTTATGTTTTTTGTAGTCTGTTTCCTACCAGTTATGTAATAGCAATCTCAACCCACCGAAAATTAATTGATGTGGGAAAAAAGTGACAAACAGGACGTCTTTAACCTACAGGAAGTGTTGTTGGGGTTGGAGTGCTCGGTGGGTTGGTTAGCAAACGGAGAAACTTATGATTGGCTCGTCATAGCTGCAGGTTAGGATCTAGATGATCTATCTGTAGATGATCTATCTGTAGATGACCTATCTGTAGATGATCTATCTGTAGATGACCTATCTGTAGATGATCTATATGTAGATGATCAATCTGTAGATGATCTATCTGTAGATGATCTATCTGTGGATTATCTATCTGTAGACGATATATCTGTAGATGATATATCTGTAGATGATCTATCTGTAGATGATATATCTGTAGATGATCGATACGTAGATGATATATCTGTAGATGATCTATCTGTAGATGATATATCTGTAGATGATCTATCTGCGGATTATCTATCTGTAGATAATCTATCAGCAGATGATCTATCTGTTGATAATCTATCTATAGATGATATATCTGTAGATGATATATCTGCAGATGATCTGTCTGTCCGACGAGTGCAATGGCTTCACCAGCACACGCTTTTTCCGCGAGGCCTGGCGGCCAGTCACGGTTGGCCGATACACGGTTCACTCTATGTCGGCGGCTGTTGTTATCCTCGTTTCATAGTAACACTGCTTGGCCGCTTGTGGCAGGGCGTCCTCGGAGCAATCCATAACTCACGGCTCTCACGATGTGTCTTGCCACCCGCGGCGTAAGCCCGAAGACGTTCGAAGGACAGAAACCGGGCGTCGACGCTGCACTCAGCAGGGCGTATAGATACAAACTCCCATTCTTATGGTCTCTAGCGGGCGCGCACGCTCGGAAAAAAAAAGTGTTTATGAAATCGGCGAGATTCGAACTCCCGACCCACTCTTGGCGGTTATATACCGCTACCCTCTAAACCACTTGACCTATTCAGAACTGAAATCAATATCCTACACTAATTCCAATTAGTTTGTCCCCAAATTCGTGGGACCGGTTCTTAACCCTTTTTAGGACTGCAGTCCCGTTATGGGGACAAACCACTCTAATTCTAAGTAATATGTCTCCAAAACGGGACTCCAGTCCTATAACGGTTAAGGGGTTCGTCATTTATCCTCGTATAGCCCAGATCTATTACCTACCCTGGAATATTTGGATCGTTAAGTGGGGATAGGGGGGGGTCTGTCCGATGTTAAACCTTTGCATGTGTGTAGTTCTTCCGGCGCGTTGGTTGTCAAACTCTTTCAGGCGAGGTTGAGGTCCGTCACGTCGCGCTAAGCACAGGACAGAGGGGCAGCGTGGGATGCGAGACGTGCGTGTTTGTATTCGGAAGGGAAGTTTGTGTCATGCCCACGCTTCGTGCGCTCGTGTTTTGCTCGCTGTGCTTCGGCGTTTGTTCCGCAGCTGTTGCTTCCGCTCCTGGTCCCGCTGTTGGTCCTGCTGCTGCTCCTGGTCCTGCTGCTGTGCCTGCTTCTGCTGCTGCTGCTGCTGCTGCTGCTGCTGCTGCTGCTGCTGCTGCTGCTGCTGCTGCTGCTGCTGCTGCTCCTTCTGCTACTACAGCTGCTACTGTTGCTGCTGCTGCTGCTGCTCCTCCTTCTGCTACTGCAGCTGCTATTGCTGCTATTGCTGCCCGGTTTGTTGGCCCCCAAAAATAACACCTGCTCTCGTCCCGTTGCTCGTGCTACTGCTGTTTTTGCTGCTGTTGTTGCGCAGATGTGCCGCAGTCCGAGATGCAGGCCCTGCGCAAAGCGGGTATCTACGTCATCTGCTACTTCTCCGCCGGCACCTACGAGGTAACGCGGTAGTTTAGGGCCGGTCTTTTTCCGGAGATTATTTTGTTTCCGGGTTATTCTCGATTTCTGAATTTTGTACCAGGTATTAAATATTCGTCTTCTCGACCTTCGACAGTCTTTCTCGCCTCCTCTGCCCTGTTAGAGGTCGCCAAGGGCTGAACAATTAATCTCCCTGTGTTTAATACGGACAACCTACTTACGGCGGGCCGTAGTAAATAGGACCTGCAGCTCACTGAACACACATGTATTTCCCCTATTTTTGGTAACAATGTTTGGTTCTATTTACTATAGCCCCCCGTAATATCGGACAAGGGCAAGGCCAGCACTGAATCTGCCCTGAGAAAAAAACACCGCCAACACCGAGCCGAAACCGAACCGCACATGTAAACACCGTTGACCAATGAACAATCAGTAAACATACTGAAGGAAAACGCTTATTGGGTGCGCGGGCACCGACGACGGCGCCCCACCAATATTCGAACCAGTACCAAACCAACACGGAACCTAACACCGAACTTAACACCGAACAAACACCGAACAAACACCGAACCAACACCGCATCAAAACCGAACGAATACCGGACCAACACGGAATCAACACGGAACCAATAGCGAACTGACACCCGGTAGCCAGCCAACACCGATAAAAACCGAACCAACACCGGACCAAGACCGAAACAACACCGAAAAAACACCGAACGAGCACCGAACAAACACGGAACTAACACCGGACCAGCACCCGAAGCAACACCAAACCAACACCGAACCGACAACGGTCGTAACCGAACATTCGAACGCCGCCAGGAGTATCGAGAAGATGAGGACCAGTTTCCGCGCTCCGCCCTGGGGTTTCCAATCGAGGATGCGGAGGGAGAGTGGTGGGTGAACATCAACGACCAGGTGTGTCAAGCGTAGCGTCGGGGGAGGGGGGGGTGGGGGGGGTGTACTCATGTCGTGCACGGCCGTAGTCGTATGACCATAGACCCTCGCACCCTACAATGCCGGGACGGAGCACGTTGGGTTTTCACCAACCAGCAGACATTGCTGGAAGGAGGGGAGGGGGGGGTGGGGGGGGTGTACTTAATATGCATGCCTGGCCGTAGTCGTATGACTATAGACCCTCGCATCCCTACAATGCCGGGACGGAGCTTGTCAGGTTTTCACTGACCAGGCAGACATTGCTAGCACCAAGCGCAAAGCACCGTGAGCTGTCGAGCGGGTCGCATGGAGGGTGAGCTGCATCCTATTAATACCAAGAACCGCCTGTGAGGCGGACTTGCATTTGGACGACAGCCTCCAATGAATTGATTTGATTTATGGTGTGGCCACTTCCAGAGACAGCAATAATATCTGCCTCGTGGGTGCCTTACCATATACCATATACACACTACGTGAGACGATCACTGGCCTTGTGCGGAGTTGGGGTTTTTAAGCCCTTCATAGTTCCACCCTATGCCCCCTATACAAATGCCGACGTACGCGGAGACCCCCTCCTCCCTTCGCACCTCGTACCACACGCCACTCGAGCGACACACATATCTGCCTGCACACCTCCGCCGAAATAATACCACATAGAAGGCTCCCCTTCGGGATTGTGGTTGACTTGGAATACCAGGGTTGTCGCAAGCTGAGAAGGGAGAAGACAGCAGCAGGCGTTCGTTCCTCGTACTATTAATAGCAGCTACTCGTATACGTAGCCACCGGTGAGCACGAAGAACATGAAAAAAACTCAAAAACTCTACTTTGCGTTGCAAGGAACGGCAGGTTCGTAGGGTGCGTTTTTTAAGTTGATTTTAGTATGTACCTGTTTTTGGCCTCGAACGGACCAGGTGTACCTGGTTTTGGCCGCTGCCCTTAATTTAATCTCTGGTGTGGCCACTTCCTGAGACAGCAATGGGAGCACTACGTATCTGCCTCGCGGCTGCTTTACCATATACACACTACGTGGTACGATCATTCCCCTTGTGCGGAGCAAAGGTTCTCCACCCCGCACAAATGATCTAACTCGACCGCCAGCTTTGGTGACCGCCCAAAAAAACAAAACAAAAAAAACGGTACCCTGGTTGCCTAGCTCACGCAGTGAGAGGCGTGTTTTACAGGAAACGTTGTTGGTAGAGGGTGGTGGAAGAAGCTGCCGACGTTGTGGCACTCCAGCAGGTTTCGGGCGAGAGGAGCAGCGCGACGAACAACAGTAGTGGGACCAAAACCCGGCTGTATTTTTATTAATATTATTATAAGAGGTACACTCTGGGCGGCAGCCAGGGGGCGGTGGAAACCCGGGGATGCTTGGAATGCCGGCCCCGCTGTTTGAGCACCACACCAACGCCGTCCTACCCTCTCTTTCGTGGGAAATCATGTACTGAAGCCCATGCTGCCGTAAAGAAGCCGTGTAATCTGCATATTCTAGCCCCCAAGCTTCCTGGGCTTTCAAGGCAGATATATCCCTGATCTATATGATCTGTATGATCTGTATGATATGTATGATATGTATGATCTAGATCAACGTTGCCGTATGGAAGCCGTATACTCTGCGAAATCTATGCGATACCTCCATGTTTTCGGGGTTAGATATGTACTATACGTATCCCGCACAGCACACCATAACGACAGCATACAGTCTAGATGATAGATCTGTAGATAGATAGAAACGCCATCTGTTGGATACATGAACCCTTCCCGCCTCCTTCCTTCTCCGTTGGAACTCCCCCCCCCTTCTCGTTTTTTTTTTTCCGTGCGTTTTTCTCGCGTTTTTGGCAGGGCATCAAGACCGTGATGATGTCGAGACTGGACTTGGCGGTCACCAAGGGTTGCGATGGGGTGGAGCCCGACGCCATCGAGGTGCTGAGCAGTTTATTATTTTTTTGTTTCGTAACAGAGATCGATTCTGATTTCCTAAATGTTTCGACCGCGCCCAAAGAATAGGAACAACCCCTTTTTTTTATAAATCCCTAACTGTGAACGCGCCGAAAAACAGGAACCTCTTTTTGAAATCGCTGATTTCGCGGAGATCGATATTGCGATTTCCTGAACTTTTCGACCGCGCCCAAACAATAGGACCAACCCCTTTTCTAAATCGCTGTGAACGCGCCAAAAAACAGGAAGCTCTTTTCGAAATCGCTGGATATAATCAACCCTGCTGCGCGAGCGCCTATTTCGGGGGGCCGTAGTAAATATTACCGAATATTGTTACTAAAAATAGGCAAATATATAGGTTTTCGTGTGTACCGTAGGTGCTATTTACTATGGTTCTGCGTAATAGCGGCAGCTATACTCTTGTTTTTCATTGACCGTGTCGGGGAAGCGGTGGGAGAGAATGGTTGGTCGTCGTCTGCCATCTGGGTGGGTGGTTTCTACTTTTGGGAACGTGTTTGCGGGCGTACAAAGCAGATATTGGACAGGTCGCGATCTACTAGTAGATCATCTATCGCTCATCCACAGATCATCTATAGATCATCTATAGATCATCTGTAGATCATCTGTAGATGTAGATCCTAACGTGTGAGATGTTGTGGAGGACCTGTGTAGTACAGACCCAACCTAGGAAACATGTGCCAGATCATCCAGATGATAAGGCTTTCCCCCGGCAACATGAGCTAGATCATACAGATCATACAGATCATACAGATTATACAGATTATACAGCTCATGCAGATCGTACAGATCACACAGATCATACAGATCGTACAGATCAGGAGTACATCTGCTCTGAAAGATCTTCATCATTAAGTGGGGACCGATATATATATATATATATTTTTTTTTGTCCATCCCATTTATTATCTTCGCCCTTCCTTTCTCTCTCCTCCCTTGTCGTAACTCAGATCCGGGGTCACAAAGTAGGCTCCTCTCCCTCCTCCCCAACTACGGTTCTTGCCTTGCATTTTTATCGCGAGAAGACTTCAGCCTTTCCTTCCCTCGTCGACTCGCATCGAATTGTGCCTACCCACGCTACTATTAATTGGCGCTCTCAGCAGTTGATTCCGTTTTTGAGGAGCTGAATGATATAGGTCATGATCTATCTGGAGATGATCTATCTGTAGATGATATATATTTAGATCATCTATCTGTAGATGACCTATCTGTAGATGATATATCTGTAGATGATATATATATAGATGATCTATCCATCAGAGATGTGAAACGTTTGTGCGCGCCCTCCCCCCCCCCCCCCCCCCCCCCCCCCTCTCACCGTCCCTTCTCCGGACAGGTGTACAGTTACGGCGTGGACGTATCCGGCTGGGACATATCTGCTGATGATCAACTCACGTACAACAAATGGATCGCGGATCAGGTGCGGCCAAAGGAGCTGTTTCACATGATACCCCAGATACCACTCGGCGGTTTGCCTTTTATGATACGACAACTCTCCATTATCAGTCATATTGCCGGGTGTTGTTCTTTTAAGACAATTATCAATTGTCATGTATTCAGCTCAAATATCAATCCCTCGTGGACAATTAAGACATTTAGGATATTTTTCAGCTGGAATCTCGATCCCTCATGGCCAAACTTCATCAGGAAAAAGTGAAAACAAAAAACTTTTCTGTGTCTCTCTTTTTGGCGCGTTATGTTTTTAGTATTTCCATTTCTGTTTTCGCTTCCCTTTTCTCTCGGTTCCAATCTCCTTGCAGTGTGTCGCCCAAAATCACTCCCGTACGGTGCAAGTCCCCACCCAACCATTTCCGTCAGTTAATTTCCCGTCTCCACCTTAACCCCCCCCCCCTCCGCAGGCGCACGAACGAAACTTGTCGGTGGCCCTGAAGAATGACGCGCTGCAGGTGGTAGAGCTGCAGCCCTGGTTTGACTGGGCCTTGAGCACGGACTGCTACTCGGAAGGGACGTGCGACGTGAGCGAGCTTCTTCATTTTGGTGTCATCATCATGTTTTGCTTGCGCTCATATACGCCCTGCCCTTGTGCTCGTCCTTTTTTGCTTGTGTGTGGGGGGGGTTGTGGTGATGGTTCTGGGTGTTCTTTTGGATTGTGCGTATGTGCCTGTGATATGTGGTTGTTATTTACGTAGGTTATATATGTGCCTGTGATCGCGCGCGCGCGCGTTTTCTCGTTGGCTGAGGTATTATGCCTAAGGCTTGTGATTGTTTTTCACGTTGTGCTTGCGCTTGTGTTTGTGTTTGTGCGTGCTCATGTGCATGTGCATGTGCTTGTAACGAAGTCTCGCAAAACAACCAAATCCTACGGTACATATCAGGCGGGGCGATAGCCATAACGCTGCACAGTACATCACGTTCGCGTACTCGTTCCGCACTCCTCCCCGCACGCGCCAACCGTTCTGCGACCCAGCAGACATTTTTAATCGGACCTAGGGTCTCAGAACAAAGACAGCCCCCCGCCCCCCCCCCCCCCGACCCCCGCCTCCGGTCATCTCCCGTTCCTGTCATTGTTTTTTAGTCGCCCGTCAGAAATTCCTGGCAGTGATCGAAAGGAATGTTCGATCGATCTGACACCAAGACGGGGTGCAAAGGTTAAGCAGCCTGCTCAATACCGTTGCGGTGATGGGCGGAACGTTCGATCGATCTTAATAACACCAAGAGCCTTCTAGCACCGTTCGATGATAAGGCGGGGGTGAGAAATTTGACCAGCCCCGCCTCCCTACGCCCCGCCCCCGCCCGTAGGAAAACCCCGCTTGACCGGGCTGCAAAATATGTCCCGCACGTACTTTCAAGTGCATTTGTCCCCAAAAACCGTGCGTGCGGTTTGTAAAACAAAACGGGTTAGCTTGAGCTACAGGATGATTTTTATCTCGGTGATGTTCGGATTGTTTTTTCGTCCGGCGATTGACCCCCACGTTCCCACTGTTGTGACCTCTTTTTGGTTCGATTGTGGTGCCTTGCCCTGGTCTGCAGATATACGCGCCGTTCTTGGCTGCAGGGAAAGCCGTTGTCGACGCCGAGTTCGAGGTGATGAACTTGGACCTCTGTAACAGTACGGAGGCAGAATCCATCGATTTCATCGTCAAGGTATGTGTGTGACCCGCATGGTTTTGTTTGTTTGTCTGTTTGTTTTTTATCCTCCAGCGGGTGGGCAAGAATGAGGCTTGAGATTTCAATAGGAAACCCGCTATATGATACCACCCTGCCCCAAAATATAAGCACCATTTTGATTGAATATTAATTTACACAAGGTGCTTATATTTAGGGACATAGTGGTATATCCGATACGGGGCGGCACGCGATTCTACTACCATTGGATTGCGTACGGTGGCAGAACTCTCACATCAGCATATACCTGGTAGGGTTTTGTTTATGTGACAGGCGCTACGGCAGGGGGTGGGGGTGTATTCATTAGCCGCATGCCATACATGTCCGTAGTCGTATGACCATAGACCCTCGTATTCCTAAAATGCCGGGACGGAGCATGTCGGGTTTTCACCGACCAGGCAGACATTGCTATAGTAGCACTAAGCGCGAAGCGCTGTGAGGTGCTCGGCGAGTCGCATGACGGGTGAGCTGCATCCAACGAAGAACCGCCTGTGAGGCGGACTTGCATATGGATGACAAGCTTCAATGAGTTAATTTGATTTGCGGTGTGACCAGTTCTTGAGACAGCAATGGGAGCACTATGTAACTGCCTCGCGGGGGGGGTCGCTTTTAAGCGTTTTTTTAGTTCAGCGGCTGAGAGCCAAATCGGCCGAGTGAGCTCCATATTTACTATTAATATCGGTCTTTTGAGTCCTTACGTCGGTTTTTGTTCGCGATATTCACCTCCATGGATTTGGTTTTGCTGCTGCTACTGCATGTCAACAACAATAAAAAAGCTAACCCAAACCTTCAAGCGAAAATGAGACTACCCTCCCAACCGTAGCAGGAGTCATTTTGTGCGGCCAGTCGAGTCGCCCATGCGCGTACTTGACAACAAAAAACTGTGTCATCTGACACACCGCGCACCGTTGCACGCGGTCCTTTATACGTGTACCCCCCCCCCCCGCCGTGCATCCATGAAGCAGATACATAGTAATACCCATTGCTGTCTCTGGGAGTGGCCACACCAGAAATTAAATCAATTCATTGGAGGCTGTCGTCCATATGCAAGTCCGCCTCAGAGGCGGTTCTTAGCAGGAAGCAGCTCACCCTCTATGCGACTCGCCCACTACCTCACGGCGCTTCGCGCTTGGTGCAAGCAATGTCTGCCTGGTTGGTGAAAACCCAACGTGCTCCGTCCCGGCATTGTAGGGATGCGAGGGTCTATGGTCATACGACTACGGCCGTGCACGATATGAGTACACCCCCCCCCCCCGCCCCCACGGCGTGCGAACGGAACGGCAGGGTTACGACTTGGACGAGCTCCGCTGCAGCTGTGGCTTCCCGGAGACCAACATGGACTGCGACTATTTGCTGTCCATCAATAACCCTACCGAGGCGCCGACCGTGGCCGGCGGGGACGAAGACGGCGGGGAAGACGCCTCTGAGGAGGAGGAGGAGGGCACTGCCACCTGGGTCATCGTGACGGCGATAGCGATGGTGGTCTTGATGGCGATGATGGCGTACGGGGCCGTGCTCTATAGGCGGCGAAAAACAAAACTCAAGGGGGGCGTGCAAGGGGTAGACGACTTCATGTGACGACTGGGACCGTGATGCCTGGAATTTGTTTTGGACGTCGTCTTCGGTTATTGGGGACGTTTTGGAGGGGGTGTGTCATTTATTTGTGAAGTTTATTCAGGTCGTTATTTAATCACAATACGCGGGGGTGGAGGCGGGGGCAACCGGGGGGGGGGGGGGGGGGGGCAACCTGGGCGCGCGCGTGCGGGGGGGGGGGGGTGATAGGTGTAGGTTTTGCCCAATCAATGGGTTTTGGGGTTGGTTGGGTCTCCGACGGATTTATATATTATTTATTTATTCGGTTCACGGACCGGTTTTGTTTCGTGTCGTGTTGTATTGTTGCGTTGTGTTGTGTGTGTGCGTGACTGAGCGCGATGGTCACGTCCATGCCGGTAGTTTTAGATAATTTAGCTGTTGCGTCTATGTATTTCCTGGCTGAGCTCGATGTGAGCTGAGTACATCGCTTTTGCCGGCGGACTTGCCAGCTGGATTCCCGCGCTGTAAAGGTTCCACTTGGGTTTTCCGTTGGGATCAATTTTCTTCCGCGATTATTTTGCTCGTGTTGCTGATGTAGTTTTCTTTTTTCGCTTCTTCGTTGACTGGCGTGCCCTGCAAATCACTGAGCGGACGGATTCTGTCAAAACTCGTTTCTTAGCGGCCGGTTACAAGCCCTCGCTATAGTGGCCTAGTTTCTGATCGCCGTCAACATTTGTTTGTAGGAAAATGTCGATCAACAGCGCTCTCAGAAGGTCAATGCCAACCATAGCTTTGCAACCAACCGGGGTTTGAAGATGCCTATTCTAGCTGCACGTGTGCCTGGCGCCGGCACGAGCCAGGCATGTGGTGCGGTGATTTCCTGGCAATCTCGGCTTCCGTTCAGGATCGTGTTCGATGTGGGTTTGATGGAAAGCGCGAGCCCTTCTTCCCTCCTGGTTGGCCGAAGCCTTTTCTGGGTTCTTCGTTGTTTGTAGGTGCGGTGGGAACACTACTATCGGGGTAATATCGGGGTGATCATGACAAGGCCACTGTCGTGATATCGTCATGAACATATCGGGTTTTACTATTATATTCCAGTACACGGACGCTTGGCCGCCTGTAGACAATTTGTAGCTGTAGCCCCCCCCCCCCCCCCCTATCCATCGTAAGCTTCGTCCGCGACGAAAATCGCGACGACTTGTGTGCTTGCGGTAGATTGGGAGTAGGTAAAAAAGAGGCGTGTGCGCCCACGGTGAAGGAAGGAAGGCACATGTCGGTCGTTCAGCCGAAGGCGACCACGTGAAGCGCCTCCCCATTGTCCTTGCCCGACAATGCCCTTGGGCTGTTTTGGGTGACCACGACCGCGGTTAGGGGTTCAAAGCGTCACGTCTTCAGCGAAAGTCACCCGGTTTATTTACTACATTGATTTGCGTAGAGTTTTATATCGCCTCGCCTGGTACTAAGAGGCAGGCGCAGCGTTTTTTAGGATTCATGAAGATCAACATACGGAGTGTGTAAAAGGATAGGCGTGTTCGATGTGGCACAGCCAGAGCCCGCCGCGACGCTTCGCGACGCGCCGCAACGCACCGCTAGGGCGCTCTAGGCAGAGGCGGCGGCAGGAATCGGTTGGTCAACTCTCCTGTCAGCTCTGCCGGCAAGAAAGCGAAGACGTTTACGTAGACAGGAAGAGCAAGGTTTAAGTACTTCGAAGCTTGTAGAGTAATTTTTGTGGGTCTAGCGTTTTAGGGCGGATGGTGGCCCCAGAAAACGTAAAGTGCTTCAGGAGACTCGCAGCTCTACCCGTAGCAACAGCAGCATCAGTCAGTCAGCAGCAGCAGCAGCAGCAGCAGCAGTAGCAGCAGCTCACTGAGCGAGATCCTTAGAGTAGTGTGCGAGTGGACGTAATTATCTTCCCGCATAAATATATTGTTTTTGATCCTCGTTGACTTCGGTTCGATTGGGGTGTTTGTATACGAGTAGGGGGCGGCGGCGGCGGCGGGGAGGGGGGGGGGGAGAAGTTACATGCCGGGACGATGGATTATGTTTGGTAGGGGGGTATTTGTTTAAGATTCTGACTTCACGCTGTCCATACCTTTCGTTGTTGGAAGGTGTCGTTAAGAGCAAGCGACTGACGAACGTAGATATCATTGTTGCTCGGTGACCGACATAGGTCTCAAGTAAGCGAACGTGGGCTACACACCACTTTTTTTAGTGTTTTGTAATTCAGTGTACTGGGAAGAAGAGGTGGTGACACTTGTCTGGCGATGGACTGCAACTTGCACTGTTTTGCGCGTGGTTCGCCAAATCAAGCAAGCAACTTGGATTAGCATGTATGCATATATGTATTTTTTGGTTGCATCCCCCACTACTACTGCCGTCCGGCAAATGAGGCTCGCTTTGTTTTGTTTTTGTTTAGAAAGGCCTCGAAACAAGTATGTCTTCTCTTCTTGCGTGTATCTTTTGTGATTCCCCGGTCCAAGCTTGGATTGGACACCATGTTACCAACATTTTCTCCAGTCAGTGTAGGAGAAGGACAGCGGCGCTTCTCACCTAGCAAGCGTGTCCTGTGTTCTGCATAGTACACGAAGCATCGCTTTATTGTACTGTACCAGGTACCTGGTATTACGTGGTGGTTCAGTTTCTCATTGACAACAGCGCTTACAGGATCTCCACTGTAAATAATCCCTCAAAACCTACGCTCGAGTGAAGCTTGTGTTGCAGCTCTACGGGCACCAGGAAGTCGCCATAGGGCGAGGGATGTGTATGTCGAATGACCTGACCAGTCGCGTACGGAGGGTGCATCGTATAAGGCAGTGATCAAGCCGTCAGATGGCCCGCTGTCGTATCGATGTAGGAATACAAAGGAGTATCCCCGGCGGGGGAAGCCATTGTCAGGGTCATGGAAACCTCATATCGGCCTGTCGGTCGATATGGTCGATCCCGGGCTCAACCTGGTGCTTACTAAACACCACCGATGAACGAAAGAAACCAGTCAAAACCACTTGCCCAGGTCCTGCGACGACTGAAACCTCCTCTTATATACCCGGTCCATCTGTTGTAACCGTGGTTGGTGAGCTTGCAGCGGTGTCTCCTTTCGTGTTCCGACATTCCGATTCCCATAGGCGGTGTCTCCTCTTGTGTCCCGACATTCCGATTCCCATATATAGAGTACGCACGCACGTGGGTTAGGGAGTATTTTTAGTGTACAGGCTTAAAGGCGTACCCCATCTATTTTGCTTGAATTAATTGCGCTTCGACTACCCGTGCAAGTAAGTATGGGGCCAACATATGTATATATACCGTGTGTCTCACCTAAATAAAGTCTTACCCTGCCGGGTCCTCGTCGCCACGGCCCTTGGATGGAGTGCGCTAGTACATACGGTCAGGGCTATCATTATCACCCACTTTTTTTACTGAGCCTCTCGTCACTTTAGGAGGAGCTCTCGTACAGGTCGCCCAAAAAACACATTTTTTTCCAGGAAAAAAACAAATGGACGCTCATAACCTGGGTTCAAGCAAGCACACTGTATGTCCACGAGACAAAAAAGAGAACAACAACGCTGTGGCCATTGCAAAATGGTTGATTTGGTGTGATTGGCTTAGCATTAGGGTTTTCTACTCGCGACCCAGGGCATGTCGAAACCGTTGTATCGAATACCTGGTAAGTAAGTGATAAGCACGACCCCGGTCTATTGCGGTCGACGATTGCCATTGGCCAAAGCTATATGTCGGAAGGCAGCACGTGTTCACCCCTTGGCAGACAGCGTCAAGGCACATGTCTATAGAGAGACAGCCTAGAGAGAAAAAGCCGGGGACACGTTCGGGAAAGCCTCGGTTTTAGGGAAACGCCTGACCAAACTATACTGAAAAATGCTTCTTTGTTTTTTCGTTTTTTCATGTTTTCGTTTTTCGTTTTTGTAATTTAATTATTGCATTGAAAAAACGCGTTCAGATCTGCACAATACGTATACAGCTTCCGCAACATACCATAAAACACACGATACCACGGGAAAACATAGGGGTTTCCACACAACATGTAATCAGTCGTGTTTATACCAGCGTGTTAAGGAACATATGTTTCGACACTGGATAGTTTCAGACAGAGACAGCTCCACACAGACACGCATCTCGTGTCATATTTGGCAATGGCAGGTGGTTTGACGCATCACTTGTATACATACTTGGTATATATATGTATATATTTATGTATATATTTCTGGGAAACGAACCCATGTTCACAATACCATGCGCTTAAAAAAGCGTATCGGAGTACGATATATGGTATACAAAGTATATTATTCTGTCTTCTTAGGGAAAATACCAGGTAGTATTTATCATTGCGCCCTCCCATATGACCACGGGGGAATTTAATTAACCCATTGAAGCTGTCATCCATAATATGCAAGTCCGCCTCGCAAGCGGTTCTTAGTAGGATGCAGCTCACCCTTCATGCAACTCGCCCAATGCATTAAAAGGCGGGAGGGCCTTTTATTTTGTCTATCTAAGTTGCCCACGGCGTGAAGGCAACACACAAAACATCCACACCTACCACTCCTATCAATGTGGGTAACAAGTAGGGCACAGAAGGGAGTTAGACTTTGCGCATACTGTAGGTTTCCTTTGTTTCCGTGGTTTTCCTGCTTTCGGGAATGCTATGAGTGGTCAATGTTGAAGCTCATGCTGCACATAGTCGGATGGCAAAGATGATAATAATACAGTAATGATATTAAAATGCGCGGAAAGATGTGCAGGGCAACTTGCGCAGATGTGCAGGGCAAACGTCCCACAAAAAGAGAGATACACCAGGTGGTATAATATTATGTATACGAGGTACCTATAGATTAATTTGCGTTCCCTCACATCCTGACGCACGAGCGACTTGAACGCTTTCCAGGAAGCACTGACTGGCTTCATTGGCTTCCACACAGATGAAGACATTAATCATTATTAGTTCGGCAGCTCGCAAATACACGTTCGTTCGATGAAGGCGGATATGTGTTTTTTCTTGTGATCGTGCATCGATACAAACGAAAAAAAAAAAAACAGCTGTGATATCGAGGATTTCGCCGCGAGGCTCATCTTTGCAAAACCTGTGGTTTGACGCTTCGATCACGCGTACTATATGTGAGACGGGGTTTCTATGTCTCATATTATAAACCTACCTGGAAGAAAAAAAGAAGCAAAAGCATCTCGAGAAGAAAGAAGTAGGACGAAAAGCAGCACATACATACATCCCGTATGTATGTATGTATGTACATATATATCGTACGACGAGCAACAACGAATTGTTCAACGCGTTTCTTCGTTTGTTCCATCTTATGAGCACGGAACTCACCCCTCACCGTCCCCCATCGCACAGCACGCCTATCTATCCGCACGTCTTCCCTCCGTGCTTCGTATATACACCGGCACCTGCTATACCTGGTGTATACAACCGGCTCTAGCAAGCCCGCATCGTGTATATACATACGTACCTCTCTTGTCGGTTCAAGCACGGACGGGATGGTGGCATCCGGGAGGAAGCATCAGGCAGCCCGACCGTTCGAGGCGGCGGTAGTGGTTGCCGTTACTCTCCTCGTAGCAGCGGCGGCCCACCCTTCTTCTGTCCATGCCTCGTCAACGGGCGGCCGGTCACCATCACCGTCGTCGCCGTGCGTACGGATAACAAGCGCCGCGCTCTCTTCCTCCTGCCTGCCCGGTGCGGACGTGGAGTACTTCACTTTTGCGATGGAGGGGACGGCGGGTGCTGATAACGCGCATCATTACCGTGATGATGTGAGTGCATTTATGTGTGTGAGGGGGACGGGGGGGGGGGGAGGGGGAGGAGGGTGTACTCATCATCATGTCGTGCATGGCCGTAGTCTCGTGTGACTATAGACCCTCTGGCGTATTCCCTATACCATATGCCGGGACGGGGAGTACAAGTTGGGTCTTCACTAACCCGGGCAGACGTTTGCTTGCACCAAGCGCGAAGCGCCGCGTGAGGCACTGGGCAAGTCAAGAGGGATGGAGTAGGGGGAAGGGGGGGTAGGTGTGTGCTGAGTGTGCGCTTGTTTTGACTCGTGGTACCTGTGAACTTATTATAACCACCACGGTTCGTTTGCCGAAAAAAATAGCCCACACTAATTCCAAGTAACTTGTATAAAACAACGTGGGTGAGTTTTTCACGAAAGGATTGACTGGCTTATTATGTATGTCACTTCTGATACTGCTAAAACAGCAGTTCCGCCATTTCCAAGGCATCGCGAGCGCATAGCGTATTTTTTACACAGTATTGAACTCCTGTGGAGCTTATTTTGGTGGGATTTTTCCACTGAAAACCCGATGCCTCCGTCGAGCGAGCGCACCTATTGTTGTGATGGCGTGCAATAGGCTACTGTGTAGGCTACTGTGCACTTGTAGCTGTCCTTGCCAAAAGAGATCAACATGGAGTACAGTACTCTACAGTAGTACCACTTACAGCAGTAGGCCCTGCGAGATACTGGTAGTATATTCCACTAAGTGGCCGAGACCCCTACTCCTCTCTCGCATAATGCGGAGGCGCAATTACTGTACACACATCCTTCCCTGTGGAGACATCGAACAATGTATCTATAGCAAACCCCACATACAACAACAGGTGTCGACAACCTCTTGTGAGGGCATTACCTGCTGAACTACAGGGGGTAAAATATCGATCGATTACCCAGCCCAGAGTAATCCTTACAACACTCTCCCCCCCCTCTGAACGGCGGGATATTTGGGACGTCGGTACCGTATACGGCCGTACGGTGACCTACCCGCTTCGTTTCAGTATCTGGGGAACCAGGGAGGCGTGTTTTGTTTAGGGACGCACGCACAAGCGTTTCTATATACGAAACGTCGGAAGTGAGATTCGAACCCGTGTCCTGCCGACGACGCCAAATGTGAGGCTGTTCCTACTGAGCTACGTATATAGGGGTCAAATATCGATCGATTACCCAGCCCAAGGTAATCCTTATAACACTCTCCATTCGGCACGGCTAATAATAAAAGAAAAAAAAGGAGGCACCCCTTCTCCGGGCGTAGCGCATTTCTATGATACAACTTCGAAACAAAAAAATGTATGTACGAGTACGTATAGGTGGCTGGGTGGGTTACACACGATACAAGTTTTTACGTGCGATATAATTAGTATTTACCTTCGAGGGGCAATATAATCAGTTTTCACCTTCGAGGGACACATTTTCATTAATTCATACTATTAGTATGAATTCAAGATATCTATTAGGAAACAGGAAATCTGGTCAAGGCTGGATTTCTTATATGAAAGAGGGCGCTTTCTACACTAATTTCAAGATAACGAGTCCCGAATTTCTTATCTTCCTCCATATTAGACATATCGGCCTGGTTTTCTTGTTAGCCTGTTTCTTAATAGAGATCCTGTTCTGTAATTCAAGACATTATTAGTAAGTTTTCACACGATACGGTGTGTGCTAACATTGTTCGCACCGTCTCCAACAAGGAATATTTTCCGCCTCTACAAGAAGAAAATGGGTCTACCTGTCTTGGCGGAGGGTGCTGCTCTTACCGATGTGATCCTGGGGAAGCTACGTACAGGGTCACGATCGACTTTTTTTTCTTTGACGCATCCTACGGTAGAGGTACACCATTTTTTTTCTGAGCCCCATACTTGAGGAGCTCCATAAAATACCACACCGAGAATAATTGAGCTTGGAGAAAAATACAAGTGGGTGCTAACCCGATTAATGATTTAATGGCCGAAGTCTATATTACCCTGAAAAATATTGCAGCACAACAATGAAAGTCCGACGATTTTGTGTTAACCCTTTTAGGACTGCAGTCCCGTTTTTTTGGGGACAAACCACTCTAACTCTAAGTGATTTGTCCCCAAAACGGGACTCCGATCCTCTACGTGTTAAAGGAACCCAATCGTTCTCATTAAATGTTTCAGCTGGTCACGATACCTCTATCATAATAATAAGTAGTTTGTCTGGAGGGATCGTGCAAGCGGGGGGAGGGATGTCTCGTTATATGTTTGGTGATTGGCGTGTGTATTTTATTTTTATTCATGTTTTGCTCATCCCATTTATTATCTTCGCCCTTCCTTTCTCTCTTCTTCCTGGTCGTAACTCAGATCCGGGGTCACAAAGTAGGCTATCCCCCCTCCTTCCCCACTACGGTTCTTGCCTTGTATTTTTATCGCGAGAAGTTTTTAGCACTTTCTTCCCTCGTCGACTTGCGTCGGATTCCGCCTACCCGTATATATATGGTATCAGCTCGAAGCGAAGCTGTGAGG
The DNA here is from genome assembly GCA_008828725.1 of Saccharina japonica. Taxonomy (NCBI): domain Eukaryota; class Phaeophyceae; order Laminariales; family Laminariaceae; genus Saccharina; species Saccharina japonica. The sequence goes on along the minus strand of MEHQ01001828.1, from coordinate 1,167,156 downwards.
TACACGCTTGCAGACCCGCGTTTGCTGATGATGACTCCGCAAGACAAATTCTTAAATTGGGGGGGAACGCAAGTCGCGGTCTCAGGTGAACTTGAACGAGAAGCTTTTCACAGGACTGAAAAAGTCGTTGGATTATGGATTCCCGTTTTTCTGTACATGGATGTTTTGATCGGAACAAGCAAGCGCTACGTATACGTACGTACTTGTAATATGTCAGATGAAGTAGTATAACTCATAGAAGGGAAGAAAATGACGTTGATATACATAGGCAACTGCAGGCCGTTCTTGTTGTAGATTGGTTATTGTGTCCCGGTCACCTGTTTGTGCCTATCCCTCTTCGACCTCCACATTCTTCGAAGTATTTATCTTCAGCAACGAATGGTAAGCATGACATTTCTACGTAAAGCACAGAAATAAATAAATACCTGGTACGTATGAGTTTTGTTGTCAACCAATCGAATTAAGTTTGAGTACGAGTCATGGGCTCTGCCGACGTATGGGCTCTACCGGCGTAGTAAGTGGTACGCTGGCGAGAGGCAAGGAGGACGGAAGAGGTGTTCACTCTCCTCGAGTGCCTCGTGCTTGATGTACATAATAATAGCTGCGTGAATAGAGCAGAGGCACACGAGCCAACCGCACGACGCTGCCCGCTCGCTGCCGACTGATAGGCCTAGACTAGACGCGTGCTACGATAATAGAGGTATACCAAGGTATACCTTTTTTTGGCTGAAATCGTTTCGGAATGGTCGGGCTCCTTGACCTGTCGGACTTTCATTGTTATTATTGCTATTATTATTATAATTATTATCTTTGCCATTCGACAATGTGCAGCATGATCTTCAGCGTTGATCACTCATAAAATTCCCAAAAGCAGAAAACCACGGAAACCAAGGAAACCTATATGCGTGCAGTCTATTAATAACACCCTTTCTTGTCTGCTATTATTATTATATTTCATTCTTGCGTTGCAATAATGTTCATTGTTATTATTAGCATACTTGGGCCATGGTTTTGTTCATCGAGTATATACGTACGAGTAGCACTTTTAGTTTCCTCCAAAATCAGTGTGCAGGCTACTGCAGGTTTAGAGCTCTTCAAGTGACCGCGCCCTCTGAAAAAACACGGTGCACCTCTATCGTAGCATGCGTCACTAGGCCTACTGTCTGTTGTGGCTTCTCCCGCGATAACTGCGGATGGAATAATAGGCGTTCGTCGCCGGGTTGGGAGGGGTCTGCCTGGTCTCTTCGCAGAGGCTGTGCAACTTTTTACAGTCAATGGTACACGCCCTCGAGCAGCTGGGGATAACAAGGGCTTTTGCAGGTGGTATATATAGCTTCGACGAAATCCTCGAGCTCACAGCTGTTAAAAAAAAAAAAAAATTAAATATATATGACGCGATGAGAAAAGTAGCTTGTTACGAAAATGTGCTCACAGCGGCGAGCGCTACACTAAATCCTATACATTTCAAGGATAATGGTGGATGCGTGCTACGGTAGAGGTAGCACTTTTTGGCCGAATCGTTTTCTGAACGATCGGGCTCCTTAACCCAAATTCGTCGGACTTTCATTTTTGTGACGAAATATGTTTCAGAGTATACTTCGGTCACGAGATTTCGCATCCGGTAGCACTTTTATTTCCCTCCAAAATCATTTTTTCGGTGAGGCATGACGCTCCTCAAGTGAGGAGCTCAGAAAGAACATGGTGCACCTCTATCGTAGCATGCGTCGGTGACGCGTGCTACGGTAGAGGTAGCACTTTTGGCTGAATCGTTTTCTGAAGGATCGGGCAGCCTTAACCCAAAATCGACGGATTTTTATTTTTGTGACGAATACTATTTCAGAGTATACTTCGGTCATGAGATTTCGCATCCGGCAGCACTTTTTATTTCCTCCAAAAATCATTTTTTCGGTGCGAGGTATGACGCTCCTTAAGTGAGGAGCTCAGAAAAAACACGGTGAACCTCTATCGTAGCATGCGTCGGTGTCACGACAATAAGGTTCTATTAATAGTAATGAGGCTTTTCTTCAGGTCATATGTTTCTTGTTGGAGGGCCTGTATAACGCCTACTGTGCACCACAAAACCTTTTTATATTATACCGAAATTATAGTGAAGGGCGCACCCAATATCTCAAAGAAGTATTTAAACCTGGCTCACACAACTGAGTGTCGTTCTGCTATTATACTGGAATATAATATTTCGTGTGCCTCGTATATAATATTATAGGTAAAAACTAATTACTATATTGAATTACAGTGTACCAGTAGTAATTAAAACAAATGGCGTTGTTTCGTATATAGGCTTTTTGAGAACGTGCGAAACGGGGGCTGGGGGTCGCAGGCAACACAATGCTTTGTTGCCCCAGACAAAAATATGTAGTATGCATAACATGGGTGAAATGAACTACAGTACGTACTACTGTAATTCATTACTTGAGTTACTGTTTGTTGTAGTGCGCATTACTTTTTTTTCCAAGGTAACCTGTTTGCCTCGTATTTACGCAGTAGTTGGTGAAACATTCAGACCTGAAAACCTTATCCCACACTAATTTCAAGTATTTTGTCCCCAAAAACGGGGGACCAGTTCTTAAGGGGTTAAGAGGGAATTCAGTTGAATTATTCATTACCAGTTAACTCAGGTTGATTACGAAATGCATCCACCCCTATATACCCCCTTCGTTTTTCACTTTTCACCCATCCATCCACCCCAAAAGCATTTCCTCAATGCTCTCTCCCTCGCGGTGAAATCGAGCCGTCCGCCCAGCAGCAGCACCCAAGCAGCAGCAGCAGCAGCAGCATTCGCTGTTCACTATGCTTCATGCTTGTGAACGAACAGAACCCTCTTCCATACCTCGAGCAGATCGTCAACAGATAGGACAATGCATACTATCTGCTAGGCCGGCCATATGTATGTGCTAGGCCGGCTACTATAATCAGTTGCTCGCCTGCCGTTGCGAGAGGTTGTTTGTGCAGGACCTGCGTCGTACCAGTTAGGCTCTGTACAGGATCTATCCGCATTTTTAAAAATGACAGTACACAGACCCAACTCAGGAAACACATGCGATTATATATATACGTAGATACATTATGCGGTCCACAAGGATCCCCCCCGGCAACATGAGGTAGATCGTACAGATCATACAGATCATACAGATCATACAGATCATACAGATCATACAAGATCGGGAATACATAGATCTTCCTTGAAAGGTCTACTGCTTATTATAGTATAGATCATGAAGCGGGAAATCGGTTATCCCTCCGACCGAGCAGGTGTGAAACAATCATCGCTCCCTGTTAACAGCAGTGGAAATATAGCGTGCCGTTCGTTTTCGCTGTATTCAGCTACTTAACGTAGTTTGTATGCCGTCTATAAATAACCCTCTATGTCGCTCCCCCGCGCGGTGAAACGGTGTCTGAAACGGTGTCTGTCGTGCGCCGGTGATGACAACAACAACAGCTCGATACAGAGGACGGCGCATCGAGCGCTACCATAGCGGCGCGGGCAGGTAAGGATCGGGGGGGGGTACTCATGTCGTGCACGGCCGTAGTCGTACGACCATAGGCCCTCGCGTCCCTAGGGGGGGGGGGTAAAACGGAAAATAACCTACACGGAGTTGGCGAAAAATGTTGGAAACGGAAAATAACCTACACGGAGTTGGCGAAAAATGTTGGATGGAACCGTACTAAATAGCCCGAGAACGAAAAACCAAGGCACAATCCAGCAACCATGCGTCTTTCTTCGCCGTTGCGAGTTATTCGTTGGCAACCCCCACCGTTTTTCTTCCAGCCATTTGAGTCCACACCCCCTTCGCCCACGAGTTCATCCAGCAGTACGTAGCACAATTGATGAGGGGGTGAATGCTTAGAAGTTGTTTTGCACGTACTGCGTAGCCGTTTTTTGCACTGTATATCTACTACTGTATGCACGTTGCTGGCGTGTGAATCTTGTGTTTGTTTGTTCCCAGCACGATGGTATGGCATTGCATTGCCTACAGGTAACCGCCTCACTGCATTTTATGCGTTTTCTTCCCCATATATTGTCTTCGCCCTCCTTGTGCTCTCTCCCTATTATGAATAGCCCTAACTCGGATTCGAGATCACACAGCAGACCCCCCCCCCCCCC